>CM017467.2:12718227-13318227 GCA_007827005.2 Populus simonii
TTTGAACACGGAAGATACAACTTCACCCATACTTACCGTTTCATGACCTTCAGTTAAAAGCTCTCTTGGTAGTACACAACTCCTTCAAGAATTTGCATACTTGGGAATTTGCTTGATAGCATCAAGCAAAGGAATGTTGAGTTCCACTTTCTTGAAAACCTCTAAAATCTCTTTTTCTTTGTCTTCTTTCTTTGACCTAGAAGAACTCACAGGAAAGGGTGGAATTGTTTTAAAACTGGAATTAATTGAGTGAGGAGTTACCTTTGGAGTGTTGGTCTTTATTTCAGTTTGTGGAGGAGAAGGATGTTCCTTCTTTGTACTCAATTCAGTTTCTATCTCTTTTTCTTCCTCATCTCAATTTGTTTTGACCTTTGCTCTTCAAGTTCTTTCCCACTTCGCAGCATGATTGCACTAACATCTCTTTTGGATTTAATGCTTGGGAGGGCAACTTTCCATTCATTTGTGCTTCCAATTTTCCCACACTTGAAGCTACTTGCCCCATTTGCTTCTCCAAATTGTGAATACTTGACCGTGTTTCCTGTTGAAAAGACATGACATTTTTTGTTGCAAGGTCACAGTGTTAGAAGCCAAAGTTTCATCATCTCACGAAGATCATCATTGGATGATGACCCATAACATTGGAGTTTGTAAATGGAGGGGGCTGTCTTGCTTGATAATTTGTTGGGGCTGAAATCCATGGGGATGGAACTGTCGGCCTTGATTGCCTTGTTGGGATGGGTTGCTGGCGTAATTGGGATGATCTCTCCATCCGGGATTGTACGTGTTGGAAAAGGGATCATATTTACGCTGGGGCTGTCCGTTGAATGCTCCATCAATTGCATGAGCTTGTTCAATGTAATCTTCTTGCATTGTTGGGCACATATCCGAAGCATGTCCTTGTAAGGAGCATATGCTACAACTTTCACTTGCTGCACATTTCCACAAGCCAAAAAACGCACAAGAGAAGTAAGATCATTAACTTTATTTTCAAGGTTAGAAATACTTACCTCATTTACTCGTTTGTTGGAAAGTCTCCACGAGTGCCAAACTGTTTTGAGTTGGCTGCCATGTTTGAGATCAATTGGCGTGCAGCCTCGGGTGTCTTATCCACCAATGCACCTCCACTTGCAGCATCAATGATACTACGGTCAGTAGGCATCAATCCTTCATAGAAATATTGAATGAGCAGCTGATCGGGTATTTGATGATGAGGGCATTGAATACATAGTTGCTCAAATCTTTCCCAATACTCGGAAAGTGTCTCTCCATGAGATTGTCGAATCCCACATATTTCTTTCCTTATATTGGCAACTCGAGATGCTGGAAAATACTTCTCTAGGAAAATCTTCTTCATAGCATTCCAAGTTCCAATAGATCCTGGAGAATAGAGAAAAGCCATGTGCCTTTGCTGCCCCCCCTTCAAAGAGAAAGGGAAAGCTTTCAACTAACTTGTTCTTCATCAACTCCATTCGGTTTCATGCCAACACAAACCATATGGAACTCCTTGAATGAGTATGAGGATCTTCTCCTGCAAGACCATTAAATGTGGTAACAAATGTATAAAACCAGATTTGAGCTCAAAGTTTACATTATTGTCAATGTTTATGCACAATGGTTGATTTTCCATTAGGAGCAGCAAGCTCCTTGAGTGTTTGTTGTCGTGCAATAGCCATGGTGTTGAGGCGAGCTTCCTTTCTTAACCTGCGTAAAGTGCTTTCTATTTCCAAGATCAATCTGCACTTGAATTTGATTAGTAGAACGGGTCACAGGCATAAATTGCTAAGAAAACTCAAAAAAAGTAACCACACAAGAGATAAAAAAAACAATGCAAATTGTACGAAAATCCTACGGTAGAAAACTAAAACTGCCTAAAAACACCAGAAAACAGCAGAATTTGGCCTCAATAGGGTGGGGCTAGTGATTTATCACTAGTCCTGTTCAGAACGTCGTTTTCCTTCAGAAACAAAATACCGATACCTAATTCCTCCAAAAACTCTGTTTTGAACAGTACCGCTGCCGCAAGTGAACAGTACCGTCGCAAGCAAAAATTCTGTTTCTCTTTTTTTTTTTTTTTAATCACAGCAAATAAAAATAACAGTAAAGCACAACAATCAACTAAAATTACCTCCCCGGCAACGGCGCCAAAATTTGTTGCGATGTCGCGGTCGCACAAATTATTACCCTAGCTTCAAACACAACACACAAGATAGTATAGAGCAAGCAAGGGGTCGATCCCACGAGGAAGTTTCAAGTCAGATTTTTATGTTGTACGTTATGTAATTGGGGGTTTGGTTTGTGATTATCTAAACTATGGCAGCAATTAAACTAGCAAACAAAATCAATTAAAACCAAAACTTATCAATAAAACAAACCTTGGTCGCAAGCACACATCCACCAACGAAATTAGAACCGATCATGGAAACGAAACATCAATTTATATTCTGAATATTTATCTCTTCTTAACATTGGTTAGTTAACGGATCCGCCGTATAACTAGCCCTACCATCAAACAACCACAGTGTCCGCACTAGTAATTTAATTCAATGGCAGCCTTAAGAACTAGATAAGTTGATTAATCAAGAAAACATAACTGTCCGCAGTCTATGTTTGATTTGATTGAATGTTCTCCCTAAGATTAATAACGTAGATCCGCCACAATTATTAAACTCAGTTGCTTCACAAGTTCATATACCACAAACTCCGGTTTTGATATCAAACTTAACAATAGATGTCTACAATATAACTTAGAGTCCGCTCTAGCATTAAAATAAACAATCATAGGAAAAATAAGCATAGGAGAACAAACATATTCATCATATAAACTGAAAAGAAAAGGTAAATAAATCTCACAGTTCTTGAAATCCGAAGGTTTCCGTGTCCTTGCAACCAAGAAAAAGTGTTTAGCCTTGCATGTTTGTTGAGCAACTAATCAAAAAGAAGGAAGAATGCATAATTTAGGTTTCTTAGAGGAAGGGGGCGTTTTTTCTTCTTGGTTGGCTGCCCCCCTTCTCTTCTCTCCATTCTTTTTATATCCTAGGAAACCCTAGGTCTCTATTTTACAAAATAGTCCTCCATTAAGTAGACTGTTTACATTTAAGTACTTCAATAACTATTTTCCTAAAAAAGGAGAAATAGCCTTGCGTGAAATCTTCAAACTCTGACTTAGAGGAGCTAAATTGCTGATATAAAAACTTGGATGCCGGTTTAGATGCTTCGAAATGTAATTTGGACTCGTTTCTTCACGAAACCTGTTTGCTGGCAGAATTCAGTTTGTCATCTTTGGAAAATCATATCTCCCTCATATGACATCGTTTTTGGCTGCAATTTGGAGCGTGGATAGGTCTTTGAATTATGAATCCATGAAAATTGAGTTTGCATCAATTGGACTTCTGTAGCTCCGATATTAAATTTTTAATGACCAAAGGTCAACACTGGCAGAATGCGAGATTTGACTTTGCAGGATGTGATTTCCATGATCTTTCTCCTTTTATTTTTCTTGCATTACATTTCCAGAAAGGTATGGATGTTAGCTTTTTGTGCCACTAGAATCACTTCATTTCGATCTCTAGAACTCACGCTCTGCACAAAACATCGACTGAACGTCAAATCTGCCAATTACCTCCAATTTACTCCTTTTTGCATCTTTCATCCAAAAATGCCTTCAAAACAAAAAACAAAGAATATCAAGGCATTTTATATATAAAACATGGACAAAACATTAGGTAGATGTGGGTGAAACTATCGAATAATATGGTTACATCAAAATGCAAAAAGGGTGTTTGGATGTTGGACTAAAGCTGTCCTTATCCCCCTTTTAGGTTATCCTTGGGCTAGTTTTTATTCCCATTCTCCCCTAGGATCACTACAAGATTTAACAGTTTTACCGACGGAATTTTTCCTTTGGTATAAGACACATATTCCATCAGTAATTATATTACCGACGGAATCAAAGACGGAAATGATCCGTCGGTGAATCGTTCGTCGGTAATGTTTTGTCCATCGGTAAATCCGTTGGTAATATAATTACTGACGGATTTACTGACAGAGCAGACGCGTCGGTAATAATTTTTTTATTACCAACGGAATTACCGAGGGATATACCGATGGAAATTCCGTCGAAAATTATATAAAAACATTTTAAAAAAATTCATTTTATAAAATTATAAAATAATTAAATTAACATAAATTAACACTATATATTATATACTCAAAATGCTTGGAAAAAAAATAAGAAAATCAACTAAAACAAATTTGCAACAAATGAAAAAAATGAAAAAAATAAATTCAACTAAAAAAATTCATATGAAAAAAATGAAGTTGCAATTGCTAAAAATTTAAAAATCCCTATAAATAAATCAACTAAAAATTGGTCTCATTTGAAAAAAAAATCTCACAACAAAATTTATACAATTATTAAGAACAAAAACAATAAAAAATAAAAAAAAAACAAATATAGTGAAAAAAATCATGAAAATAGAAGAAAAAAGAAAAATATTACCTTAATGTAGTTGCAAGTGAAGTTAAGGAGAGAAAAAACATTTCCTAAAGCATATTAATTAAAAAAAAACTAAGAGAATAAAAGAAGAAAGAAGAAGAAGACATACCCGAACATGGAGGAAAAGAGAAGGAGATGAGGAGAGAAAAGAAGAGAAAGAAATAGATATTTATGTTTTTTACATATAGTGAAGAAGAAGAAGAAGAAGTAGAAGAAAAGAAGAAGTAGAAGAAAAATTATAAGAAATGAGTCTGTCTCTTGTGAAATAAGGGGATCGAAACTTTTTATTGGGGCGCGTTAGCGACGGATTTACCGACGGATAATTGAATATTAATATTTTTTAATTATTCCGTCGGTAATTCCATCGGTAATATTTAATTTAAATTTTCAATTTTGTAAAAAGTTTTCAGAAACCGCCAACAATTACCGACGATTTTTCAATCCGTCGGTGATTCCGTCTGTAATATTTAAATGAAAATTTTAAATTAATTGAATTTTTTCAGAAAACCGCCAAATAACACCAACGACTTTTCAATCCGTCGGTGATTTTGTCTGTAAAGAACAATAATTAACAGTGCAATTGGAAAGTGAACAGTTCTGGAGCTCTCTGGAAAATACTGACGGAAATTTTAGTCGGTGATTCCCTTTGTAATTGACATGATGAACAGTGTTCACAGTTTACCAAAGGATTTACCGATGGAATTTATTACGTTGGTAATTCCGTTGGTAAAAATGACACGTCGTCATTTTTTTTTTGCTTTGTTTTAATTTTTTTTTCCCATGGTAATTCCCTCGGTATATACCGAGGGAATATCTCCGTCGGTAAAATCCCTCGAAAATTTACCAACGGAAATATTCCCTCGGTATTTCCGTTTGTATTTATCGATTTTCTAGTAGTGGACAGGCCGATCCAACACTAATTTTTTATTAGGTTTTACAGTCGCTGTAGATTAAAAAATCTGTAGCCACAAACTATGTCGCTACCAATTCAGAATAAATCGGCAGCTAAACTGTGCCGCTACCAATTCAGAAATCGACAGCTAAACTGTGCCGCTGCCGATTCAGAAATCGGCAATAAAACTACGCCACTATCGATTCAAAAATCAGCAACCAAAAACTGCATCGCTGCCGATTCAGAAATCGGCAACCAAAAACTGCGTCACTGCCGATTCATAAATTGGCAGCCAATTGTGTCGTTGCTGATTTTTGAAATTAGCAGCGATGGTGAAGTCGTTTTGGCTTTACTTCTTTCTTTCTTTTTGGTGTTTACATTGTTGATTTAGCTGCCCTGTACTGTGATAACAATGGAGTTATTGCATAAGCAAATGAACCAAGTTTTCATCAATGATCCAAACAAGTACTTGAGAAAATTCCATTTGATTTGATAAATCAATGAAATGAAAGATGTAAAGATAGACAAGTACCCACCAAAGAGCATCTAGAAGATCCTCTTACTAAGTCATTATCCATGTAAAAACATTAATGCTACATAGAGTTATATGGTATTCGATACATGAGCTTGGGTTTTGTGCAAGTGGGAGACTGTTAGTTTAATATGCCTTGTAGTAAATTGGTTGGTTATGAATCTAGAGTAAAGATAAAGTCTATAGGACAAAAATGCTTTACAAAGAAAATTATAGAGTTGTTATAATTATAGGATTCCTATTGCATCAAAGTTGTTATAATTATGCTTTCTTAAATACTGAACAATCAGTACATATTATGTTTTTTTCATTTATGAAAGGAAGCAACTGTTCTCATAAGTCAAGGTATAAGGGATACTAGAACTAATATGTAGGTGTTTGTCATAAGACATGTACACTAAACTGACCGGCATGAGAATTTCATATGAAGAGATTACTTATGTTTATGGAAAGACTCACGTAATGGTTGTGTAAGTGATCTTTATATTTTAGATCACTAAGTTATCTTATATAGAGAATGCTATGCTTTGATCCTATTATATGTTATCTTAATCGAGGTAACGAAAGGGCAGATATTGAGTATAACATTAACTATATGAAGGTACTTGAGTGATCAAGAGAGGATTCATCACCCTAAGTGAATTAGGAAAAATATCTCATATGTTCTCAAATAGTATTGATTGAGAAATCATTGGTCAAGGTGGAATGAGATTTGAAAAGAGTTTCAAATCTTATTCAAACAATCAATGACTATTATGTAAAGAACAAACATGATTTAACTTGGCAGACATACTTCATGCTTCAATATTAAATCGGAACATTATTGATGAAAGGATATTAATTACACTGAGAAACTGATCACTGAAATGTTAAGTCAAACCTCTAATGACTTTTCTAATATTTAAGGGATTATGACACATTACTAGACGACACACCTAATCATCAAATATAAATTAATCAATTGTTGAATTGATATTAAATTAATTAATTTAATTCTATTTAATTAGAATTATAATTTATATTTGGGCCAACATATTAGGAACCTAATGAGTCATACAAATTAAGAATCATTAGTTAGAAATTAAATTGGGATAATTTAATCAAGTATAACTTCATTAAAATATGTTTTAGAAATTAAAGACTAGAATATAATTAATATAAGGATTTTCTAAAACTAGAAAAATCAAGTAAGGACTTGATTGAGTTAATTTCTAAAAATTTTCTAGATTAATATATGAATATTATTCAAGGGGCAAATTGATATTTTTTCAATTTATAAGGTTTTTCAATATGTCCCTATAAATAGTAAGTTATGCATTGTCTTTTTTAGATAGAAAAAATATGTAAGTCACAAAATAAAGAACACTCTGGGCATAACAATCCCTTTCTCATAAATAAGGATTTATGAGATTTCTCACTAGTGGTTCATGTGGATTACCATTGAGGCAGGATAATTGGATGACTTGTAGTTTGCAACAACCCAACCTTTAAAGAATTATTCAAAGCAAAAGAAGATCAAATCTTTAGATAATAAATCCCTAAAAATTATTGATATATCTAATAGGATCTTAGGGACTTTCAAATAATTATGTTTTAATATTTCCATTGCGTGTATGATATTCAGGAACCCAACACGCCCCTCCAACCAAAACCATGCAAAACCAATAGGATTTGGATATATTATACTATTTCATCCAAGTACCTATTAAGCATCATAACTGATTTTAAATTTGTTTGATTAATTGGGATAATTGTCGGGTAATGAAAAATTGTCTTACCTAGTTTAGTCCGAGATGGATCACATGCATTCGTATGGTAATTAAGCAGTTGTTATGCTAGCTAAGAGTTAGGTCCAACAATCTAACTTCCAAGCATAGTTATAAAATTTGATTTGTGAGTTGATTTTGTCCAAGACCTTGATCGCGAGTTAGAAGGTTAACTTAGGTCAGTATAACCTTTGATTTTATTTATTTTTGGAAAAATTACCCAAATTATTCTATAGTTTAGTTAAAATTTTATTTGCCTATTGAGTTTTGAAAAATTATAATTTATATCCTAAACTTTGGTGTGGGTGTAATAGTTTATATCCTATACTTGACATACCTAAAAAAGTCAACAAAAATTGTTTAATTATTTACATGTTTGCTATTATTTTTTATTTAATGACTAGAGAGCCTTCCTTGCGTTATAATAATGAAAATGCCATAAAAACCAATACTTCACCTCCTCTCCAAATTTGAGCCTACAACGTCCATCCAAATCCACACATTAACAATTCACAATATTAGTTTTTTCTAAAAAAAAATAAAATACTAAAACCTAGTTTGGGGATCATATTAAAAGTTAAAGAAACAAGAAAAAGAAAAAGAAAAGTAAAGAAATGACAAGTATATAAGGAGAAAGAGAATATACGCCTTTCCGAGTTATCTTATGTATTATCCAAATTTTATGCTTTCTAAATTAAAAAAAAATAAAATCATTCCGAGAAAATTTGAGTTAAAAAGACTTTTGAGTAGCCCTTACATATTCAATTGGAACTAAGAGGAATAAGTAGCCTCAGTTTGAGCTGGCGAAGCATATGAGGTATAAGGTTATCTAACATGCAAAGACCAGTATGATCGAACTTCATATATTGCCTCCTCAAATGCAGCATTGCAAAGCTCATACGTTGACAAATGAAGCTCATTAAAGGCAAACCTTCTACAAAGATGAGACTTCATGAAAAACAGTTTTCTGGTGAACTGAATGAATACTTCTTGATTCCTCTTTACTCTAAATTTTCATAACAAGAAGCTTCTGCCATTTTTTCACTCGTACTTTTCAACCTTTCTAGCTTATAAAATTGTAACCTCTAAGATCCCAAAGCTATGGATATTAAGGCTTATTAGAAAGTTTTAATGTCTCTTTGTTTCAATAAAATTTTCGCTGAAATGTTTTTTGTCTTTGCGATTCTTGATTTGTTTCCAAGTATCTTTCATTTCATCTTTTTAGCTAGAGATGAGTATTTTATATTCGATTTGGTTTTTACTTAAACAAATCAAATAAATTTATTTTTTATTGGGCTTTTTGTGACTTTTTTATGAGCTTTTAAAAGCCTTTTAATTGATATAAAAAATTTATTCCAATTACTTTATTTTTTTTGTCTTTTAATTGGGTTTTTTAATTAATTTTGTAGGAGCCATTCACAATAATATTAAATACAATAACAATCCATCAAGCTTTTTTATTTTCATACTTTTACACACCGATACAAACAATAAAAAAAAATACAATCTTTTATGAATAAACACACCGATCCATCAAGCCAACTTTAGTTTCATTGTCTTTCAAAAGCTAAGGCAAGGAAATGAAGGGATGGAATGTCATTGCCATAACCAAATTACACATCTTTTCCTTTTGCTTTGTTTCCCGCTCACTGTACTTTCCTTTTAAACCCAAGCCATCGTAAACCACAAAGTAGAAGCACAGTTAGCTAATGCAATGAAGAAATATGAGATCTTCAGATACTACAACAACAGATAAGAAAATTGAAGTTCTAGAAAAAAGAAATAGCAACAAAAGCTATCATTTGTAAAAATAAAAATAAGATCAGATTTCATCACCATTAACGCTCAATCTTAATTATTCATAATTATATTGTTACCATAATGATTTATTGTCATGCAATAATGACTACACACACTAAAAAAAAAAAACAAAGTTAGCTACATGCAAATGTCTTTAATTATTGAATTAATTATCAATTGTTGTCCTATACAACTTTTTACCAAATTCTATAAAACAATAAATTAGACATGACATGTTAGACTGAAAATGTGTTTGTTAATAAATCATAAAATAAAAGGTATAAGATTATAAAACATATTACCCGACTCAAGATTTTTGCAGGTTTCAATATCATTCATCAAGGTTCTAATATTATTAAAATTGATCTATAATGCAATCAATTTTGACAACAAATAAGTGTGTGGAGATATAAAATTTTAAAATTGATCTAGCATACGATTGCCAGTGCAAAGGGCTGATTTGAAAGCCACTATAGATATAGAAATAACTAGCACATGTTGTAAGATCTTTGAAAGGATCTTATATTTTGAAGCATCACTCTTCAACTAACCTAAAATATCTAACTTATAATCATTAGAATCCTCACAACCATCAATCAAATACCTCTTAACCTCATTTCTACTCTCCACACTATCTTCATCTTTTAAATGTTTTTTAAATCAAGCTAAAGTGTTTGGCATATCATCTACATCCATATCATCACTAGCATTAGCATCCTATTGATGTCTAGTATCTTCACCCACTTCATTACCTTCAAATAAAAATCATACAAGCTCACCAAAGTTTCTTTCATATTATTTGTTTATTTGCAATTGTACTTGGTCATCATCATACAAGTCGCCAATACAAAATCTTATATATTTCAACTTGAAACATGGATCTAAGACGATAACCACATACAACAAAAAAATTATGGTTTTTTTCATTTCTCTAATACTTCTCAAACTTTAATATCATTTTATTTGTCATTCCCCTTAAAAATTATCTTTACTTTTATACAATTGCAGTATGTTTGTGTGCATGTAAATTAATCTATTGAAGAAAGAATTTGATGTAACATGTAATGAGCTATAAAATCTCAATGTAACCATGTAAAAGATCTTTAAGAACATCACCAAAGATCTAGCATTTCCCCAATCCTTCAAACTAAGTGGCCTTGTGTTTTTTTTATTCCTCTTTGAACAAACCTTAATAAAGTAACTCATATACCTAGGGTCACTTTCACCTAACCTTATAAAAACCCTCTTAAATTTTTCCATAGCTTCTAACATTAGATAAGTTGGATGCCATCAAGTTATAATATCCAAATACATTGATTTCTTACACCCTATCTTTAGCCTCATTGTACACTTCTCTATACAAGTTCCCTAAAAGGTGAAGATCTAACAAACCTGATTACATTTTAAATCTTAACAACTAAACATTAATCTCTTTTAAGCCCTCGCACACAATTAGGTTTACAATGTGTCTTTAACATCTAACATGAAAATAATACTCATTTGAAAATATAATAGTTGTCCAATCTTGTATCACATTCTTCAAATATGCAATAGTCAAATTATTATAGCTAACATTGTCTACTGTAATAGTTTGAACTTTATCAATCCTTAGCTCTAAAAAAAAATTCTCAATAACTTGACCAATTATCTTACCTTTATGATTGAAAACTTGATAAAACTTTAAATTATTTTATGCAAATTTTACTCATTATCAATCCAATGAGCTATCAAGCATATATAGTTAATGTTTTGGATTGATGTTAAAGTATTAGCTGTTAAGCATACTTGTTGTAACAACCCCAAAATTTTCCAGCAATATATTTTGAAAATTCATGATATTTTTTTTTTCAAAAAATTTCGACAGGGTTTCCCCTAATTTAGTCTATCCCAAGTTATCGACAAAATCAACATCAGTCCCTAATCAACCATTTCCACAATTCAATGTTCTTATTATACTCCAACATATCTTAATCAATAATATTTCACGTTCTCTAACATATCAACTCAACGAATAATTATTTTGCTAAAATGAAGAAAGAGTTATCTTAACCATGATACACAAACCATAGATTATAGACTTAATATACTTTCTTCAATCATATATAATCTTTTAAGTATTGTTTATCACAAATAATATTAACTACATGCTTATATATATCACCATTATAATTAGAACATATTTACACAACAGAGTACAAGTTAAATAAGGTAGTCCTTTTAAATTCATACATACACAACATTATAATCTTCAAAATATACAGATAATAATGTTATTATCAACAATTTACATATCCAAAAGATTTACTGGTAATAGAAGTAAACTCTAAAACTACTAGGAGGCGCGGTATTGAGATGAACCTGCATAATGATTTAAAAGATAATCATGGTCAATTAGAGCATTTATATTTGCATTAACATATAAATATATACATTAGTTACTCACAAAATTTTCATATTTACTATCATCTTCTAAGTACCATTCACAAATCAATAATCCAAAATTCAAACATGTCCACATCATAGAACTTCAGTTCCAAACCAGTACAACTGGACTACCAGCACTCGTTCCATACCAGCATAACTGGACTACCAGCACTAGATCCATACCAGCACAGCTGGCCCACTAGCTGTCCATTCACAGGGCACCGTACCATACCAGGATAGCTGGTTCACAAGTCTTCCATTTTTAAAATAAATTATTATGGGAAAATCTACTAGCATTCCACATAACATTTCATTGATCGAGGGAAAATTTAAATATCTAAAGTTCAGAGTAAGAAAAGAATATTTAAGATATTAAACACCTACCTGGTGTTTGCGTCCTGCTAGCTGAACCTGTCTGCTGATTGGTTCCTATAGCCTCGTCCACTCCTGCAGGTTCATTTCATTACCAATTAAATTTTATTTCAACAAAATCAACTTGTCTTCAATTTAATTATTTTATCAACAACATCACCACAAAACCACTTTACTTATCAAACCAACAAAACAACTCATTGTTAATTTAATTACTTCATCAACACATCACCACATAATTCATTTAATTTTCAACAACAATATCAACTCATCACTAACATAATTTCTTCATCATAAATATTACCACATGACTCATTTAACTATCAAACAACAATATGAACTCATCACTAACATAATTCCTTCATCATCAATATTACCACATAACTCATTTAATTATCACTCAACAATATTAACTCATCACTAATATAATTCCTTCATCATCAATATTATCACATAACTCATTTAATTATCACTCAACAATATTAACTCATCACTTTTTCATCATCAATATTACCACATAACTCATTTAATTATCACTTAACAATATTAACTCATAACTAATATAATTCCTTCATCATCAATATTACTACATAACTCATTTATTATCACTTAACAATATTAACTCATAACTAATATAATTCCTTCATCATCAATATTACTACATAACTCATTTAATTATCACTCAACAATATTAACTCATCACTAATATAACTCCTTCATCATCAATACTATCACATAACTCAACAATTAATTATTGATCCAACATTTTCATTCATTTTCTTTCTCTAGGCCGAAACCTCTCCTCCAAAGAACCCATAATTATTTTTTTCTTCAATTTCACAACTTGAAACATTACCCACTATTATTTCATTTATTAAAACATTAATTCATCACAATGTCATAAATTAACCCATTCAACGTCACAACTCATACCATAATTATACACTAATAAAATTGAATAAAATCTTAATATACTAAATATATCAATTTAATTGAGAGGAAAAGATTTGTTACATTTTAATTCAAAGAAATAAGAGATGGAAAGCTTGAAATCACCACACAAATTTCTTTCCTCCTTCCCCTCTTATTTTCTTCTCAGTGCCTCCCCTATTTAATAAAAAAATCTTTTGTTCCCCTTTTGAGATTTTCTTGTTCAAACCCTTCCTAATAAACTTTAATCACTAATTATATCTCCTTTCTTTTTTATTTTTGTGAATTTATTTTGGATGAACTTTGATAAATTTCACTCAATTCTTCTCCCTCCCAAGCCCTAACATGGCCGGCCACTCCCCCCTTAAATTCCACTCCCTACTTGTTTATATTTTTACAAGCCCCCCCCCCCCCCCCCTTTCATTTAAGTCCTTCCTTATTTTGTCTTAAAACCATTTGGCCCAAAAGTTTGACTTATTCAATTTTATCCTTGTCCCACATTCACATTATTAGATAATAATTTCCACTCCATTAACTTCTATATATATATATATATATATATATATATATATATATTTGTCCCCCCTTTTTTTGTAAGTAAAAAATACAGGAATTTACCCGGGAGTTACACTTGTTGACCCTTAAGAGCTTTCCTTAATTTTTCTTTTTATTCCATATAAACTTTCAAATACTCTTTTATAAGAGTAAAACAAGGAGAAACATCAAATCTAGGTTGCATAGTATTACAAAATAATCTAAATCCTTGACTCTTTATAAAATTAAAAAGTAACTCATCAATTATAATCATTTTTGTTAGTGCTTGTCTACACTCATCATAATTATAACATATTGCCTTAAGAGTTCCCACATTTAGATCTCCCATTTCACCCTTATCCTCTTAAGGTTATAATACCAAAATTTGTTGTTTCCTATCAATCACAAAAGGAAACATTTTGCATGTTTTTAAATAACTTAACATATTACTTGTATTATTAAGGACAATATGACAAATGTAATCTTTTCCATAATAATTACATGTAGCTCTAGTGGTTTTGTTGCAATGTCATGATCACACAAATTAATTACCTTAACTTAAATAAACAAGATAGTACAGAGCAAGTAAGGGGTCAATCCCACGAGAAAGTTTTAGTTCAATTTTTTATGCTATACGATATGCAATTGGAGGGAATTTTGAGATTATCTAGACTATAACAGAATTAAACAATCAAGCTAAATTAAATAAATTAGAAAACTATCAAGAGAACAAACCTTGGTTTTAAGTAAACATCCACCTACGAAAATCAGAACTGATCATTGAAACAAAACATCAATTTATATTTTGAATCCTTATTTTTTCTTAACATTGGTTAGTTAACAGATTTGTTGTCTAAGTAACCTTAACCATCAAACAATCACAGTGTTCGCACTAGTAATTAAATTCAATGGCAGCCTTAAAAATTAGATAAGTTGATTAATCTAGACAACATAACTGTCAGCAGTTCATGTTTGATTTGATTGAATATTTTCCCTAAGATTAATAATATAGATCTGCTACGATTATTAAACTTAGTTGCTTCACAAGTTCATATATCACAACTCTAATTTTGATAGCAAACTTAGAAATAGATTATTCACAATAATAATTTAGAGTCTACTCTAGCAATTAAAATAAACAATCCTAAGAAATAAGCATAGGAAAACAAACATATTCATTCTTCATATAAACCGAAAAGAAAAGATAAAATAAATCTCACAGTTCTTGAAATCCGAAGGTTTTCGTGTCCTTGCAACCAAGAAAAAGAGTTTAGCCTTGAATGTCTATTGAACAACTAATAAAAAAGAAAGAAGAATGTATGATTTCAGGTTTTTTAGAGGAAGGTGTGTTTTCTCTCTCTTGGTTGGCCACCCCTTCTTCCTTTCTCTCTCTTTTTTTATTTGATAGGAAACCCTAATATTTCTTTTCTACAAAATAGTCCTTATCTAAGTAGACAATTTATTACATTTAAGTAGTTCAATAACTATTTTCCTAAAAAATGAGAAATAGCCTTGCATAAAATCCTCAACCTTTGACTTTGGTCTTATAAGAGTTAAATTGCCGAAATAAAGACTTGGATGTTAGTTTGGATGCTTTAGAAAATAATTTGGACTTGTTTCTTCACAAAAATATATATGTTGGCAGAATTCATATGGCATCATAGAAAAATCATATCCCTCTTATATGAGCTCATTTTCTGTTGAAATTTGGTATGATAATAAAGTCTTCGAGTCAGGAATCCAATAAAATTGAGTTGCATCAAATGGAATTCTCTAGCTCAAGATATTCAAGTCAAAATGGTCAAAGGTCAACACTGACAGAATGCAAGATTTGTCTTTGAAGGCTGCGATCTTCATGCTCTTTCTCTTTTTATTTTTCTTGCCATATATGTACAGAAAGGTATGGATGTTAGCTTTCTAATTCCACTAGAATCACTTTGTTTTGACCTCTAAAGCTCAAGCTCTGCACAAAACATCAATCGGAGGTCAAATCTGCCAATTATCTTCAATATACTTATTTTCGAATCTTACATTCAAAAGTGCCTTCAAAACATAAAACAAAGAATATCAAGGCATTATATATATAAAATAGGAAAAATACTAGGTAAATATGGGTAAAACTATTAAATAATATGGTTGCATCAGGCTTTAGGATCATCATCAAGATTTGTAAAGTGATCCTAAATTTATGATTTTTTTTTCATCATTAGCATTCCTAAATTTATGATTTTTTTTCTATCATCAACAATTTTTCCTTGATGTATAGAGATAAGGTTGTTTACATTTAATATTCATGGTTGATAATAAGGTAATTTTGATTGCTATAATTAAATAGAAAAAATATAGACACATATCTATAACCCAACACAAAAAATGTAGAAATATTAATATTGCGATAACAAAGCAATGAGTTTTAATAAGAATAACCTCTAACCCACACTAATTATTCAACTTTATATAGCCCAGATGAAAAAAAAAACAATTTTCCAAGAAAAAAAAAACAAGTAGAAAAAAGAGAAAATTTATTGTTACCTATCTAGATATATTGGTTGCATTTATCAAGACGAATTGGAGGGTTGGTTGTCGGTGGGGTAGATTGAGAGGATAGAGATACAAAGACCAGCGACAACAATGAAGGATAGAAAAACAATGATCGGTGATCGATGATAGAGAGAATGAAAGAAAAATGAAAGACATAGAGAAAGCTTGGGAAGACAGTTGTTTTTGGCTTTGATTTAGGGTTATAAGAGATGAGAGACAAAGAAAACGCTTTGGAACGACTGCTTTGAACTAGTCAATGTAGAGCGACAAACCATATACTAAAAATATCATATATAAATCAAGCCACCCCTTCTCTTAGCTCACATTTTGATACCTACAGAAAATGAACATGAATAATAATCCTTTTAACACAAACCCAACCAAAACACTAGAATTAGCAAAAAAAAAATCTAATCAATTAAATAAAACCTCTAAAATTTTCTCCTTTGAATAAGAGAGAATTTGAGCACAACGAAAACCCTAGAATTCCATGATGACTACTGACAAAACCTCCATTGCTCTTCCTTAATTTATATAGTCACTAAACAACCTATAAACAATTTAATATTTCATTTTTTTAACACGTCACAATGCATTATCATTGATTTTCAAAGCCACAATTCGAAAGAAAATCGAATAACTAACTTGCTATATGTTGCTTTGAGAACGAAACATGTGAGAGATTCCATCACCTAGTATAGACAATCACGATAAAACACAAATTTGTGTGAGAAATCGATTCTAATGTTAATTTTGTTATTTGATTTAGGACAAATTATGGGTTCTTCATAGCCAAAGAGAGAGGTCAAAAAATGATTTGTTGTTTGATATCTTCAATTGTTATATATATAGAAAGGTACTATGGTCATTTCATTATATTTGAAAATTTTCTTTAACCCAAGTTGAAAACTGTAATTTTTCAAAATATGGTAGGCAAGTGCAATTTTCACTAAATTATAGGATGCTAGGAGTAGTTTTTACTTTTTTTAAAAAAATATCATTTTAATAATAAAAAAAGTGTTTACTAACTTGGTATGAACCAAACCAACTAAATGAATCATCGAGTTGATATAATGAGTTAGTCTTGTAACTATACCTATAAGTGGGTGCCCATAACACAACCCTTGTCAAAGAACATCACCCTCATCCTCACAAATTACCAAAGAAGCACCTAATTTATAACACGTAGACGGTGTTTGTTTTTGTAGTAGATTGTGTGTTGTGGTTTGATCATAATTTTGTTTTGTTTGGTAAAAATGAAACCACAAGTTTTACAAAATGGGCCCCATAATTTTTTGTGGTCCAACCACAAGTTCAACAGAAGCAACCCATATTTGTTTTTCAACTTATCCCTTCCACAATGATTGTCTGTGGAGACCATTCAATCTATAATTGACTAAAATATCCTTTTTGTCTTCTATCTTCTCTATTTGCTTGCTTTACTCTCTTACCATCGTCATCGTCCCCTTGTTTCCAATTTTCTTTACAAATACTTCTCCCTTCAATCCTTTGTTACAAGATGTTCTGATCCAATTTTTTTTTTGGCACAAACTTTTCCAATACCCACAAGTTAACCTTTTAATAGTAACCAACATCCCCTTCTAAGATCCTTACAACCCTCTACCAAATATGGTTTCCTCCTTTCTTAATCTTATCTTTGTGCACACCTCACCATAATCTTTAGTACAATCTCGGTAATTTTGGATTTCAATTATTGTTCATCCACCATTGTGCATGTTATTTAAATTTGCTACACTAACTAAAATATTTAACTTCTTCATCAATTTTTACACTTGTAAAATTTTTGATTTTACAAGTAGTTAATCTTATATATATATATATATATTAATAGTTCAATGTTATGTATTGAAAAAATTATTGTCCTATTTGATCATTTCTTGTCCAACTATAATTTTAACTAAACATTAATACCACATTTGTTGAAGAAGCAATTTGAACCATAATTTTATCCAATAGTAAAGCAATCTCATAAAAACATAATTTTTCTGAAACCATAATTATAAAAACAACCACATAACCATATATACTCATAAGAACCAACGAAAACTGTCCACCTATGTCTTAAATGTAAATAATAAAATAAAATAAAATAAACCATCCTTTACATTACATCCCTCGCGTGTCAAAGCACCCGAAAATGGTACAATAGAAGTGGCGATGCAAACAATGTTGGTGTAGCTGTCAATTAATTTTGATGTTCCAACTTTTCTTTCAGCCCCTCAAATTCTCCGCCCCCTTATTCTATTGCTTTTATAAATTGCATCCCATTCTTTACTTTCTCATTCCGTCTTCTTGGAAATCTCCAATTTCTTTTGAGCCATATAAAGATCAAATATCAAATGGCCACCATTTTCCAGGGATTAGGAGGAGCTGCAGCTGCAGCAGCAGCAGCAGCTTCTTTAACCAACTCCTTTGATTCAAAGAAATTACTTTTGCCTTCCTCGCGCAGATCCCCCGCAGGTTTGTTTCCTTGCCTTTAGTAATTAATGCTTCCATTTCCATTTTCTAACCAAGATTTGTTATGACACGGGTTTTGAGTGCTGTTTGATTTTAGAGAGAAAAGCTAGCAGCTTTTTGGTGGTGAGATCTGATGGCAGTGTGAATCTGAATCTTGGGAGTTCTAATGGTAGAGCTCGTACGGTTGATAAATTGATTACAAATGCAGTTGCAGTTAATCTCTCTTCTCCACTTGCAGTTGCAGTTAATCCAAGTTTGGTCTATTCTTTATTTATAACTGTTTCTTGTTTTGTTTTAGACAAAGGCTGATACTTCTGCAGCTTCCTCTGCATCGAAACCTGGGTATGTTTGCTTCCATTTTTCTTTGGTATATTCTCTATTCAAGCTGGTTATATATTCTGGATAGCATATTTGGTTAGATTCTCAGGATACTTAACTCTAGTTGTAAAGTCACATGGTTCCTCATGAATATTAAGAAAAGAAGGGTAAGAGTAGGAGAATAAATGATGTGGATGGTTGTTAGGTGAAAGCAGTTATGTCGATGAGGAATTTGTAGTTTCGTTTTCTCTGAAAATTAACTGAAAGGATAGATGAAAATGTCAGCAGTTTTCACGAAAGGCTAATTCCTTAATTGTTCTCATTTTTAAACAAGATAGCTTCATTTATTTTTCTGCGATTTGAATGTCAAATCGGGTTTTGAGGTGTTTGCTTTCTTCTGAACATTTATCTAGGAGTTGTAGGATATGGTTTAATGAAGTCAAGAGCTATGCAATAGTGATACTACCACAATATCTTGATAGAAAGAGCATTTGTTTTGCTCTCAAGTTTATATCTCTTTGAGTAAGAAACTACAGAAAAATGGGCAATTAGCCCAGCTCTAGCCATGTTTGTTGTAGGCTTCCCTGCATTGGTTGGACAGGGTATCTGGCCCCCTGCCACTCGCAGTAATAAACTAATATATCCCATTGCACATCTTGCCCCTGTGCGCGCTATACTTGTGGGTAATAATATTTTTGTATTACATTATGAATGTGCTTAACAAATCTGCATTTTATTCTCAGGCATGAACTACTACTTTTTGAGGCCCTCAGAGAAGGTTTGGAAGAGGAAATGGACAGAGATATGCATGTCTGTGTCATGGGTGAAGACGTGGGTCATTATGGAGGTTCTTACAAGGTTACTAAAGGCCTAGCTGAGAAGTATGGGGATCTCAGAGTTCTTGACACCCCTATTGCTGAGAACTCCTTCACTGGTATGGGCATTGGAGCTGCCATGACTGGCTTGAGGCCAATTGTTGAGGGTATGAACATGGGATTTCTTCTTCTAGCCTTCAACCAGATCTCAAACAATTGTGGCATGCTCCACTATACATCAGGTGGCCAGTTTACTATACCAATTGTCATTCGTGGGCCTGGGGGAGTTGGACGACAACTTGGAGCCGAGCATTCACAACGCCTCGAGTCATATTTTCAATCAATCCCTGGAATCCAAATGGTTGCATGTTCAACCCCATACAATGCCAAGGGCTTGATGAAAGCTGCAATCCGAAGTGAGAACCCGGTCATACTTTTTGAGCATGTCTTGCTTTACAACCTCAAGGAGAGAATCCCAGATGAAGAATACATTTGCAATCTTGAGGAAGCTGAGATGGTTAGGCCTGGAGAGCATGTCACTATCTTAACCTACTCCCGGATGAGATATCATGTGATGCAGGCTGCCAAAACTTTAGTGAACAAGGGATATGATCCCGAAGTAATTGATATCAGATCATTGAAACCATTTGATCTTCACACGATTGGAAATTCTGTGAAGAAGACACATCGTGTTATGATTGTGGAGGAATGCATGAGAACTGGTGGAATTGGTGCTAGCTTGACTGCAGCTATCACTGAAAATTTCCATGACTATTTGGATGCTCCAATTGTGTGCTTGTCTTCACAAGATGTGCCAACTCCTTATGCAGGGACATTGGAGGAATGGACAGTGGTTCAACCTGCCCAGATTGTGACAGCAGTTGAGCAGCTGTGCCAGAAGTTACAGTAGCATGAATAGTCCTTGCTATTGTAGAAGAGCGGCAGCTATTCTCTATTATTTTTGTTCTCAGCTTTGTTCGAAATTGTTATTTAATACACTTTGTTGAGAAGCCTGCCAAGTTGAGGTTTTTAGTTTGTTCTTTTGGAAGCAAATACCATGCCATTTGTTGCAGCAGGTAGATATGTGGAATTGTTATCTCTACACCTAGGCTTCTTTATCAAGATAAAGTTACGTAACTACAGCCTAATTTGTTATGTGTAATGTTAGATGTGATCTCAGTTACATGTGGGTATTAAAAGCAAGAGAGTCCCATTTGGGCTTTTTTACTTTTGCAGTGTTTTGTAGCTTCCTCTACCCTTTAGATTTCTCATTTTTTTTGTTTGCCTAGAAAATTTATTTTCCATGTAGTTGTGATGACTTGAAACAGAAACCCGAGAACGGAAATAAGAAAGAAAGGTACATGAAAATGGGAGGAGAAGAGGAATCCCAATTACTGGAAACCAGCTGTAGGAAGTAGAAGAGCTACTTGTGCACTACATTCAGACCTCATCTCTTCTTTGCCTAGTATAATTTCTCTATTAAGAGAGGGAGAATATTTCAGCTTGTAGTTTCAGCTCGCAGTTATTATTCTAGGCCCTCTATAATCAACAGAAAATCCAATCTGGGATGCTAAGGATATTTTGAGCTGCTAGCTGAACTTATAGGTAAACAGGTCGAGTCTGGAAAGCATGAGATGACGAAAGAAAGAGGGCAACATCTGAAATAAATAGGTAAATGATAAACATTACTAACAGCTGATGCAAGTAGATTAGGATCGAGCACAGGTCGAATGCAATTTGTTTCTTGAGAACTCATCGTTTACATGGATATATGGCATCATTTCTGAGATAACTTACCATAAGATTCTAGATGTATTTTTCTATATTAGGGTGAACTTTCAAGTTAATTGAAGTTCAGAAAGGCCTTGCGTTATAGATCATAATATGATATACGAATTTTATTATTAACTTTGTTTTGATTTGTTGATTTTCTATTTGACAATGATCTTTTTCTTATAAGGATATGACAGCTGTTTTGAGAATTTTCTAGTTTTACAAGAATTTTTAATGGAATGCAATATAGTTTTCAAGTGTGGCAAAGATTTATTAATGTTTCAAAATTCTTTTCTTATAAAGATTCCTTATTCATTTTAAGTATACAAGGAAAGAAGAACAAAAAATATTTAATGACAAATTAATTAACTTATTTTAAAGAGTTTTCTAATCCTACAAGGAAGATTAAAGAAAGGCAACAAGAATTTTCATGTTTTGAAAAGATTATTTAAAGTTACAATTAATTATTCTAAAACTCAAATTTCCTTCTTAGATAGAATAATTTATTCTTTATCAAAACCAGGCTAAGAAGGCAATATTATTCTATTATGTTGCAGCTAGTTTGAAACTTTAGTTGGAAAACTTCAAGAGAGAGAAGTTTGGACTTCCTTAGCATCATCACAAGTACTCATTGATCCATCAATTTTTTGACTTTCCAAACGTATACAAAAACACATCCATAATCAAGACTCAAATCAAAGAAGAAAGCGAAAAACAAAGACAATTTAATTAATAAGGGTAGCTTGTTAATGGTGTTCGTAAAGCAGTTGATGTGCTGATCTAAAGATGCATGAATGAAGTCATCAAATTGATCCTTCAAATCCTCAAAAAATGAAATCTCCTCAATTCTTCTTCTCCCTTGTGTTAAACTGTAATTTGTAATTCTCAATGTCATTTATTGTTAGCTTTTATGGCTTTATATTCTTTTGGTTTTTCATAGATTGTGGAAGTTTATGTGCTCCTAGATTTCATTAATTTAGTTCTTGTTATATAGGGCCTTTCTATTCTATTTATGAAGCAATCAGATCAAAAGAATAATATAAAAAATGTTTATGGTATTGAGCTGCAGCTCTATCATTTATCAGTCCCTTTCTTCTTTCTTCTCTATCTCCGCAGTTTGTTTCCAACAAATTTGGTATCAGAACAAGGTTTTTTCTTTATGGCTTCTTCTTCTAGTATTTCTACTTTATGCTATACATTATTTCAAAATATAAACATAATACAAGAAAAAGGTGGAAATCACCCGTTTCTCCTGTAGGGTGTCCTTGCAAGATCGAAGGTCT
Organism: Populus simonii; assembly: GCA_007827005.2. NCBI lineage: Eukaryota > Viridiplantae > Streptophyta > Magnoliopsida > Malpighiales > Salicaceae > Populus > Populus simonii. The sequence goes on from CM017467.2 coordinate 12,741,181, forward strand.
GATCATAGTCACTCCACCTAACATGTCAATGGTCACAAATCAGCACATTTGTATTCTGAAAACACATTCATCACCATACCTACTTCAAGAATCCATATGTTCACATGCAAATGTTCCACATTTTACATAATCATACATAAATTGTTACAAGCATATAAGTCATTTATGACCGGTGAGTCTATTGTAGAAAATCGATAGCGGAAACTGGTTCGCTGCTACCTGTACAATTCGGCAGCGAAATTGATTTGCTACAAGCACCATAATTCGGCAGCGAAAATTGATTCGCTGCAGGCCACACAATTCGCTAGCGAAAGCAGATTCGCTGCGGACAACACAATTCGGCAACGAAAGCAGATTCGCTGCGGACGACATAACTCAGCAATGAACACTGATTCGCTGCAGACAACATAATTCAGCAGCGAAATTGGTTCGCTGCAGGCAACACAAATCAGCAGCAGAACTGATTCGCTCCAGCCACCACAATTCAACAGTGAAAACTGATTCGCTGTCCACACCACAATTTGGCAGCAAAAACTTGTTTGCTGCAGGCCACACAATTCGACAGCGAAAGCAGATTCGCTGCGGACAACATAATTCGGCAGCGAAAGCAGATTCGCTATGGACGACATAATTCAGCAAAGAACACTGATTCGCCGTAAACACTAGAATTCAGCAGCAAAAACTGATTCCTTTTTTGCTCCGGACGACACAATTCGGTAGCGAAAACTAACTCGCTATATGAAACACAATTCAGCAACGAGACTAACTCGCTACTGACACAGAAATTGTTGACAAGAACTGAGTCGCTACTGACTCAAAAATCATCAATGCAACCCTTGTCGCTGCCGATTCACAGATCGGCAGCAGTGACAGAATCATTTCTAATTCAACTTCTTCCCTTTGGCCAAGCGTAAAGCTTACGCTAGGCTTTTCTCCTTTGTAACACTTCCTAGCCGAAACTTGTACACATAACGACAACAGTCATACTCCAATTCGTATCACAAATGCATGAACAGTGCACCCATCAAATCTCAACATGCATATTTGATTTAGGTTCTTCTAACTACTAGCTCAAGTTATACAAATCCATTCATCACATAACAAAATCAAGGCATTATAAAGGGGCAATTTTCGTTTCAGCTGCAGCATGTTTCTTCAAGATTTATTATCAACATATTTTCATATAACTACATCAACCAAACATGCTAAATCACACCATTAACAAAAGTATAATTCTGTTTCGGTTTCACATGATCTAACATCTCTATCAAGGTATAATCTATATGCATTTTATTCCTTTAATCCCTATTATGCCCATCCCTCACTAAGGCCGACCAACTTTCCAAGTTTGTGCATTCAAATTTGCAATATTTCTTTTGTTAAATATTCTGGAATTGCCCCATTCAGCCCCATTTTTTGTCCCTCTTTTTAGCTTAGTTCTTTCCTTAACAGTTGGAGTAAAATTCCTAGGCCATGCATCCATAGTTTTCTTCTTCCTTTCAGTTTCAAGGCCTTAAAAACAGGTGGAGAAGGACATGGTTCATACCTCACGAATTTAGTATTTTTGGGATAGGTTTGACAGCATTTCTCCCCTTCTGCTCTCGGTTTGCTTCTTCCTCTTCCTCTCTTTCGGTTTCTCCTCCTCCTGTCAGTTTCCCACTGATTTAAGGCCTCTACTCCCTTCATGTTTGCAACTATCCAGACTCTTGTCAAGCTCTCCCTTCTCTCTCTCACGCCTGAGGCACATACAGCAGAGTTGTTGAGCTCTCTTTAGGAAGGAGGAAAGAACAAGAGCATGCATCTCATTTTAGGAAGAGGGAAGGGGGGCAAGAGCATGCAACTCATTTTGGGAAGAGTGGGGAGTCACCCTTTCTCTCTCCTTGTATTTATAGCCCCCAAAATGTGCGGAGGTGTTTGGGACCAAGGTTGTCCTTACCCCCTTTTAGGTTATCTTGGGTTGGTTTTTATTCTCATTCTCCCCTAGGATAGGCTGGTCCAATTCTAATTTTTGTTAGGTCTTACACTGTCGTTGCCAATTCAGAAATCGACAATAACAATTGCATTGCTGTCGATTCAGAAATCAATAGCCAACTATGTCGCTGCCATTCAGAAATCGGTAGCCAAAAACTTTGCCACTGCCGATTCAAAAATAGACAGCGGAACTGCGTCGCTGTCGATTCAGAAATTAGCAACAAAAAACTTTTCCGTTGCCGATTCAGAAATCGGCAGCCATCTATGTCGCTGTCGGTAGCCAAAAATTATGTCGTTGTCGATATCTATGCCGCTGTCGGTAGCCAAAAATTATGTCGCTGTTGATTTAGAAATCGGCAGCCCAAAACTTTTCCGCTACCGATTCAAAAATCAGCAGTAAAACTACGTCGCTGCCGATTCAGAAATCGGCAGCATGGTGGAGTCATTTCGGCTTTAGTTCTCTCTTATTCTTCTTCTTCTTTTGTGTTTAGAATTAGAAACTTAATCTCAAACTAAGGCATAAGGTACCTTCACAATATTAAACAAAGTGCACGCATCTCAAATTTCAAACCTTAAGAAAGGTAAATCATTCTCACTCAATGCCAAGAGAAAAACGAATAAGAGAAGAAAATAAATAAAGCAGAAAGACAAAAGAATGCTTGTAAAAAGGAAATAAAATCAATACTAAAATAAGATAGTTTGAATAAAATTGCATAAATAAATTACATATGTCGAGTTGACCATCTTTTTAGTAATTGGATGACATATTTATATTATATTGGTATAGTGTTTGAATTCTATCAAAACATCTAATTCAATGCCAAGAAAAAAAACGAATAGGAGAAAAAAATAAATAAAGTAGGAAGATAAAAGAATGCTGGTAAAAAGGGAAAAAAAAGTAATACTAAAATAAGATATTTGAATAAAATTGCATAAATAAATTACAAGTATAAAGCTGATTATCTTTCTTATTAACTGGATGACATATTTATATTATATTGATATAGTGTTTGAATTCTATCAAAACATCTAATTCAAATCCTATACAAATTGTCTATATGATATAAGGAGCATAAACATTGAATCCTAATACAATTTATGTCCTTGTTGATAACTATATGAATCCTAACTAATCTAGCACTTCGATCAACTCATTTTATTGAGGACTCTCATTCTAAATAAGATTGAACCTTCTAGTTGATTGTGCAAACTTAAACTCCTATAGCCAATTCCATTTGGTGGATCATGACTCTTAATTAATTAGAACTCTTTAAGCATGATCAATTGTATTGTTCAAGATCAATTTTAATGTTTAAAAATAGTGAACATGTGAATATTTATTTTTTGTGTAAGCAATATCATATATAATTATTCTCAAAGTACTTGCAAACATTACTATAAAAAAAAACTCTAATCTTATTTAAAAATGCAAGGTATAATCGGATAGATTTTTAAATATCATAGTAATTATTAATTTAAATAGTATTTTATTTTAAAATATATAAAAATAAAAAAGGTGAAGGGCTAAGTTAATGAAGCCTGTGTGCTTTTAGGCTTGGGAGACCAAACCTGTGCACCCAACTTTTAGAAGAAAAAAAAGCCAATATACACATGGGCCTAGAAATTTAGGCTTACACGTTTGGAAATTTCTTTCTAAAATGAAGTCGTTTGCTGTAACAATTTTTTCAATCACCTTCAATGGTCAAAAAATCAGAGTCTGAGTATTCAAAATCAAAATTTTAACTTGTTAGAACACACCAAAATAACATCCTCAAAACCTAAATGATTCAACTCTTAACCACAAAACGCAGTCTAATATGCTTAAAAACTCAAAATCAAAACCAAGTTATAACAAAATTTTCAAAGTTGAATCTACCTTTTTCAAGGCCAAACAACCTTTGTTAAACTCTTCTCATCAAGATGAAGTTATTGATACCAAGATTGGTGGTTTTGGTGGTCAAAACGAGGCTTATAAAAAAAAAGCTTTCTCTCTCCTCTCCTTTTCTAGCAGCTCTCTCTCTCATACTTCAACTTTGAAGGATTGAAAGATCAAGGCTAAAAATGAAAAGGTTAGAAACTATTTGGACCAAAATGTAGAAAAACATGCCTCTTGATGAGTAAAAAAAAAATGATTGTTTTTTTTATTAAGTTTTGTCCTTGTTTTTTCAAAAAAAAAAATTACTATAACCTAAAATTTTATTATGATAATAGAGATCTTTAATTTAATGTGAGGATAACCTTTAAAGCATCAAATAAGAGCATGTGAAGCAAACAACTCCCAACACATAATCATGCCAGCACAACTTGCAATGATGAAATAACAAAGAAATAAAGTAAAGTGTAAAACAAATTAAGGGACCAAAAAAGAAAAAAAGGTTATATACCGTGATGTTAATAATGAAATGAGAGCTTGTGAACGGTGTTTGCTACAGTAATTTGCTAGAGTAAACACCTAGTATTTTAGTTTCTTTCATAGTTGTTGTAAACTTTTCAACAATATTATTAAATTCAATTAAACTCAATGAATCATCATGACCCAATTGTTGGGCCTAATCAAGTTTTTAAACAAACCTTGTAGGAGTTGATCAAGTGTGGCTTAATTGACTTGGCGGGTGCACTTGCAAATTGATTAACATAAAAACTTGTCTTGACTTTTATTAAGAAAATATATTTTTTAAAAAAGTTGATTTAATATTTTTATATAAAAAAAGTTTGAAATGGAAACGATTTTGAATGACCTAGTCAAACAAGTAAATTCACCCAACTCTTGACCTACGTCATGACTAATCAGTTTCTAAAATCTATTTTTTAATCAAATAAATGATTATAAAAGTAGACATTTGTAAAAAACACAACAATTAAAACTATTAAGGAGAAACGTATTTTTTTTTTCATTTATAATTTTGTTTTTGTTATGATAATTCTTTTTAATTCAAAAGTTGTTTTTTTAATAGTAGCATGATTCAATAAATAAATAAAAATAGTAAAACAATTCAGAGAAGCTATATCAATTTGGAATAAAAAGAAAAAGATGTAAATTTTTAATTAAAAAAAAACTAATTTTTCATCTTCACGCATTTAATCTATGGTTATCTCTCCTCATCAACTATATAAAAAGATAAGGACAACATATAGAAAAACTTACATAAAAAGTTTATAATGAGAAAATAAAGAAAAAAATATTTATTGTCATTTAATATTAATAAGCAAATTATCATAAAAATTCTACATTTAAGAGTAAAATAATAAAAATTATTAATTCAATTTATTTTTATATGTATTCCAAATAATATAATTGAATTCTATTCTATTATTTAATATTTATTTTAATATAAAAATAATTATTATTATTTTAATTCAGCATATGATTTGATTTTAATGACTGTTAAATTTTATCTTATTTACAAGGCGTGTTTAGTGAGATGAACTCCATAAAAATGGATAGAGATAAAAATGTTCAAGGCTTAAGTGGTGTGACAAAAGAGTAGACATAGAATGGCATAAAAGGGATCATGCGCGTTCAAGACATCAAAGCACTATCCGACTATCCAATCCTGTATTGTTCATGTATGAAACGCTAACCTTAGGCATAACCCAGAAGAAATCAGATCTCTTTAACGAAGTAATCTGTGAACATGGAATGTTCACTTGTGAAAGAAATATGACAGAATTTAAGTAGCTACTTTCCATTAGCACTTGCATGCTTATGGAAGGGCCAGAGATTAACAAGGCGCTCAAGGACTGCTGCACTTTTTGAGAAGTAGCCTGAGAATCCTGCAGGGGTGGAAGGTGGAGGAAAGTCTTCCGCTGGCATAGCAAAAGGACGAAACATCATCTCCATTTTCTCTAATGTTAGATAGGATCCCACTTCTTGCAGCCTTTCTGGACCCATTATCGGAAGAGTGTGCTCCTGATGCAATGAGATGGCCTCACTGTCGTTCTTCTGACAAACAAAACAGAAACAAACTTGAGCTTGTTAAGATGGCTCATTCAACTACGCCTAGTTTAAATAGTATTGTGTACTAATAATATCCATAGTATCAGATCATTTTGGAAGGCAATGAGGTCATCTTGGTAGAATGTAACAAACACCAGCGAACAATAGAAGAAATCAGGATGTTCGACTCTCTCCTTTAAGCATGTTTGAAATCTGTTGTACAATCTGAAGGAGTCTAGACAGTGCGTTGATAGCGCCACCACTTGTTCACCTTTACAGTGTCGAAAAGAATTAGTGATAGAAGGGGAGGAAAGGGGACCCAATGGGGAAAATTTTACCTTCCCTGGTTTGGATAATTAAGGGGAGTGAAGGGGATAAAATATCTTTATTCAGAGATGGGAAGGTAATCAATGTTAAAGGGTTATTAAGGGGTTTCTTTTAGTTGGAGGAGAGATGATGATGAAGTGGCAAATACAGTTAAAAAGGGTTTTATTGTTAACGGGATAAAACTGGGTTTCTAAAAAAGAAAATAGGAAGCATATGTCAAAAGATCATAGAGCTATTCACCTCCCCTCCATTAAAGAATATGGAGAGGCCGTCTATAGAAGGAAAAAAAAAAATCCCCTCCGCAGGAAAGGTTAGAAAGTCATGAACCTCCATCCCCGACACTTCTTTCCCAAACACATCGTTTACTATCCCAAGGATATGCCTAGTAGGTGATAACTCCAAGCAGTGATGATTGCCAGGTTCGCCGTTATAATGATTTTTCAAGTTTAATGCTTTGCTAAAGTGAGATTCAATTTGTATTTCCGAACATTAAAAGCAAATAAAGGGAAAAATATTACTACTCTCTTTACTTCTTTCCATGTATATGACGATAAACTTCCTACATAAAGTTCTGTGGCAGCTTTCCCACTGTAATTTTTACTTTCTTCCTTTTCCTTTGGGAAAAAATTAAAATTAAAATGAGAAAAGCAGAGCAGCACAATTACCTGGGAACTCTCTTAGCAACAAATGAATATATGCTTACCTCCAATGGAGACAAGTCTGCACCACGGCTGAAAGTCATCTCTATGCGGAACCTTTTTGGGTCTTCTAAAGCGACCTGCAATATCAATTTCTTTTTTTTTAAAAAGAAAGAAACTGGCTTCCCAAGTCTAAGAACTTATTATCTCCTACTGATAACATCACATGTGACTAACGGACACCATTCTAATTAGTCTACTTCAACCCAAACATATTGAAAAGCCTGGAAAAGGAACCCTTCTAGATGTTGAAGGGTCAACATATTGCACAAGATATCAATCAGAAATTGTGTTTCCTACTCACAGACATGAATATGAATAGGAGACACTTTCCATCAGATTAACACCATTTGAGGCACAGTACCCTTCAGTGTGAGGAGGAAAACCAGTCCCTGTACATTTTGATCCAGTTGAGCACAGTTTCGTTTTCTTTGGGGCCAGGGAGTGGTTCTACTCTGCTCCAAAATTCAAGGAATTGCACTGCACCTACTCCCACACCAGAATTTTAAACTGTGCATTAAAGGAGAAGGTAGCAGGTCCAACTTTAAGCTATTCGCATACAGCTGTATTTGATTTAGTGGCCAGGAAATCAGTTTCCTCAAAGTTAATACCACATGGAAAATATGAAGTTTCAGGTTTGAAAATGACTTGGAAACCCCCCTTTCTCTATAACTCAACCAGAGAGACTCAAAATCATGACGACTTCCAGTTAAACACTGGCTTCCTGCTAGGTTCCTAAACTGAACTAGTTCAAGGCCATAGAAACCAGTTTCTGGGTTGGACAGCCAATCAGGGCAACTTGAAGGGTACACTGGCTCTAGCTTTGACTGAAATAATTTTATAGAAGTAACAGTCAAATAAGCGAAAAAGAAGCAAAGATAATTAAGGTAATCAAGTAGAAAGAACATTCTAAAAATAGTGAGTGTTACCACCTCAGTATTCTCAAACATCCTAAGTACAATATTGCTCATGTAATCAAGCTCCTTGGTTTTGTATAAACGCTCCAAGGCACTATGGCAAACAAGGCTATCCTCTCCTTGAAGAGATTCATCCAGGTTACAGTAACGGAGAACATTCATAAGGGAATGGATATGTGATTCCTGTCATCAAAGTTGCATGATATAAACTTCTGAAGATATGATGTGTCATAAGAAAAAAATTATTCCTGTATATCTGTATGAAAAATAATTATTTTGCTTATATCCAATTGAAATTAATATTTCAGATTGTGCAGAACTTAACAAAGTCAACAATGATGAAAAGTAAGAAAAAACTTGCAGCGTGCACTCAACATATCAGTGGCAATACACCCCTTTTTTTGCCAAAGTGTGAAACGAAAGAAGTAAACCTTGTTTCATTGAAAGAACTTGAAGAATTGAGTCTATAAAAGTCGCTATTCATCAACATTGGGGTTTCTCCTCCCCATCCCATCAACATTATTAGCACTGAGATACAACAGTATTAACAGCGGAAATATTCAAAAAAGAAAACCAAAGTTTTAGTCTAATAATTGGAAATCCCATATTAAAATTTGACTTCAGAAGAATAAATCCGGTCTTTTAAGACAGCTCTGTACTTGAAAAGTGATTAAACATTTTCTAAAAAAAACCGAAGAAATTTCTTTTCTTTTTTTTTTTTTTTTGGCCAGAGAAACATAAATCTGTCTTCTTCATAATAGAATTTAAGCAGTTAACAAAGGATCCTTCAACCCTCTGGCCAAAAGTTGAGATAGTGAGATTATTTAACTGATCGATAGGTGTCTATATTACTTCCAAGATCTTAACAGAGAAGCTAGTATTACCCAAAATTGTTTCATATTTTACGAAAAGTGTTGAGAGAGAGAGAGAGATGTATGTGCTGTTGTAGAAAGCAGGGGACAGGGTATTTTTCTTACCGATGTAAAATAGAGGCGTGTACGAACATGGCGGTCTGGTGTCTTTACATTTGCATACCTGATTAAAAATGAACATTCTATTAATCAGTTATTCTATATAAAGTTGAAGCATCCATTAAAGGTTGAAATATTTACTTTGGATCCAAACGGTATTTCGTCTCTTTATCATCATCATCATCCTGATCCATTGATATTTCACTAGTGGTGCTAGTTCTTCTCATGTCTTCAATCTTGATGAAAAGCTTCGACTGATAATCTGTGTCTTCCTTATCATTCTTCTTAGAAGCTGGTTGTTGATCTTGATTACATTTTAATTCAGCAACACTAATGGCTTCCTCAAGTGTGTTCCTAAGATCAATCAATATTTTACCCAACAGACGTCGAGCAATCTGAATTGCAAAATAAAAACAGAAAAAAAACTGAGTATCTTCAAGTATGTATCAGTAAATGAATAGAGTTAGAAACAATATATATTAGAGACAAAGGTGAAGGAATGCAAGAGAAACAATAAAAGCAATGCAAGAGAATCAACAATAATATATATCAGTAAATGAATAGAGTTAGAAACAATAAAAGCAATGCAAGAGAATCAACAGATTCACACACAAAGGTGAAGGAAGTCAATCTTGATTATAACTCCAAACATCAATCAATCTTGTAGTGCCCTAACCTGCTTCTCCCACCCTGTCCGGATCTCTATTACTCGGGGAAGGATGTTAATATAGTGTTCAACAGTTCACATGTTGAAACAACAATGTGACTTCAAATATGGGCAAACAACCTAATGGTAGTTTACGCTGTGATCAAGCCATTGATCTAGCCTGAGTATATATAATTGTATGAGTATTTGGTATCTTTACTCGAGAAATATTTATCAGAATGCTCATGGTTAACATCAAAAATACGTTTGCCAAATATGACATACTGAAGAAATAAAGCATGCCTGTCAAGTTAATTTATTTTGTCAGGTAAAATGTGGAAGCATCTAAAAAGGTACTTCACCTTTGAGCCAATCTTCAATTTCTGCTTTGGATTAATTCCATACTCGTTAGGAATGACACCATCAGCAAGTAACTGCAATAAAAATTTCAACACTCAGAGAAATACATTGATGAACCAATAATTGCAGATTGCTATGCATATTTGCAAGAGAGAATTGATTAGCTATGTATATACTTCTTTGCCTCTACAAAAAATATTTCATATAATCAACAGTTATGTCAAATGCATTCTTAATTCAAGATACAGGGACTGCACACAAAAAAAGAAGCCAGCTATTGCCATCTTAATCAGCATATCATGGGAGAACAGATTTACTATATCTTTATGACATTCAGAACCACAGTAGTAAAGTAGACCATATCTGCTAACGATGAATAATAACAGACAAATATGAAATCCTAAGTTAAAAATGTATAAATTGTTGGATTAGAGTCCATTTATACCTGGGCAACTTTGAAGAGTTCATCCAGCCCCTCTAGATTAAGGTGAGCATTGTGCAACAGATCATATCTGTAAATGGTAGATCAAATAAATAAATAATGTAACAGTCAGAAAACAACTACAGTGAGAAAGGCATAATACCAGGAATCTTCTATAAAATTAACGTGCCAAAGGTGTTTAAATAAAGACAAGTCAATCACCACCGGTATAAATTAACTTTGATTTCATGTCCATTTTGAAGCAACATTACAAATGAACAAATATAGATATCCTGCTTCGACATGCATCCGTCACCCTTTCATATCAATGCAGTGAATATCAGTCATGCCTACATGCATAGGCAAATGGATGTCTTCTTAATTCTTCGTGCATTTTACATGTAGCAATGCATCTCACTATATATCAATGTCATTACTGAGCCCATCCAGACCAGCACAAATCAGCCCAAACCATCACAACTTGTGTGTAGTCTCTTAATCTCAAAGATCACCAAATACTAAAAAACACTAAATGGACAGGAATTAAGACAATCAGAAAAACACATGATGCGAATATGCAGTAGAAACTGAAAACACAAGAAGAATGTCAACATTCATGACATGTACACAAACATAAAAAGTGTAGCATGGCTTAAGCTTAATCCCTGTTTTGGGAGCCATAAAATGATTGGAGGAATATTTTTCACATCCATGATGGTTAGAAGGCAATAATTTTTTATGGGTGCAGTATTACTTTATAAGTAAGCATAACTTGGGAATAGAGAACTTACTTGCAAGAGTCATAAATATCAGGGATTTGTGTTATGTCAAACCGTCTGCATGTAAATCAATAATTAAGAAGTGCTGAACAATATGGCAGTTTACCAGAATTGCTCTATCTTATTAACAGAAATACTAAAAAAAAATTGTTTTTGTTAAAAAATAAAGATGCTGAAATACCATATTCTTGAAATGGATTACCTTCAGATAATATTAACATATATGTAATAGGAAATGCAAGAGCAGTAACCTGAATTATTTACACCCATCACACAATCAACAACCAACACAAATAATAGCAACCACTTACTCTTTGCGTTCATTATACAAGTCTCTTTCAAGCTTCTTCCAGCGAGCATACATCAACAGGAATCCCTCACTTCCACATGGTAATCCAGCAGCAATTCGATCTATATCAATGTTTGTTTTACCGAGAGCCTTTGCTTGGTCATATGGTGGAATTACATCGTATGAGCTTGTCTCCGTAAGTTCTTCATCTTCATCCATGGCGAGTAGTCTCACTTGTTCTGTCACCTTCTTAGTCAATTTTACCTATCCACATAGAGCCCACAAGGAGAGGGAGGTGAGAAGTTTGGATGAATTTTCCATACCTAACAATGAAATACAACTCATGGAAATCTAGTAAAATAACTTGAGAAATTGTTGCGTAAGAGAAAGGAAATTAAAAAAAAAAAAAAAAAAACTAGTCACAAAGGTAGGAGTTTTTATTACTACACAGTGTAACAGCCATATATCAACTAAAAGTGAGCAGAAGGCACCCTACATAGTTGGTTTAACAAAGGAGACCTTTTCAGATTCCAGACAGAAAGTAATCCACCTATCAACTACAACACAGAGTTTGGCCAAGTGGTGCTAGCAAACTGATCTGTACAAAATAATCCACTAATTCACCACCAGACTATAACACACATGGAAATCCTAGATAGAAAATACACAGAAAATTTTCAACATGCAAGAAGTGCATTATTAAGCCTGATTTGCATGCTCAGGAACTATTGGGCTCCCCTGTACTAACTAATCCACTAATTCACTACCAGACTATATCGCACATGGAAACCTAAATACATAATGTGTACAAGATCTCCTTAAGCCTGGTTTGCCCCCCCCCCCCCCCCCCCCCCCCCCCTCCAACCCACCCAGTTCACATAAACATAAGTGGCAACAAACTTGAGAACATCAAAACATGTAAAGCATTACTCCTTTGACTACTACCCAGTACGAATTCTCTTCTTATATGAATCACTTAAACCTCAAATTCATTAAGGAAACACCTGGGTCCATATATAAATGACAATAATGATAAAATTATTTAACAGTTATTTTGAATGCATACAAATACAATAATGATAGAGGAATTAATCATAAATAAAAAAACTTAGAAGTGAGTTTTAAATCAAAAATGATTTGAAGAGAATCATTCAATCAGTTAATAATGGAGTTAAGACAGAGTTCTACTCTAAATAAATTAAACTTCTTTTTCTGAAGTGGTGCAACACTTTGCATCTACAAGAATAAAATAAATTTGAAGTTATAAGCCTGCTCTGACCTAGATCAATGCAACGTTTTCCTAAAAAATAAAACAAATAAAAAAATATAATTCTTGCTGCCAAGGCCTTAAAAGTAAATATGAGTTTAACGAGTGTGTTTTGTATTATTAATATAGGCATGCACTGGCACAAATATCCACACATGCGTGTGAACCTGTGTTTATAGCATTAGGCTAATCGTGTTTCACTTGCAAGAATACTCACCAGGTTAGGGAGAAGTTCAGAAGCATTTGAAGGCAGTCCAGCTCCATCAGTCATCCAAGGACATTCAGAGGATCCATTGCTATTAACTATCTTTGCAACAGAAGTTATAATCTCATTCAACCTAGCCTGCAAAAATCAATAAAACAAAAGGAAATCACCGTTATAATAAAGCAGAACATCATTCCAGAATTTTGGAGATGATTGAGCCTAGCAAACAATCAAGTAGAAGAATGCAATTAGTTTATTCATATCGGAGACATCAAGCAATGTTCAATAATAATGGGAATAGAAAAATACTTGGGGTATGAGCATCATCTGAGTTTAACATTTTTTGGGTAATGATCTTAGTTAATTACTGGATGCTAAATTCAGTCAAGCAGAAGACAACAGAAGTGCTAATGCATTTCATGGAGCAAAACAAACCTTGGCTTCTTCCATCTCAATGCTGGCATTGTCAAGTCCATCCAGCATGGAGGAATCCTTGCTAACAAGGGAAACCTTGATAAAGTTTATTTAATCAGTTAAGAACTCAATATCCAAAAGTGGTCAAAACTAAAGAAAATACCACAGACCAGAATTGGCGTTAGCGGTCCTTCCAGGTCAAGGAGGCCCTTTGCAAATGCCGCTGCAGACATCTGTCAGACACTATTTGTGAGTGATGTGTGGCAATTCAGTTCATAATTGGAATAGCACCCAAATAAGAAAACGAAGCGACCTAAGATCAATTACCATTTTATTTATGTGAAATGCTATACCTGTACACGACCTTCATCAGAGCTGTAAATTTTAAGGTCGTGACGATATGTACTATGAAGACGAAGCAGGCCTGTCCCTTCACCTGAAATTTTATATGTCTCCATCAAGAGAAGCAAAAATAATAAATCTTGGAACTGCAATCACCATAGTTTATGTTGCTCTGCTTGTCGCTGATAAAAGGACTCCCAAGTCCAAACTTAAAAGTGGCATGCATCCATTCAGGGAAAAATTCATCCTAAAAAGATAATAATTACTAAGTGCACTAGAGAACATGTGGCAACAGGATCATAAATCTATGTTGTCCAGGATAAAGCCATTTGCATTCTGGTAAACAGCCATGGCCTAGAAATTAAAGATGGCATCGCATCGATCGATAATATCTTCTATTGAGGAGCTGTCAACAAGCATGAATGGCTAAATCAAGAGAGATGACATAAGTAGTGAAAAAAAAAGGTCTACCAGAACAGTTAAACCACGAGGAAAACCCATAGGCAGTTAAAAACTAAAACTGCCAGATACTAAAGCCCAATAACTCCCAGAACTGAGACTACACAAGGACCTCGAAAATTGCCCTTGCAGGGATGGAAAAGCAGCACTAAAACTTGGTAACCTAGTTGAAATTGCCTGAACTCCCATTTATGTAGCTGAAGTCACCTATAATTCATTTAGTTGAAAATCTTGTGCATATTATATAATCAACTTGTGAAAACATATCAAACAAAAACACTGCAGATTACATTTAGTAAAGCTGCCAATATACTGAGGCATTCATGGTGACCTCAAGAAGCAATTAATTGAACAAGGAACAAGAAAAAATTCTGAGCAGAATAATTAGACCTAAACTCGAAGTTCTTGTCAGTCATAGATGGCCGAATAACACCTTTCAGCAAAATGTTGGAAGAGAGGCCTAAGAAAATCTTGGACATACATATGACTAATGATCATTATCTCATTTAAAAGGAAAAAAAAAGGGTTCATTATCTTGACCTGGATACATATTATTTCGAAAGTATCTACCCAGTTCTTCTGCCTGAAAAGACATCAGAAAAGCAGAAATGAAAATTTTTTTAAAAAAAAAAAGTAAGAAGGTTATTTTACAGTGAAAGGTATGAAGGATTTTCCGTAGTATTGCTTCATCGGAGCAATCCTTGGATTGTCACTATGTACGCAAAATAAATTAAATATGAGATCAGCAAGCATCGATAATTAATACCTGCTTTCTGCCAGCATGGGTAAGAACACCTCCATATTTAAGAACCATGAGAGCTTCAACTGGTCGTTCTTCCTCACCTTCACCATTACTTTTCGGAACTTTAACCCACTTTAGAGGTTTAAGCTGGACCTTCCTATAAATACCAGAGAAATGTCCCCCCTGGAATAAGAAAGAATTCAAACACCAGAAACATAATAGCAATATGTTAGGATACTTAAACAATATATTAGATATGGCAATTTGAAGATGCTAATCAACTCTGTTTCTTAACAGCATTTTTCCTGCGTCGTTGAAATACTTTCACAATTGCTAAATGCAAGTTGAGCCATTAACATCAATGCAATCAAAATGGCACAAGCGTATAGTGAAGATAAAAGTAGGGTTTTCAAGCCTTAAGGTCACAAAACAAACTATAGAAATCTAGAGAAAATTCTCTGATTTTTATTGAATCTGAATAATAGTATTGATCTCTAAAAAATAAACTAGATATTCCTATTTATATTAGTACCAAAATCTTTTATATGAAATAATTCCTAATTAAAACTTACTTAATTAATAGAATTCATCTAGAATTAGAATTTCAAAATAGTAAAATACTAATTAAATTAAAAGTCCTAAGCTAAACTGGAAACAACTAATTGAAATCCAAAATTTACTAGGAAAATAATTAAAACAGGAAAACAATAACTTCATGCTTCAATCTAGTTCACAAACTCTAGGAAAAATTATCCTACATCAGTTTTCCCCACTTTAGAAAAACTCATCCTCGAGTTGAGTTCAGTATCTAGAAAGTACTTATAAAGATCAGCAACATTGAAGGTCTTTGATATGCCTATGCTATCCGGAAGATCAATAACATAAGAATTGCCATTGATTTTCTTCAACACCTTATATAGACCATACTTCATCTTTAGTTTATTATAAGTGCCTACCGGAAACCTCTCCTAGCACAAGTAAATCATGACAGTGTCTCCTTGAAACAATTAAACTCGCCTAACCTTGTCTACCGCGTGCTTATTTCTAGCAGCTATTTCTTCCAGTTTCCTCTTGGCCTTTTGATGCATAACTTGCACCTATTTAGCCAAATTCTCTGCTAACTTCCTAAACCTAGCAGCTTTAAGCAGTGAATTTAGATCAAGTACATGATTTGGAGGCTTCATGAACACAATCTCAAATGGTGTCTTGCCAATAGCATTATGCTTGGAACTGTTGTAAGCAAATTCTGCCTGAACTAAGGCAACATCCCACTATTTAAGCTTATCTCCACAAATAACACGAATCAGATTGTTCAAAGCTCTGTCTAGAAACTGTTAGGTGTTTGTCGATCAACAGTATTATTAAACTTCAAGGAGAATTTAAACATCTTCCACAAAGTTAGCCAAAAATGACTAGGAACCTGGTATCTCTATTAGACATGATGGATTTTTGAACACCATGCAACCTCACTATCTCCCTGAAAAAGTCTAACCACACTAATCGCATGTATAGCCTTCTTACAAGGTATAAAGTGTGTCATCTTTGAATATCTTCCCAAATATGTTTAGGCAAAGGTTGAGGCATATATAAGCCAATGTTTTGTGATTGCCCCTTAGTTGTTTGACAAATAAAACAATGTTGAACAAATCTGTTGGTATCACGCTTGAGATAGGCCAGTAATATTTATCCTCCAAAGCTGACATTGTTTTATCTCTTCCTTCATGACCCTTAAATCCGTACCATGCAAGTCTCCAATCAATTTCTCATGCAGGGATGTGCAAGGCATACACAATCGATTACCTTTCATTAAGTAACCATCATGTATATGGAAATCTCTATTAGCGCGACCATTAGAACTCTTCTCCCATATCTTCTGAAAATCAACATCTTAAGCATATAATTCCTTCCGACACTTAAAAACTAAAATCTCGCTATAAAACGTGATTAGTAGGGCACCTCGCCTACTCAGATGCTGTTTGTTTTTGCAGTAAAAACCGCGTTTCATGATTTTTTGAAAGAAAAAAAAAATTTGCTTGTAATTTTTTTTGGATCGTTTTAATGTACTGATGTCAAAAATGATTTTTAAAAAATAAATAAAAAAAAACATTATTTTCATGTATTTACGAGCAAAAAGAACTTTAAAAAGCAATCGCTATCATACTCTGAAACACTACCTCAATGCATTAACCACTTTGTTCTGAACTCCAGCTTTATGCTTCAGACTTGAACAAAACTTCTAAAGGAATGTAATCCACCAAGCTATCATATCTATACTAATTTTCTTCTGACTATTCAAAGACTTCAAAGCTTCATGATCTAAATATAAGAAAAAGTCTCTATTGATCAAATAACGCTCACAAATTTTCAAAGCCCTTATCACAATGGTTGAACCCTCCTTTGATAATCAAATCTTGTATTGGTTGTATCCTGCATCAACAGCTCTACTGTTAAAGCCATATTTCGCACATTAGTAAGCATTCAGCAGCATCTAAAACCCAATTCTATCTCTAATGGCAGGTTTCAATCCCTCTACATATCTAGCAATATGTTCCCTATCAGTTTCATGCAGGTCATTTCGCTCTGCTAATCGCAAAAACTTCGCTGTATATCATGCATGGTTTGAAAATCTTGAGAGCACCTCTGATACTTATGGAACAGAAACTCAACATAATCAAGGGGCAAAAATCTATCTCTCAACAATTGTTTCATCCGTTCCCAAGTCTCAAACGGTCTTCTATCCTCACCTCCTAGCCTCCAATAGTTTATCCCATTATACTAAGGCTTAAGGTTTCAATTTAAACTCTACAGTTTTTACCATTCTCGAATCTGAAATTCTCATATACTCGTAAAATCAATCACATTTAGCTAACCAATCAAGGAACTCCTCTACTCTTTTATCACCACCAAAAGGAGAAATCTCAACCTTCATACGATAATCTTGATCGTACCTATTATTTCCAATAACCTTACCTCGATCCTCTTCATTAGATGAATACTCGTAGTCATACTGACCGCGAGGATTTGCATGAGCTGGTTCATTGACAGGTTGGCTGCGAGCATCATCCTCGGCGCATGCCTCTCTTCTTCCCTAGTTCATGTTTGCGTGCAACCCTAGTGTCTCAAGCCTGGTTGTAAGGTCATCAACTCTGGTATTGATGTTGCTAAACCCAGTATGCATTTGCCCCTCTAAAGTTGCTATCACTACTAAATGGCAATCTAGCTAATCTCAAACAGCCTACATCCTTTGATCACTGTCACAGAGATGATTGTCACCAAATGCTCCACGATTCTCTTCATGGTTCATCACCGATCTGAATGTTAAGCCACTCTGATACTACCTAATGTAGTGTAAAGTGAAGATAAAACTAGGGTTCTCAAGCTCTAAGGTTACAGACTAGACTGTAGAGAAATCTAGAGAAAATTCTTTGATAGTTTTATTGAATCTGAATAATAGTATTGATCTCTATAAAATAAACTAAACATCCCTATTTATATTAGTATTAAAATTCTTTATGAGAAAGAATTCTTAATTAAAACTTACATAATAGAATTAATTTAGCATTAGGATTCTTAAATAATAAAATATGATGCAGAACAATGCCCAATGGTGTCCCCACCAAAATACTAATTAAATTAAAAGTTCTAAGTTAAATAGGAAATAAATAATTAAATCAAAAATTAACTAGGAAAATAATTAAAATAGAAAAACAGTAACTTAGTGCTTCAATGTAGTCCATAAACTCTTGAGATAATTGTTTTACATCACAAAACTTGACTAACCTTGTAACCATAAATCACCAAGATTTCATCCAGCCTAAACTCATTTATTAAAACAAAGAGAAGGAATAGCCATGGGTAAATGAAATGGAACAAGATATGAACCCATAGATATACAGAAGATAAACTTGATCATAATAAACACGAAAAGTGATAGGATGTCTTGCATAAATGAAATATTCAAGACAAACAACAAAACCTCCTCAAGAACTGCTTTAACTTGACGTAGCTTTTCAGCATGCTCAAAGTCTTCTGCCTCACTATCACTTTCTCGACCTGGCCTATATAGCAAAAAAGAGGAGTAAAACATCGAAAAATCATAATCAGCATTGAAAAAAAGTTATATATGGACAATGAAATCTCCATTTTCATAGCAGCCTGGCTAGTTATGACATGAAGACCAGTCTCAATACTATGACAGAACCAATACTCAGTGCTCTGAAGCTTGTGTCCCTATTTCATTTTAAATCACGAACTTATGATCAATATATATTTCAGAAAGCAGATCCTCATGCCCTAAATAAAAGTTGAACTCCATCTTCCAGATTATAAGCATCAAGTAGACAAATATCTGCTGTCATGTATGAATACATTGGCAAAGCTTTAATGCATGACACTAACAATGATAATAGATCAGCCACAAAATTTATTAGCAAAGAGCATTTTAAACAAACTGTTGATGGTGGTAATAACCAAACATTTTGAATGCCACATTCATGAAATTCTATAATGTGTATCATTAAAAGGTAGAACAATAATAAAAGCACAAAGGAATTGTTGAATTTCAAATGATACCTTGTACGAGGTACAAGTATTCGTGTTGCATCTAGCAGATCTTGTAATTGAACAGCACTTTTAAGTTTTGTCTGAGGAAGAAGGGAAAAAAACTGATATAAAACAACTTGGTAGGACTACAAGACAACAGAACAGTAAATGAATAAAAAAGGGATAAAGATGTCAGCAGTACAGTTACTTTTAGGAATTTTCTGATTGAGCCCTTGTATTTCAACTTTTGGCAAAGAGAGTTCATACAACTAGTCTCTGTCTAAAAATGCAGCTGATATGACCATTATCTAATGATATATGTCCATTATGACAATATGTGTGAGACACGTCATCAAGATGGAGAAAATTGGCCTAAAACATCAATTAGTTTTGTAGATTAAGAAAAATGCTAACGACACTTGCAACTACACAAGTATCCAAAGCTGGGCTACCCATGCCAGCTGGAACTCTGGCCCCACAAACTTATTCCCAACACTGTAATGATGGGGAAGAATCAAGGGAGGTCATGCCATAAAGGGAAATAGAAGAGAAGGCAAAGACATAAAATGGGTTTTATATATTTTTCCTCAACATAAAATGGGAATCAAATAAACTAAAAAGAAATATGAAGAGGGTTTTTGATCATCAAACTTCTAATCTCCAAACACTTGATTATTTTTCTTATCAACATTCTAACCCCAAATCTGATTTATATTTTTGATAAACAATCTCATATCTCATAATTTATTTCAGCTCAATGTAAAATGAGAATCAAACAAACAAAAATGGGATACGAAGAGGGTTTTTTATCATCAACCTTCTAATCTCTAACAGATGAATATTATTTTTTATCGACATGCTAATCCCAAATCTGATTTATCTTTTGATACACAATCTCATATCTCATATATAATTTTCTGTTCCATTTTTATTTTTTTTCAACTCTATTTTTTCATCTATATATCATATATCTAAATTTGGATAATGATGATGATTAACCACATCACTCATTGATGTGCCAACCAAATTTTCTCCATCTTGATGAGGTTTGTGCCACATGTAATGTCACAATTAGATAGCAGCAACACAGGTATTTTTAAATGTAGACTAAGGATATGAACTTATTTTTTTCTTTTAGAAATATACAGGTGTATTTGTCAAAATATAAAGCTAAGGACTCAATTAGAAAACCATTAAATGAACATGTACCACTGATGTCTTTTTATCCCAATAAGAAAGGAATCACCTCAAATCTGGGTCGTCCCCCATTGTACTTTAACATCAAGTTTAGCAGCTTTTCCTCAGTAACCTTCAACTTCACCTTTTGTTTGGGAGTTCTATCACCACTGCCCACATAGAACACAAATAAGAAGGGAGATTTGAAAATCTTAAGTGAAGTAAAGATGCCAAAGAAAATGATATAACATACTGCCGAATAATGGCAATCACACAGCGTAGCTCCTCAGACTGCCCAAATGTGCCAATAATCCCACTTCCCTGACGAGTTAATCCCTCAGAAGGCTGGACTGGTTCATTGACTTTCCATGGTAAAGTGGGCGGAATTGCTGATGAAAGGTGAGGAGCTTTTGCATCCAATAGCAACTTTCTCAGCACACAAGCAGCATCATCATAATATCTGTATTGAGAATGGAGGTGGTATGTAAATCTAAAGAGATTGCAAGAATCGTGGAAATTGTAAGAACAAGAAAATAAGTAAACCACAGAATGTAAATCAAATAAAAAGAGATAACTACAAAAAGTAAAGCATTCTATTAATTTCATAAGTTTATGTATTATGCCAATGCGATAAAAGAAATGAAGACATCGTAATTAGTCCAAATAAACAGGTTGAGGAATCAGGATACATTTATCAGATTTTGTTTTTAGAAAAACTGCAAGGAAGCGATTGCTTTCAGAAGTTTTCTTTATTCTAGAAATTTTACTCACATGAAAAATTAGAAAAACATGTTTTACTAACCATGAATTTTCCAAAATAGAAAACAAAGGCTTATTTTGGTTTGCCCTTCAGATAGTAAAAGAAAATGAGATAAAAAAAAGACACAAAAAACAGCACTTGCTTTCTAGGGTTGGGAGTATTTGAACAACTGTCAGTAGTTCCAGAAAAGGAGAAATAGAAAACACTTGTCTAAGAAAGTAATTTTCATTTTACAATTCTTAAGCGTGTTTCTACTGTTTTCTGTTTTCCAGAAAAATGGAGGTTTTCCACAAGTAGACAGGTAACTTTTTAGACTAAATTGCAAACAGCATACGACTGGTTGAGCAAACATTAATGAAACTAAAATTGACCAAAAAAATATATTGACCATTACTTGTAGGAATTTTTCACAAAACTCCATCCATTTACATCACAAACATATGATCGTCCTTCACAACGCAGGAGATCAAACCCACAAACCTGCAAGCAACAAGTATAATTTAGAATTGACTAGCAATACAATATCAGTAAGGAATTAGCACTACTAATATGAAAATAAAATACATGAATCACATGGAAGGTTAGTGTACTAATTCATGGGAAGAAAGTTTAGTAGTTAGGAATATCCAGCATTGAAATGATCAGCAACCACAAACTATGTACTTAAAGATGACTTTGAAGAAGACACGCAAGTCTTACCCAGGAAGTCTAGGCTAAAGCAGTTGTACTAGCAAGAATCAAGAGGCTATTGTTGAGTTATTAGTCAATTTTTTTCCCAAAAATAAAAATTAAAAAAGTTTGCATAAAACACATCTGACAACACTAGCAAAATGAGCTCATTGCTCTGGATAACTAAATCATGTCGGGTAAGAAACACCAATGAGCAACCCATCTGATGCACCTACGCTTATCAATCATCATTGAATATTTAGCACCACTCATCATTGCAGGAGAAAGGAACTATTGCACTTTGCAAAAGCAATAAAAACTAAAACAAACAGAAACCAGTCTGCATATGATATTCATGAGTAGACACAATCAAGTTAAGTAGAACGATGATATCTTGGAAGCCAGAAAAACATTAATTAACTAAAACCAGATTGAGGTCACATACAGCCTGGCTAAATGCAATGCAAACATCTCTTGCCATTTGCTTCTCATTAGGTGTCAGTAACACAGGATACCTCACCTGTCAAACACAGTAAGAGTTAAATGAGGGCCAATCATCATATAACCCTAAACCTGGAATATAAATGCATAAAATTAACCAGCAGTGTCATGACTTCTGATTGCAGTATACTTGCATTGGAATAAGAGCACATGTATGTATGTATGCAGGCGTGCATGTATACTGGAATTTTTACTTCTCTTATTTAATCCTTTTCTTACAAGTTTAGCAATCCATCACTTGAGAAGCAAACTTAGTTCAGTTAAGAGTAGTCAAATGAACAAGAAAAGTTTAAAGGGTAGCCTGACAATGCCTCGCAATTAATACACAGTTAAAATTCAAAACTTAAAACGTACTTGTGTTAAAGTTACTGGAAGAGTCAATTCAATAGAAGCGATATGTCAATTCTGACACCTACAGCCTAAAAGCATTATTGAACTATGAGACATGAAAAAGAAGCATTTTCCAATTTATGAGAACTATACCTAGCATGCTGGTACTCTAAGGGACGTGATATGGAGAGAAGAGGCAACTGTACATTGCTTGGCTAACTAGAAAAAAGAACTACTGCTCTTCAGTTTATATCTTTTTTCCATAGCATCTGTTTTCCTAAACTTCATAGCATATGGCTTTCAATGCACTATTTTCCAAAGCATAAAAAGAGAAACATGGACCTCACATCCCCAAATGTGGTCAAACCATCTAAATATTTGCCTAGGGGGTATCAATAGTTACATTACTCAGTAATACTTCTCTCTGTTTTTTCTCTTTGGTATTCCTTATGACATCAAATCAAGCATGCACAGGTAAACTTTAATATCAGTTACAAAATTGACTCTTCAACCATGTTGTAACTCTAATTAACTGTATTTCAACAAGTTGGAACACCTAAACAAATCCAGTTTTCCCATGCTTTAATATCTCACAAGATAGTCAGATATTTGCAGAGAAACAATAAAATTTTTAGTGCATTAAAAATACAAAAACACAGCAGAATACAAAGAAGCAGCTGAGAAACTGAATCTGTGTGCATCATCTCTCATGCACACATACAATTTATATATAGGGAGGGAGGGAGGGAGGGAGATTTATTTCAGTAGACTATATTGCTACAGGGAATTACTTCCTTTCCATCAGGATTTCGCATGACAACACCATCAACAACAGGAGACTTCCTTGCCTCAGCATGTGCATATTCAGGACCAACAGTGTACACCTATAATCATTTGTAAATGTCAGTAACAAGCAAAAACAAGATGAAGAATTGAATCCTGCATAGAAAACACAATAACAACTGATAGTATAAATGTAAAAGTGCTAACACAAAATAGTTTCAAAAGAAAACAACCTATGGATTCAGAAAGCAGGATAGAACTGCAAGCAGCATGGACTAAAGCAATAACAGACCCACACCACTAAAGGTTAATAGTGAGCCAAAAATATTTGAAATACCAGACACTTAAGAAGACCCTGAGATGTGATGCAAAAAACACACACATCATACAAAGTCAATTCTTTAATAGGTTTCTGTCAAATTTGGTAAATTTAACTACAATAATCCAAGGGAAAGCCCAAAAATTTGCATAGGAAGACCAATCAAAAAGTGAATATAGAAACAATGTAGACATGGCATTCCTTTTTTCACATAACAGGTAAAGTTCAACCTAAAGCAAAGCTTGATTCCTACTTGAATCCACAAGTTACCACAGATTTCACACTGCACATTTCACTATACAAAATTAGATTTGACGAGCATTTTCTCTTAGGAAAACACAAAGTACGCCACATCTCTCATAATGCAATACATGTTCCTGTTTTATATCACTGGTCAATTATGCATCTTAACAGCTTATTTCAGTTTAACTTGACTAAGCATTTATATCAGTTTATAGGTTCAGAAGTTTTGTTCATCTATTCTATTTCCCTCTCTTATATCTGTGATATTATTGTGACAGGTTACAATTTAAAAGATAAACACAGCTGAAATCTATAATATTCTCCATTTGTATTGCTGCCATGCAATCAAATTCAAATCCTAATAACATGGTTAAATTCTGTATCTTCTCTTCAAATTGAAATTGATCAGCAAAGGAACCTGGACAAATACCCCAACTATTTCAAATCAATCACAAGTTCTGATGAGCTTTAAAAACATATAGCAACATAGAAAAATGTAAGCTACATCCTATCACAGAATTAATGAGTAAAACAAAACTAAAAGGACAAACTTTTTACAGAAAACTATATACAACCTTCACATCTGTTCCTCCAGTTGGCATAAATTCTTCATATATGTAAGAGCCTTCACGCCTCACTCTTCTAACCTCTGGATGGAACTCACTTGACCGATTACCAACCTGAAATAAGACCTGATCATGTAAGTTTACTGTGATAGATAATGAAAATACAATGGATCAGCAAATACAAAACCATTCCAACATCCAAGCCATCAGGCATCTTGAAATGTGAGATGCAAATAACTATATGCAAGTATGACTGGAAGGTGTGCCTTAATAATTCCATAGCCATGCACAAATAGGGTGGAAAATACATGTATCTAGCAAAAGAAAAAAAGGCCACACCAAGTGAAAAACAGATTATGGATCGATATCCTTGTCTATATACCAGTTCAGGGACAGTATTGGTTCAAACGGTTTAGTTTAGACCAAAAACATCCAACCAAACCGAATTTTTTTTTCAACATTTTGAACTGAACCAAATGAAAATAAAAACTAATTAGTTTTGTTTGGTTTGGTTTTACTTTTTTTAAAACCGAATGAGTCCAAATGGGCCAAAAAAAAATGGGCTATTTTCATCAAAGCTTTGATTTTTTTTAGACAAAAATTAGGTTGTTTGGTTCAGTCTAATTATATAGTCTCAGATTTTTCGGTTTGGTTTTGCAGTTCAGTTTTGTCAGTTTTTTGGTTTCTAAAACTAAAACCAAACCGAACCAAATTTCTTTAAAAAATTTATATTTGAGATTATCCAACAAATTCAGTTTCTCGGTTTTTTCAGGTCAATCTTTTACGGATATTCTGGATAATCTAGTTATTTTGCTCACCCCTAATACCAGTAGAACCAAGTAGACAAATAAACAAAAAGGTAGAATCAACCGAGGCAAAACAGCAGCAAAAGCAAATTGGGTCTAAACCAATCCCCATTAGTGTTTTCCTATCTCTGTAAATATTTTTTATGCCTCGAATTCTTTCATATGAGAATCACCAACGCTTTAAGAATGCCTGCATAGCATTGCAGATTTACTAATGTCATCGGGGGGAAAAAAGAAAGACAAAGAAACAGAGTTTAGCTTCCAAATTAGAAAAACAAAAGTTGTTGATAAACCTACCTTCCTAAACAATTCCTTCATACCTCCACCTGCTGAACTGGGATAATATATCATGATACTATGGTCATCCCCTTCACAAAAGGACAACATGGGAGTCATTGTCATGCATGCTAATTGTAAAGAAAGCTCTTACAAATTAATGCAAGTGCAACATGTAATGAATACAACAGTTCATAACTACAAAATAAAAAATTATAGGCAGTGTCTATTTAAAGCAACATCTTTATGCAATCCAAGCACATTAGTCCATCTAGGACTTCTAAGAAAAGAGAATCATTTAATTGATCAATATGACGGGCACAAAACACATCACTGTTTGTACAAATTGATGACTTCAGAAACTGAGAATATCAGAAAAATGGAACACTGATTCATTGCACAGTTTTATTTTTTGGAGGTAGAAATTCAAAATGATAATAATAAAGCTGTCCATACACAACACAAAAAAGTATTGATGAACTAAGTTCTCTCATCACTGAATAATAATTATGTCCAAAGCACTAAGTTCTCGCATCAGATACACGCACTTTATGTCCAAAGCATGAATAATAATTTTCCTAGCAAATAGAGATAGCAGTCCACTATACAAGCATCAAGCAAAATACATGGAGCGATGCCGCATTGTTTAGCCAAATCTTAATGAGAAAAACAGCATAAATCACAGAACTTGATAAATGTATGAAATATGCTCACCGTCAACAGGCTTCTCTACAAAGGGTTTCCAAAAACGACTTCCATGTACCTCAACAAAATCTTCTTCTTCGAGAAAATAATCCAGCTCTTGATATGGAAATTCCCTATTAACAAGGGCATATCTCGGGACAGGAATTCCAAACATTTCAAGACGCTTAAATAGCCACATAGAAAACAATTGATTAGCTTTAATAAATTAAGAAATAACAATGCACATGCACAGCTCAATTAGTCATTAGTAAACTCCATCGATGAGGACTAGCAAATTTAAGGAAATATATTTTGCAGTGCAATGGGTTCACCCCTTTTAGTAGAGGACTGACCAATCATATGGTCGAGCACTTGCCTCAGAACCCTCATGAAAAAAAAAGAACAATAAAAGAATAACCGGAAAGCATTCTTCAAGAGGAAGAGTAGAAAATTGTTTGTTGAGCGGGCGTGCACACGCATGTGTGTGTGTGTCATAATAAACTATTGTACCAAGGCATGCAATATGTCTTACAAAGCAGTGTGAAACACAAAACAAAGAAATCCTGAGGATAAGATGGACGTTTAGACTTTATACCTCGTACACCTTCCGCCGGTCATGAAGAAGATGTTGCGGCTCTAACTCATTCACTAGAAAAGGCCTGAGTCAAAAGCATGAGCAATTTAACAGTGAACAGATGTGGATAGACATGAAGCAGCAGCTTGTGCAGTGGGGCAAATAAGGTCTATCAGGAACAGTGGACTAAATATAAAAGGAAAGTTAAAGATACACAAGCATGGCATTCTTCAATGCAATGAGATTGAACAGCGACCAGGCAGGATTACACTATTGCACAAAATTTTATTCCACCACTTCATAATTTTCTACTCACTTTTTCATGGATCAAGAAAAGGTTCATTCCTTGTCCATATTCACATGTCGCTGATAAAAGCAACAAAGTGCAAATTATAGATGAAAAAAAGCATCTAGACACTAATAAAAGATTTCAGCTTCTCAAAGGTGAGTAGAAAATCATTTGCGTGTATGAAGTTTCCAGTTGACTTTCATCTCAAGAAGCATGTGCAATTCACTAATCATTTGAACTTGGAACATGAGCAAGAAATGCTACTTACTTCCTCAAAGTGGCATATGCCTCAGCCTTTTCAAGGGGATAACCAGAGGAATAGAAAGCAATCAAGCAATCGCATATTGGCCAGCTGAAACGAGTAAAGAGTGCAACAAATCAGTCAACTTCCTTGAGGGCAGTGAAATAAAAACTCCAAGTGTGTGCATGCATGCTCAAATAAAATTAACCAGGTCAGACTAACAGCATCTTTATAATGACCAAGCTAATTAGACATGGAACTGCCAGCAATAAGTCTCCAAAACCCGCTAGTATTAGTGACTGCAAAGCACACTTGTCATGATCCAAAACATATCCCCTCCTCGCATACAACAGAATCTGTTTAATTTTTCAACTCCAAGTGTCAATTTCAGATCGGCCCACACATCAATTTATTCCCTTTTTATAACCGAATAAAACTCTTAAATTTTAGCAGGAGAAGCACTAGTAAACAAAAGAAGTGGAAGGTGAAATTTAATTTATTTAAGAAGAAAACAGGCAAATATAAAAACAAAATGCCAAAATAAACAACATTTCACGATCATCAATACTGAGTATAAAAACCGAAAATGTGGATTGATTTGTCAAAATATAAACAGAAAATAAAATCCAAGGATCCAGTGCATTTTTTTATTGCAATTGAAACATAATAAAAGTCTAAAACAATCACATAAAAATAAAATCCAGTCTTACTTCTCAATTGGATCTTCAAGAATTACTTTATCCCCGAAATGTATAACCTACAACATTACAAACACAAAAAAAAATCATAAAAACGAAAAAGGAAATTATAAATTCAAAAAAGAAATAGTAAAAGCACCTCAAATTCACCAAATGCTTGTAATCTTTCAAGAATCTGTCCCATTGGAGCTGATAACAACTGAAGAAACCAAAAAAAATAAATGTACGTGTTATTAAAGCAGTAGCGAAATGTTTTGATTATATTAGTAATGATTTTTATAGTTTTCGGTTTCTGGTTTCGGGATAGAAAAAAAAAAAAAAGAGAAACAGAACCTCGAAGCCGCATTTCACCTTCTTTTCCATCACACAAACTCCAATTTTTATCTTCTCCTCCTCTTCTCCTCCTTCTGCCACCATCTCCACGTCTGCGCTTGGTTTGTTAGTCTGTTGTGATTTGGTCTTTATATACGAAGGGGAGGAAGCAAACAGAGAGAGAGAAAGAAAACCTCCAATGTCTGTTTGTGTGTATATATATAGTAAGTAATATAGAAGAATCGGGAGTGTTTGGAGAGAGGATTAGGGATGGATTCTGGAATATGCAATTTGTTTTTTTAATGGATGATGAGGACGTGGAAGGGTTTCTATACCTGACACGGTTTTTGGATTTATAACTTCAAATTGATTGCTTCTTGTTATGTAATAATTTCTTGGGAAAAAAAAAGGTGGCCCAGAGTCAAGTCTGAAATTTCCAACTTCTATTGGTAATCGATTGAAAACAAGAATTGAATTATACGAGATTTTATGTTTTGTTGTTTCTCATGTAAAACGTGAGCATCATTTAAAATAATAATTTTTATCAGCTATAAATAAAGAAAAACCAGAGTATATTTCTTCAAAACAGTATGTGTATTTCAAACTAAATAAGCATGCAGTAATTTGTTTTTACTAATATATGTGTTCGAACAATTTATATATATTTTAATTAATTCTATAAATTCTGAAATTAATAATTATATAAGTCTTTAATTGTCTTAAAATTTGTAGGATTTAAACTAATAATTTTTAAAAAATAAATTTAAAACCTGACTAATTAAATTATATTTCTCATTATTAGATTACATGTAGTATGTTTTATTTATTTATTTATTTATATAAAAAGAGAGGTGTTAAGGTGGGTGTCCGGTAGATATGGTCTCCTAATTTTCAAATCCAACATTTTGACAATAATTAATATATATGACTTTCATTAATTCTTCCGTGGTCCCGCGGTGCGGCTATGTATAAAAAAATCCATCCATTTGACTTCCATATCTGACCATCTTTGAAATAAAATGTAATATGATTTTTTTAATCACTTAAAGAGTATGAGTTTAATAAGATTATCAAACCTAAGACCTTGGTTTTATATGAAATTATTTTTTTAATTATGTTGGTACTGGGCAACAAAATATCCCTATTAGATTTCCAGCGAAGCTTTACAACAATACTGTGTTGTCAGGCCAGAAATGCTCATTTGTAAATTGAAAAGCTGTCAAATCATTCATTCTAGACACGGGTGGTACTTTCATTGGATAATGACTGAACAACTTTTTTTTTACAATATTATATATTATTACAATTATAATTATAAAATATACTAAATCAATTAGATAAATCATTGTAGCAATTCATGTCACCTCAAGGTTTTTTTAATTTTGTTCTCAATATCTTTTTTCAATTACAACCTTATCTATGTCCAAATTAATGACTAATTGTGTTAAGAAAAGAAAAAATTCAACAAAAATTAACCATAATGTAAATCAATGAAAAATCTCATGGTCAATTTTAAATTCACTAGAAAATATTATGTTTAGTGCACCTACTTTCCTTTTTCTTTCTTTATAGCCCCTTTAGTTTTTATCTAATTTTAGTCCAAAAATTTATTTTTTTAACATTTCAATCCTAAGTTTAAGAAAAGAGAGAAAAGGTTTTCAGTTTGTCACAATATAGCGAAAAAATGATCAATTTTAGTGTCAACGAGTTTTATTTAATAAAAGAAGTTCGATGATGATAATTTTTTTCTATAAATATGCTTGAAAAAGCAATTTGGGTTTCGTTTAGAATTTTTAATTCGATTGATTTTTATGTTTATTGAGTGATTTTGAGATTATTAAGTGGTTTTTGATAGTTTTTTATGATATTTCAAAGGTGTTTTTAAGTAAAAAATGACTCAAAATTGAGTTTTTAAAGTTTAAACACTTGGACTTTGAGTCATAACATGTGACTCTATAACATGATACTAGGTGACATATCACTTGCCATTGTAGGCAGCCTATCACCCATTTTTTTTAAAAAAAAATAAATGACATGTTATTTACTAATACGGAAAAAAACAGGTATGAGTCTGAACTTTTTAATTAAGGCAAACACAGAAGTCTGGTCTAGCAGACCCATGTGCTTAGGCTCTTTTAATAGGATCAAGCATATTAGGCTACTCAAGGTTACACGTATGGTATCTTTTTGTTTTTTTATTAATTTAAATTTAATTTTTTAAAATAATTAATTTAAAATATTATTAATTTGTTAAATTGATTCAGTGTATATTTTAGATGTTATTTTATTAAATACAATTTGATTTTTTTAATAAGATTGTAGCAAGTTTTTTTTTATATTAACAAGTTTTTTACATCACATCATTTTTTTTTAATTTTATCTTGTTACTTTTTTTGATGGAATATATTTTTATTTCATATAATTAAATAAATATTATTTCATAAAAAATAATATTATTAAACCAATCAAGTCCATGACCTGAGTCACGGATTTAATAGATTAGCTCAGGGCTTGGGTTTATTAAAGATGATGTAGTCTTAATATTTGAAAAAACTTACTTTGTATACATTAATTTTTTAGTTCATAATTTTAATTTTATTTTTTGACAAAGAAAAAAGATATAACCAACAATTGCATATATTTTTTTACGTTTAAAAATAATTTTAGTCCGACTTGTAACAAAACACAAATAGTTATCTAGACAGTGAACTAATACATTTATGAGAGGTAGTCTCTTTCATAGTTTTTTTAGTTCAACCTTAAAATTAATATTCAAGATAAAAAAATTATTTTTTTATAAATATAGAATATCAATATAAAAGGTAGTGTTTTTTTATAATCATTTAAAAAATAAATTTAGTCTGTACAAGCTGACAAAAAAATACATTGCTTGTTATGGAATAAACAAAATCAATAATTATTTTATAAATAATTAAAAGAATTAGGTAATTCACAGTAGCCCACCTTAGAAATTACTTGGATTGTATTGTTCAACCAATAATTTTTTCACTTCAATCATCAAATTTTTATTCTTTGTAATTGTATTTTTTCAAGTTATATTAGCATGATTTTTTTTATACATACATTTCTTTTAATTGGCATTGTCTTTCACGTGTCCCGCTTTGTCTACAATATGAATTAAGTATTGATTTTGTGAAATCAAAATTTAATTGGGCTTGAAGATAAAATTAAAAAAACAAGTATGATTTTAACAAAAAAAAAAAAACAACAAAACATAACTCATTTAGATTTTGACGCTAAAAACTACAAGTTGACAATTGAAATTTTATTTTATATCGTTCAATCTCTAATATTTGAGCAATTCATGTTTCGATATCAAATTTCATTTTCAATCTTTGCATTTTGAGAAATAAAAGAGAAAATCATCAAAAAAATATTGAGAAGAAAGAAAATACTTCGATGATCACATTTTGTTTACCAAAAAAGTTGATTTTTGCGTTAAAACTTCTCGAGAGAAGTTCAATGGAGGAGGTGTTTCCCTATAACTATGTTGGAAAAGGTAGATTAAGGTTCGTTAAGTATTTTTATTTGTTAATGTTTTAAGCATTCCGAGGGTATTTCGGGGGTTGAGAATGAGTTTATCAACAACTCTAGGCATTTTTGAGGTGTTTTTAGGGAAAACAAGTTAGAAAATAGGTTTTGGAGATTCAAAAGCTTGGACCTTGATTTTTCAGTCAATGGAGGTAACTGGAAACAATTTAGTAAGCAACAGGTTGTTTACCATAGCAAGCAACCAATCACTAGTTAAAAGGAAAAAAATGGAGCGTGTGTCTACTTCTTAAAAAATAAAACTAGCTTGGCGCGAACCTTAGCTCTTTAATGGTTTGTTAGGTGCATCGGTTGACATGTTAGGCCTGACAACGCCTAACCTCTCTCTCTTTTTCATTAACTTTTTATATTTAAATATTTATTAAAACCCTCTTTTTATTTTTAAAATTGTTTGTTTTATCACTTTTTTAGATAGTAAATGATCTTTTATTTTTTTTAAAAAAAAACTCATAATGCTTTAAAAAGACTATTACAATTTATCTGCAATGTTTTTTTCTCTTATATTTTATGTAAATGAATTTATTTGCATAGTGCATTTATGAAGCACAACAATTGTTTGTTATTAGAAATGAGAATTAATCTCTAATATAAAATAAATAAAAATATTTAAAATAAAAAGAATAACTAGAGTAAAACATTTGTTTTTGCATCTATTTTTTGTTTTTACTAAAAAGAATACTTTTTTGTTGTTATTTAATTATTATTAATAATTCTTTTTGATTTATAATTTTTTTATATATATATTAACTTATTTTATTAAACATTAAAAAAAAAACATTTTCTCATCTTTTAATATAAAAAATTGAATACTTCAAAACAATTTGATTACATACATTTTCTTGCATTAAAAGTTAAATTGAAATACCACTCGCAACATAATACTGTTATAGGACTAGTGTTATTTATTATGATTCACATTGTTAGGGTTAAAGGCCGAGAGGATTGATTGGAGTCATTGCCTAGCGGGTAGCAGGGGTTGTGTTGCTTAAAAGGCTTGTCAAGTCAGATTTACAAAGTTAGACCACTAATATAAGTGGCAACTACTAGCTTTACTTCTCTTTTACTTTTCTCTCATGGGATGTGTGGGTGTGGTGATGAAAATGGAAATGGAATATAATATTATATTCACCGTGTTCAACCACAATCACAATCGTTACTCCTATTTATTTTTTTTCATTTTTATAGTTTCTACAATTGTTACAAAGTTTTTTTTTTGTGTAAATAGGGCTTAAAGCCCAAGAAAGATTAAATTAATTGAAGAAAAACTGACCCAATAAGGTCATAATACAATAACAGATATAGCCTCGTAGGAGCTTCCCTAACAATAAAATCATCTCTAGAAATTAGAACTCTTGTTAACCTATTAGTGTGATGAATTCTTACTGTCCAATCTCTACCCAGAAATTATTGTGCCTTTGTGACCAAAGCATAGTTAGAATCCAATTTAGCACCTTTTTGTGCGATAAGATTGACCACAACAAAGGAGTTTGACTCTAAAATAAGTTGACAAATGCCAAAAGACCAAGCGAACTCCAATCCTATGATAACCGCCCAAAGTTCTGATTTTATATATGAATAAATTCCTGTATTTATAGCAAACCCCTGAATCCAAAAGCCCAAACAATATCTGATGAGACCACTCGCTCCTGTTATTCCTAGATTGCCTTTTGCTACAACCATTTACATTCAATTTCATTCAATCCACTGTCTTTGTTTGTCGTTCCTATCACTAGCTACCCCTGGACTATTAGCATTTTCAATTGCATTAATCATAACTTTAATCGCATTTATTGAACTGTTATGCATTAAATCTGCATCATAAAAATTATTGTGATTTTTGCTCTTTTATATATACCATAATACCACAAAAAAAAATTGAACTTCATTCCCATTCTTCCCATGTACTAGCCCTACTTGTCAGATTCCTAAGTAGCCATAGATGCAACCCTTATTCATAGAAAAATCTTTTGTCATGTGGCCTCACAAAGACCTACCAGATCTCCTTTGTTATGTGATAATCCCTCGACATATGTATAACTGACTCCACCTCTATAGGACACTATAAACACCACAAATCATTAGTCAAATGCTTACTCATTCTTTGTTCATTTGTTAACAAGCCATCATGCACGGTAAGCTAAAAAAATACCTTTACTCTCTTAGGTCTATGCCAACTTCATACAGTCTTCCATAACGAGGCCACCTGTCTACAAAAATCCTTTACACTAACTTAAGCTTTGTATGTTGTCTTTATAGTGAATTCCTTGTTATTAGAGTGTTGCCAATACATATTGTCATCCCTCATGTTATTATATGGAATGGGGAAGCTTGCTAACATCATAATAAGATGAATGGGCAAACAATGAGTAAACTCATTCTATTTCCACATCTTATTTTCATTCACAAAGTTAGCTATTGTCTCCGTGTGTTCCTCCTCCGAAATCACCTGGTTAACATGATTTATTAATGGACCATAACCATTAATCCATTCATCCATCCAACTAAATATGGTTGCCATTACCCATGATTCATGCAGCACCCTCCACCACTTCATACCAAATTTTACCAATTTCTCATTATAGAGGAGAGTCCTTATTTCTAAATTGTATACCTCCACGCATGTTAATATATTTACTTCTCAAAACCAAAGCCTAAAGACTCTCTGATTCATAAAGTATGCCCCAACCTCGCTTCATTATGAATGTTTTATTCATAGTGTGCACGTTATGAAGTCCTAATCCCCCAATTGATTTTGGTTGATAAATTATGGATCTGTCTTTTCCCCTCCATGTCATCCTAAATAAAGTTGCGATACAATTTCTCAATTTCATTATAAATAGATTTTGTTAATAAAACTAATTGCATAGGATACAAGGGAACAACGACAAGAACAAACTTACATAATGTGATTCGTTTAGAAAACGATAAATTCTTGGCCTTCTAACTAACTAGTTTCAAATGCAAGAAGCTCTTTATGATATAGTTATACATTTGTTTCTATGATTCTCTGATAGAGAAGCGAAACTCAAAGATATTTTTGTATATCATTAGCAATGACAAATGCACTCTTGGAACTAAGTACTTCAGTTAGAGAACCCGAGACTCCTTTTGAGAAAAACATTCTAGTCTTGCTAACACTAACTTCCTGATGCGAACCTCGTGATCACATGGTCACGCAACCCACAATCAAGATTAAGATTTGATCCTGGAAAGCCGAAATAGGTCTGATAGGAGTGTGACACAATGGAAACCTGTCTTAAGGCACCAACACTATTGGATTGAGTAAAATGACACCACGAAGCTAGTTAATCTTCGATAAGTCAGATTCAATTCGTTCAAGAACTGAAGAATGCAAGAATCACTCTCACACGTTAAAACTAAAAAATTCAGAAGTAATTATCATCAAAGCTGCTGAAATTTTGGCTTACATGAGTTTAAATAGTTCTTAAAAAATTAACCCTAATGGACCCCTTATGTGGACTTATACGAGGTCCACTCAAAACTGACCTAAAACCCCTAAACTAAAAAGCCTATAACCTGATCCAAACAAGCCTTGGATCCTAGCTCAAAACAAAGTTTTAATTAAGCCCAAACATGAAAGAAAATAATAAAAATAACAATTTATCATTAAATACCATTAGCTTTTCTTTCTTGTGTAGCTAGGATGAATAAGGAATCCTTATAAGAAAAGGATTTTGAAACATTAATGAATTCTTGCCACACTTGGAGATTATAATGCAGCTCATTAAAGATCCTAGTGGAACCAAGAAATTCTCAAAAGCAGCTGCCACATCTTTGTAGGAAAAGAATCCTAACCAAATAGGAAGTCCACAAGTCAAATGGAAGTAAATAATAAAATTCATACAGCCTATGTTGACCAGCATTGTGGTGCCTTTCAGAAGTCCGATTGACCTAAAATGTTAACCCATAGTAGTAAAACATGTCTAGAGAGTCCACATAAAATTGTAGTCCGATCCAACGATCGGATTGAGAATTATAACTATTGTCGTAAACCTAGACTGTTGCGTTTTTTACGCCAAAATCCAAATCTGACCTTACTTGGGTCGTATCACAAGGCTGAAGCATATCACTTTCTGTCCTAACACATCACAAAACCAATTTAAACATTCCAATACCTTCTAAAGTTTCCACTCATTAGCTTCTATAAAAAGAAGCATGTCATATGTGAAACACATATAGGAAACATTTGGTCCTTCCTTTCGAACTCGAAAAGGTTTCCAAACACCTGATTCCACCTCTATATGAATTAATCGGGATAACCTTTCTATACACAACATAAATATATATGGAGATAAGGGGTAACCTTGTCTAATTCCCCTCGAAGGTCTAAACTTTTCTATGCTATAGCCATTCCCCAACACACTAAGTAAAATTGTCTTAATACACCTCATGATAACCTTAACCATAGATTGTGGAAAACCTACAAGCACATAGTTTATTGAATGAAGTCTTATTGCAACATGTCATAAGCTTTCTCCAAGTTCATTTTAATAGCCATCACACCTCCTTTTCCTTTCATGTTATGCATGGAATGAATAATTTCTTGCTTAACTACAATATTATCTACCTAGGACAAAGCTACTCTAGTTTTTAAACACTAAAGTTGGCATCACCCTATTTAATATATTCACTGGTACTTTAGTGACAATTTTAAAGTTAACATTACACAAACAAATTGGATGAAATTGACTCAAAACTTCAGGTCTCGAAACCTTGGAATTAAAATTAGAAAGGAGTGATTTACCTCAGCAATATCCCTTTTATTATCAAACACTTCTCGAACAAAACTGCACACCTTGTAAACCATTACATTCCATTACGTCTAGTAAAAAAATGGTTGGTAACCCATCTGGACATGGTTCTTTCAAAGGCCACCGCCCTTTGGACTTCCTCATTTATAACATTAGACAATAATAATAATTCCCTATTCATACTATCTAATACGAACCCTATGATGTGATCTAACAACCTATAATCAAGATTGAGATCTGATCTCGGAAAGCCGAAATAAGTATGATAGGAGTGTGACACAATGGAAACTTACCCCAAGACACCAATACTATTGGAATGAAGTCGAATGATGCCACTAAGCTAGTTAATATTTGACAAGTCATATTTAGTTCATTCAAGATCTGAAGAATACAAGAATCACTCTTACACGTTACAATTGAAAAATTCAAAAGTATTATTCATCAATGGCTACCAAAATTTAGGTTACATGAGTTTAAATATTTTTTTTGAAAAATTAACCCTAATGGATCTACCCTAGTGGATTGATTTGACCCACTTAGAAAACTAACCCAAAAACCTTAAATTAAAAACCCATAACCTTATGCAAATAAGCCTTAGATCCTAGTTGAAGACAAAGTATTAATTAAGCCCAAACAAGCCTTGGGCTAACAAAATAAAATAAAGCCTATAATATTAAATTCATGTTCTGCCGTGAGAAGAAGAGAATGAAATAAAATATTACAAAATTGATTCAAGGCTTATTTATTGCCTTCCATGCAGCTCATTAATCCTATAGGCTCATACTCTTTCATGAATGTACCTCTTTTCCATCAGCTCATCAACTTGCCTTTGAAGCTCTTTCATCTTCTCGGGATTGCTTCTATAGGCTGGTAGGTTAGGAATTGAAGTTCAGGGTATAAAATCAATTTGATGCTCTATCCCTCTCAATAGTGGTAATCCGCTAAGAATATCATCAGGGAACAAATTATAAACACTTGCAACAAAGAAATAGCAACACTAGGCACAACATGATCAAGATCATTAGTATTAAAATAAGCCTCTTTGTACATAAGTAAAATTATTGGCTTGTTAGTGAAAAATATAGATTTAACCTCACCCTCTTTAGCATAAAAATTAGGTTGTTTTTTTAGTTTTTCCACACAATTCTCATCACCCTTCTTGACTTTCTTCATTTCTTTTGTCTTACCTCTACTCTTGGCCAGATTTGGATATTTTGAGTAATGGCTGAATGGTCTGATTTGTTTGGAGTGTTGATTGGATATTTGTTTGTGTTTGGATGGGTGGTTGAAATAGTTGTAATAGTGTTTTGGGTTCTGGTTGAATCTGATGGTCTTCTCTCTTCTTGTTCCTCACCTTAATTTTCTCTCTCATAGCCTCATGCTCACTTTTTAGCTTTATTTGATCATTATACACCTATTTGGGTGTAAAAGGTACAAGAGTGATGATTTTACTATATTTTATAATGGTACACTTATTTTTAACCCCATTATGAATTGTCTTCCTATTATATTGTCATGGTCTCCCCAATAAGATGTGACTTGCTTACATTGGTACCACATCGTACAAAACTTCATCAACATACTTCCCAATAAAAAATGAAACCACAACCTGTTTAGTCACTTTCACTATCATTTAGTTATTGCAATCTATATGGTTTAGCATCTTTAACAATACACAAATTTAGTTTACTAACAAAGATGGTACTACTAGCATTAACACAACTTTCACTATCTATAATTAAATTATACCTTGTTTTGTATATAACAATGCGTATGAAAGAAGTTCTTCCTCTGTTGATTAGTTTCATCTTTCTTGATCTAAACCTGAAGTGTTCATCTTATAACTACGAAATCTTCAATCGATAATGATAACTCCTTCCTATTATTATCCTCCAATAGTGGCATGCCTTCATAATCAAATCTATCACTTTCAGATTTAATATCACCATTATCTCTAATCATCATGATTCTCTTATTTGGACACTCCAAAACATAATGTCCATGTCCCTAATACCTGAAACATTTAACATCACGAGTATGTTTAGGTTGAGTTTCATATTTACCTTTGGAACTAGTAAGGACATCAATTTTAACCTTTGGTGGTTCGGCTTGAACAAATGACCTTGGTTGGACAATACCCTCCCTCCTCAATTTGGCTTCCAAGATGATGAAGAACTCGAATTAAACATTGGTCAAACATGTCCCTTCCTTTTAAGTTGTCTCTCTACTTTCATAGCCATGTGAACTGCATCCTCTAGCTCCATATAATATTATAGCTTAATAACATTGGCAATGTCCTGATTCAATAACATTGGCCTGAATTATTGCTATCTCCATCTCTTTGTGATATTCATCTACTGACTCTGAACCTTGATTCAAACCTTGTAGCTTTAGATATAAGTCTCTATAATAGAGGTTTGACACAAATCGTCTCCTTATTAAGACTTTTATCTCCCCTCAAGTCTGAATGGGTCGCTCCTCATTCCTCCTCCTATTGATTACAATATGATCCTACCAAATCAATGTATACTCCGTAAACTTAGTGACCACCAATTTCACTTTTTTTTGTTCAAAATAACTATGGTAATAAAAAATTCAATCTACCTTTTTCTCCCACACCAAATAAGCAATGAGGTCATTTTTACCTTAGAAGTTAGAAATTTTAAGTTTAATGGAGTCCAAGTCCCCATCCACATCTTCACAATTCCCCTTGCCATGGAAATTCACGTTCCTCCTAGCCCTATTCAGTTCAGCCCTAATTCCTTGGCCAACAGATGCAAAATCATAGTCATCTTCACCCGTATGTGTTTTCGTCAATAAACTCTTCAAAATCAGATCTGATAATCCGTATGGCCCTTCAGACCGTATTTCCTCGGTAATCAGCCCCACTATCCTGTTGCTATATAGAATTCACCTAATCTTTTAGATCTTTGTATAACCTAGACAAGAGCTCGAGTTGTTGGCCCATGACTCGCAATTGGAAAGTGACGTCAGCGTTTTATGTCGCTAATTCGTTGTTTTCAGACATTATTTGAATCTATAAAATTTGGTTAGTTGTACAAAATATATCATCATACCTCTTATGTTTTAATAAAAAGAAAGACTTTTCAATCTAATAAGCTCACTACGCCTTTTACCTCACAACTTGTTTTCTTTTGGTTCTTTAAGAACTGAAATCAATAAATCAAAATCAGTAGCCTTTGCAGCTCAATCCAATTATAATTTTTAGAATAAAAAATTAAAAAAATATATTGAAAACAAAGCAAAAGAAAACTACGATTATGATTTCATGAGTAGCAATGTAAATTCATACGAATTGTGGACGAAATGAAGACACGAAATAAAACAAAAGAGAAAATTAGCGAAAACAATTTCTTGGCTCCTAAATAACAAAATTATAATAGAAAAAAAATATTTGGATGAAAAAAAATAGTAAGGATCACGTTTTGGAACTTAACATAAATTTGACTTGTTATGCAATTTTTTTACGTAGCAGAATTGAAAACTAGACCAAACAATATCAGAATGATCTCCAATTCAATATTTAGTATTTTGAAACAAAAAAAAAACAACAAATCTTAGTTTATAGGTTGCTCTATTATGTGTAGGTACCTAAACCCTTTGTATGATCAGTATGCGGAAAAGTTGAACCTCGAATTAAAACCTCAAGCAAACGATATCAAAATAAACTCAAAATCAATATATGGTGTGATCTTACCCCCATAAAATATAATATGAAGTTTCAATAGGTTATAAGGTGGTTGCTTATGTTCACTAATAGTTGTGTTTCTGCGGCAAAATTGAATCAACCTTTAAATTTTGTCTGATCTCTTTTTTTTTATGCTCCTGAGATTATTTAGAGACAGTAACAAGATGAAATATAACTTTTTTTTTTCTTAAATACCGCAGACACAAACAACAAGATGATGAACGATGCAAACAATGAAAAACTTAAAGAAACACTAAGAAAATGAAAATAACATAAGGATATGACCTTGTTTCGGAGCCTAGCTTTGATACCAGTTAATGCGAACCTTGTGATCACATGGTCACGCAACCCATAATCAATATTGAGATATGATCCTAGAAAGCCGAAATAGGTTTGATAGGAGTGTGAGACAATAGAAAACTGCCCCAAGGCACCAACACTATTGGAATAAAGTCAAATAATGCCCCGAAGCCAGTTAATCTTTGATAAATAAGATTTAGTTTATTTAAGAACTGAAGAATGCAAAAATCACTCTCACATGTTAAAATTGAAAAATTTAGAAGTTTTATTCATCAATGGTTACCGAAATTTAGGTTACATGAGTTTAAATAGTTCTTGAAAAATTAACCCTAATGGATTTATCTTGTAGGACTGATTTGACCCACTTACAAAACTGACCCAAAAACCTTAAACTAAAAAGCTCATAACCTGATCCAAACAAGCTTCGGATCCTAGCTAAAAACAAATTATTAATTAAACTTAAACAAGCCTTGAGTTGTAGCTAACAAAATAAAATAAAGTCCATAATATTAAATCCATGTTCTACTATGAGAAGAAGATAAAGAAAGAAAATATTATACAACTGATTCAAGGCTTATATATAGCCTTCCATGCAGCCCAATACTACTAGAAACTAAAGGAAAAGGTAGCCAAACATGTTGTTTCCAAGTTGTAGTAGGATTCTTTTGTTTTATTTGCTGTATTTTCCCCTCACCTAACAAGGAAATAAAAAAAAAATCCTAATAATTAAAAGAAATAATTAATGTTCTCATACATAATAAGAAGTCCAAAACTAATTAGAAATCTACAAAACATATAGAAACATCACAAACACAAGACTGGTCGAAAATTTGAAAAATTGCCAGCCTTGTTGTCGAAATCTTATGGCTCAAATAAGGTTTGATTAGGCTCCTCTTGCACATGGATAAGATTTACTAAAGCCTTCTATTGATACTCCAATAGACCTTTCAAATCTAACTTGGTTGAAACTTTCAAAACCAATGCATTCAATGTCTTTGTCTTGGACTGAGTCAATAGCTCATTTGGAACATGTAATTGGTCCTTGTTGGTGTTTGTAGGCTGATTCACATCATTATCCATACCTAGAAAAGCCGAGTAAAAACTAGTTTGAGTCTCATCCCTCTCATTTCTCATAAATAAATCACAATAAAAGTCCACTGCAATCTTCTGAAGTTTATGCTCGTCCCAAACCCACAGGTTATTAGAGTCTTTCAGGTAATATATTTTAGTGTGAAAATATATTGTATTTCTCTATCCCCAGATTTCACCCACTAATACCTAGACTTCTAAACCCACAACGTCTCCTCCTACTCCAAGATTAAATTATATTCATTGGTTAACTATACCTCTAACCTCATAAGGAAACGATTACCTCCTCCATTCAGCCTTTTTTGAACCCCTGCATGCCTTGTTAAAACTCTTTATTTACACTGGAAAATATTTCCAAAATCAGACATGTTCCATTCCTTTAAGTTCATAGTCATACTATTTAGTCTATTAATTAAATCTCCCTCCTCCCCCTGTGTTTTTAACCAGATTAGCAAGCCCCTTATGCTGTGTCCAAGCTATCTCAAATCTGAATGTTCGAGATGCCATTAGAGCATACCGATTATTGTTGTTGAACTCCACTAATATAGGATGGTGGTCTGATTTTATCCAGGGTAGAACTCAAATAAACAAATCTAAACATCTGACATTGAATAATTGGTTGTCAAAACCCTTATCCAACCGTTCATATATTATGTTATAACCTTGTTTTTCTTGTTCTCTCCAAGTGAATGTAGACCCTATACTACCTAAATCAATAAGACCACAACTTTAAAACCAATTATTGAACTGATTACAAATTCTTATGTCCATTGGCACTCCTTCCCTCTTTTTAGAAGCCATAAGAATTTTGTTAAAGTCACCTATGACCATCCAAGACATCGAGATAGAGTCATCCATCTTTTTAATATCCTCAAAACACGCTCATTTAAAAAAATCATTGGGATTGGCGTACACAAAGATGCATAACCACTGTGAAGTATTTTCCTCATCCAATATTATGTGAATGAGGTGTTGAGAAGACCTTAAGACTTTCACATTTATTTTAGAGTCATTCCATAATAACCAGATTCCTTCTAATCTCCTTTAAGCCTCCACATGAAAGTTTGAGCCAAACTTTAATTTGCCAACTATAGTGTTTGTAGCCTTACCACATATACGTGTTTCTATTAGAGCTAAAACATCAAAGGAATATGTCCTCTTGAAATTATGAATTAAGGAGTAAAACCTTTATTGGTCGTCTCCTGTAATTCCAAAAAAACAATTTAATCATGGTAAAAGTCATAAAGATTACACAACACAATTCCAACTTCATAGAAACGCAATAAAGTTCGTCTCTACACCCTCCTTATCTGACATTATAATGTCTTCTCCAGCTTAAGAGTTCCTATTATGCTCTTTTGACATAAACCCCATTTAACTATC
This sequence comes from Populus simonii, assembly GCA_007827005.2. Lineage (NCBI taxonomy): Eukaryota > Viridiplantae > Streptophyta > Magnoliopsida > Malpighiales > Salicaceae > Populus > Populus simonii. The sequence continues at coordinate 12,784,518 of CM017467.2, forward strand.
CACTGTCTCTACAGTTTCTATATCTGGTGGGCATGTTGGATGCATATGACTTCCTCCCTACTCTAATGTGGAATAACACTGCACTACACCACCTGGACTAGTAATAATATCCTTCTCATTTAGATTGCATTAATTAGGGTTATATATTATTGGGTTGAACCCTCTCTAATTCAACCCTTTTTATTACCTGGGCTTTAGACATTCTAGTCCTCTCCACCATTTTCTCTTTGGACATGTCTATATCTATATTTTCCCATCTCACATCTCACTGTATTTGTAGCCCAATCTTAGTTTTCTTATTACATACATTAGTGCCCTGGTCACCCAATCTTTTATCATGATACACAAAATTAACCTTATCCTGAAGTTGAGGGCTCTTATTTAAAGCACAAGATTCTCTTCCCAAATTATCACCCTTGCAACCTCAAATCCCATCCTATTAGTAAAATCCATAAATTCTTCTTGCAAAATATTAAACCACAATCATCCTCTTAATTCCTTGTGCTTGGAATCCGCTCGTGACATTTTTTCCACAACTCCTATTTGATTTTTAAATCCCGAAAGTTGTGGATCCTTTGCCTTATCTTCACCTGATTTTTTGCTGGATCTTTTACCATCCATTGGCCAAACTACTCCACCACCTCTGGTCTAACCACTAGTTCAACATCCTGAAGCAAGCTTGCTCAACCATCTACCTTTTTCTACTTGTCCACATTTAACCTTTTTTATTTGCATTATGGTTGATATGAGGGCAAATCTCTTGTTTGTGTCCATATTGGCCATAATCAAAGCAGATTAGGTGACGTCCTTTATAGGCAATTGACCTTATTCTCCTACTTAGTTTGTATTTTAAGAGCGTGGGTTTTGTAAGATCTACTTTAACACATATGTGCAAAATCCCCCTAGCTCCTATTGATATTGTTTTGTCAACCTTCAACATTCTGTTAATATGGTTCCCTACCAAGCAATCATAATATTCTATGGCTAGATCTGGTAAACGAACCCAAATAGCTACTTTATCAATGGCTGCTTCATACGGATCAAAGTTTGGATGCCATTGACGCATTGTTAGGTAGTGATCCGCGACCATATACTAAGAATTTGGCCAAGAAAAATTTATTACCCAAGTCCTCCAATCAAGGTCCCATGCACCTTTTATGATGCTTTCAAACATCTTAATAAGTAAGAATATCCCACCTTTCTCCCTATAACCTTGATAAAAAGGGTTTGTCCCTAGGTTTCATGGATTCTTTTCTTTTCCTTTTTAGATAATTTGATGACCAGATAATCATCTTCACCAAAATCCTCATCATCATCGTCAAACATCATCTCCTCCATATGAGCACTCCCCAATAAGTTGCTTTCCACATAAGAAGTTCCTAGGAATGAATCTTTATAACGAGAACCCGCTTTACTCCCATATTCATCATTCCTTAACCCTGGAACAAATTCCTCACCTAATGGGACTATATAATCCATTATTGCGATGTCGCGGTCACACAAATTAATTATCCTAACTTAAATAAACAAGATAGTATAAAGCAATTAAGGGGTCAATCCAACAAGGAAGGTTTAGTTTAGAGTTTTGTGCTAGACGATATGCAATTGGGGGGGGGGGGGTTGAGGTTATCTAGGCTATAACAGAATAAAACAATCATGCTAAATTAAATAAATCAGAAAACTATCAAGAGAACAAACATTAGTTTCAAGTAGACGTCCACCTATGAAAAACCTATGATAATTAGAACTGATCGTTGAAACGATACATCAATTTATATTCTGAATATTTATATTTTCTTAATGTTAGTTATTTAATCGATCCATAGTGTAACTAACCCTAACCATCAAACAACCACAGTGTCCGTACATGTTTGATTTGATTGAATATTTTCCCTAAGATTAATAACATAGATCCGCTACGATTATTAAACTCAGTTGCTTCACAAGTTTATATACCACAACTCTGGTTTTGATAACAAACTTAGCAATAGATTGTTTACAATAATAACTTAGAGTCCGCTCTAGCAATTAAAATAAACAATCATAAGAAATAAGCATAGGAAAACAAACATATTCATCACATAAACTGAAAAGAAAAGGTAAAATAAATCTCGTAGTTCTTGAAATCCAAAGGTTTCTGTGTTCTTGCAACCAAGAAAAAAAGCTTAACTTTGCATGTTTATTAAACAACTAATCAAAAGGAAAGAAGAATGCATGGTTTCGGGTTTTTACAGGAAAGGGTGCATTTTTCTTCTCTTTTTGACTACACCTCCTATCCTTTCTCTCTTTCTTTTTATTTTATAGGAAACCCTAATCTCCATTTCCTACAAAATAGTTCTTTCCTAAGTAGACAATTTACATTTAAATATTTCAATAACTATTTTCTAAAAACAAGAAATAGCCTTGCATAAAATCTTTAAGCTTTGACTTTGGACTTAAAGGAGCAAAATTTCTGAAATAAAGACTTGAATATCGGTTTGGATGCTTTAGGAAGTACTTTGGACTTGTTTCTTCACAAAACTTATCTGCTGGCAGAATTCATGTGTCATCTTAGAAAACTCATTTCTCTCTCATATGAGCTCGTTTTCTACTGAAATTTGGTAGGTTGATAGGTCTCGTTTTCTACTGAAATTTGGTAGGCTGATAGGTCTTCGAGTAAAAAATCCAAAAAAATTAAGGTTGCATCTAATGGACTTCTCTAGCTCAAGATATTCAAGTCAGAATGGTCGAAGGTCAATAATGACAGAATGCGAGATTTGTCTTTGAAGGCTGTGATTTCCATGCTCTTTCTCTTTTTATTTTTCTTGTCATATATGTATAGAAAGATATGGATGTTAGCTTTTTTAATGTCACTGGAATCACTTTATTTCAACCTTTAGAGTTCAAGCTCTGCACAAAAATATTGATCAGATGTCGAATTTGCCAATTATCTTCAATTTACTTTTTTTTAATCTTACATTCAAAAGTGCCTTCAAAACATAAAATAAAGAATATTAAGACATTTTATATATAGAAAATAGGCAAAATACTAGGTAAATATGGGTAAAACTATCAAATAATATAATTGCATCATTCATCTTAATCTTTTTATTGGAACGGGCAAGCAAGTTTGTTTCTTTAGATGAGATTTTTGTGTTCACATAAGGTGCTTCCTTCTACTGCCTTCTTTTATTTTTAAGAAAAATAAAACTAGAAACCTACAAAAATAACATAGCATATACGAAGGCAATTGTTACAAATCTTTTCTGTAAAAAAAATAAAAATCAAAGAAGGCTAATTTACTAGTAATTGAAATTGAAAACTATTCTTTTTAAAAAGAATGTTTTACTTTTTCGATCCTATATAAAAAAATTTCCATAATGAAAAAAAGCATATTTAGTTCATCTAATATTTTATACCATTCATTTTTATTATTTTTAAGATATTTTTTATTTAAAAAAATTATTTTAAAAAAATTAAACACATGCCTATTTTATTTTTTATAATTAAATATTGTGTTTTCTTCTTTAAGAAGATTCAAATCTCAAGTTATGCTATTATAAGAATACATTTTGGGACATGGATAACATTAACTATTGACCTAAGCTTCGTTGTAGTTTGGATAATTTTATTTTATCTTTTTAAAAAACATATATAAGCCTTTTCAATTTGTTTTTGGCTATAAAAAAATTTCAATTAAAAATAAAAAAACTATACATCTAATTAAATAAATCGAGAATTATTTGTATCAATAAATGTAAGAAAAATCATTAATGATAAGTAAAGACTAAACTGAAAAAATAAGAGATAACATAACATAGGGCATATGCTCAATTAAATAAATCGAGATTTATCTATATTAATAAATGTAAAAATCTCATTATAATAAGTAAAGACTAAATTGGAAAAATTAAGAAATAAATGCATATCAAGATATTTGAACTCGCAACATGGGGCATGTATCCTGTTGTGTTTAATAACTTTGTTTCTTTGAATAAATTTTTTTATTTAATCAAACGATTATCCGGGCCAATAAAACAATATTTACCTAATAAAAACCTTTTATTTTTTTATTTTCTTAAAATATCATAAAGTGAGCATCTCATTCTTACAATTAATTAATTTCATTTAAATAAAAAACAAAATATCTTTTAAAAAAGAACGACAATAAAAAGAAATGAGATAACTCGAATCAATTTTAAAATTAGTGAAAAATCTTATAGAAAGCAAATAAAAAAATTAATAGAGCCCAATCTTCAAATAAATAAATAATAAAGGATGAAATTGAAAAACAATATGAGCATAAAAAAGATTAAAAAAAACAAGCATACCCGTGTGAATCTTTGAAACCTGCAATCGGTGAAATCTTAAACCATGGCTCAATTTAGAAGTTAAATCCCTAACCAATTTAATATTGAAAGATAAAACTGAAAAGAAAATCTTAATTTTAAAAAATCACTAACAGTTAGAAAAAAAACAACAATTAAAAGAATAAGAATCAAATATGATAAGAAAAAAAACTAAAGGATGATGAAATAAAAAAAAATCCAATCATAAAAATTAATTCAAACAAAACAAGTAGCAATTAAGTGAATGGAAACCAAATCTAACATACAAAAAATTTGGAGGATGGAATTGAAAAAAAAAAACTCAATTTTATAAACTAATTCAAATAAAACAAATAGTAAAAAAGATTTCAATTTAAAAAATTCATCAAAGTAAAAAATAAATAAAAATAAAAATAATAAGGATCAAATTTAATAGAAAAACAAATTAAAGGAGGATGAAATCATAATAATTAATTTAAATAAAAAAATAGCAATCAAAATAATATGGATAAAATTTGACATCTAAAAAAATGACAGGATGAAATTGAAAAATAAAATTTAATTTTATAAACTTCTTTAAATAAAACAAATAATAATAAAAAGAACATGAGTCATATTTGAAGGAAAAACAAATTGAAATGTTACTTTGAAAACTTGTAAGGTTAGACATGAAAATTAATGAGAAGAGAGAAAAGAAGAAAAAAAGAAAAAAGATTGTCAGTGACAAACCAGAGCTCCATTCTCCACACGGGCTGCCTATGAATGAAGGGGACTATCAAGACAATTTGAACATCGCTCTTGAAGTCAGCACTAGGTTGTCATACACCGCTACACATACCACTCAAAGAGCGAGACCACCACCAGCCACGCACTAACACGTACAACGCACGTGTCATCCGCTTTTTTAATAATATTTTTATTTATAAAATTACAAAATTTCCTTTCTATCAACTTCATAGTAACAAAAAAACCGAATTAAAAAAAAAAGCCAAACGCAGCACTCAAAGAGTGCAATTGCCATCCACGCATTGATGCTTGTAACAACCATTTTTTTTTAATAATTTTCAAATTTTTAAAATTGCCCCTCTAGCAACTTAACAATAACAAAAAAAATAAAATTCCCCTGAATGCAAGCTAAGAAAATTATATTTTTATGGGTATTTGAGTCATTTTATTGTGCTTAAAAATAAAAAAAAATACAAAAACATCAATGAGCATCAATTTTTAAAAAAATTGATTTAAAGAGTAATGTAATTATTCAACTATGTATCAGAAATGTGAAAAGATCAAATTGTTCACTATCAATATGGTAATCACCAATGAATCTCTATGTAAAGACCATATTACTTATTTGGTTATACACCTAGAATTTGAAATTTCTAAATGGAAAAGGTGAACTTATCATTAATGAAAAAACTAGTGTTGCCATTGACTAGTCATGATGATTATGCAAATATTGTGATGAATAGTCATGATCACAATAAAATAATGCATGCTTTACATTGAAAAATCCATGCACGCGTGGAAAACAATTTGTGCATAAAAATCACGTGACAACCCAAAAAACACGCGTAAAATAACATGCCGAACAAGATTACACTAACCGGGTTTGTGCTGAATTTTGAGCTGGAATTACTGCCAAAACGGCTGGAAAAATACATTTTTTTTTAGGAAAATGTGTATTATCAATGATCACACTAAAATCTTAATTTTTTGCCACCTATTTGTCAATGGACAGCTGTTCGGTTACCATATGTACTTTGAAAATATTTTCTTAAAAACAGCATAATCAAAATTTGACAGCATATATCAGGCAACTTAGGTCAACTTATAAATGTGAAAATGCGATCTTCATGAAATATTCAAACTAACAAACATCATGGGAAAGCAGATTATTTTGACAATGGTTAGATGCAATAATTTTCATTTATTGTTGCCAACTACAGATGGGGGAAAAAGAAAACAAAAAATTAAACGTCAAAATTGAAGCGCATTCAATAATCATGTTCCTACATGTACATTCATTCACAAGCTTCTCGTAAGATATATTCATCATGTCCATACAAGCTTGCAATGGAAACAACTAAACTGTCGTATTCAAAGAATGCCCTCTTCCAAAGTAGCTTCAGCTGCTAGTTCACCAATGCTTGTACCAGCAATATACCCACCTGACCATGCATTCTACAAAAAGAACAATTGATTAATCAAATATTGTTCCATCCAGAAGGAACTAAATAGAGGACACTTGTATCTGATCATGGGAATCCATCTCTATAAATACAGTAGTTCCAACATTCTGGTAAAAATCAAAGAGACTAAAACAAGATTATAGAGATCTTAATTATCTGCTTATCAATTTTCAATGAAAATGAAATTCACTGGGCCCAAAATTTCACTATAAAAGCGATTTTTTTGCTGGAAAAGCATTCCACAGTGACTGAAGGCTTGCATTGACTTTACATAGATCTCCGAATGGCAAAACAAAGTTCCTAATTTTCTAAAATTTCACATAATTCATTTATCAATAATATAACATGGACAACAAATCCAATCTCAAAAAGAAAAAAGAAAAAATAGGTGCCAAAGGGTGCCTTTATACCTGGAAGTTAAAACCACCAGTTACCCCATCAACATTTAGCACCTGCAAAAAAAATTAAAATTTGACACCATGAATGGTGATCAGAACTCAAACACTTTCCAACATGATCTCACACAGCATTATTAATTTAAATTCTAGAAAGATGAACTTGAGTACAGAAGTTGGAACTATCGCAATCACACTGAAGGTTATTTTCTACCTTGTTCACAAAAAAGAAACAGGAACCTGAAATGTCTGAGTAGGGAACATTACCTCTCCCGCAAAGAAAAGACGTGCACATTTCTTGCTTTCCATTGTGTTCAAAGAGATCTTCATTAAGTAAAAGGAAATCAACTTGTGGTTCTGGTAACACTAAAAAATAGAGAGAGAGAGAGAGAGAGAGAACCTCAGATAAAGGAACACCTCCAGCAGTGACAAATTCATCCTTATACTGGCCCTACATTAAGAATAAAAGCATAGCTACTCAGGAAAGTGACAGAATTCAAAGAAGGGAGCTCAAATAGTTCCTAAGAGTGAAAATTCTACCTTTCCTGTTATTTCAAATGCACAATGCTTTAAAAGATGAGCAATAGAAACAATGGAATTGTTTGATATGGAGGCCCACAGTGCATCTCCAATCAGACCCTGCATATTAATAACAAAGAATGGCATGTGCAATTAATATTGTGCTGGAGCATCAACAGATGATAATTTAATTCGAAACACGCAAGCAACCTCTCGATCCACAATATATTTCCAAAATCTCTTTGTAAGGCTGAACGCCAATGGCCATGAATTAAGTGCCTTTTGTTTCTGCAAACAAGTAAATAATATGATAGAAGTAAACCAAGATTATCATAACACAACCTTAAAGAAAAGCAATAGATATGCCACTACTTGCAAAGCATGAAAATAACTGTAGTCTTGTAGATAATGAGGAACTGGGAAAGGCACATTTAATCTGCAGAGACTGGAAAAGCAGATTTAATCTGGCTTTTATCCAAGACTCAATAGAGTTATTAAAAATCAATTCTGATTTCCAGTAGTTGACAACCAGACCTGGAACACGTCATATTCCATTAGGCTTTTCAATAGCAGTTTAAATTAATGCCATAGCATGTTTTCTCTTCTCTGGTGGTTTGGTTATGCATAAAGAAAAATCATAATTTAAGAGAAATATCAGCTCTTTTCATAGCATCATTAACCAGCATTTGTCAGAGGTTGATCACCAGGAACAGTTCTATGTACTCATGTTACCCTCATTTAAATGAACAAGAAATTTACAACACTGATCTACCAAGCTCTGGTAAACCAGAGAGAAATTTGGCTTTGAATTACCCCACTATATTAGCAAAGAGGGTGAAGGACCACTTTCAAATTCATGAATAACTCAAGGAGCATGCAAAAAGCTTGAGTAGTGAAAACTTAGATCAAAGATTACTGCATATTTATGCTTGTGTCGATTAAGGATTGACTTCATGTCTTCTATATGCAAATCAGGAACAAAATCCACTATAAGTGTGCCTGCACCCAAATGCTATCAAGATTATTGAAGAAAAAAGGTATAGAGAGAGAGAGAGAGTAAAACTTTATATTACCTTTGTAACCTGAATTGAACAGATCACGTGCCCCCCAAGCAGAAAGCCGAAGAATCACAGGCCCACTGAGCCCCCAGTGTGTAACTAACATGGGCCCAACCTGAAATTTGATATCTATTAGTACTTCCTACACTCAAGTACATTTACATCACATCATCCAGAAAAACATGCCTGTGTAAGGTGTGGTGTGTTCCTCAGAATGTTTTCTAATTTCAGCTTCACTTCAACCTTCGGAAATGTAACCTGAACATTACAAATTGAGAAAATTAACACTTCAATATTGATATAACAACACAATGTAACTTGTGATGAAGAGCAACTTGTTTCATGGTAATCTAGGATGTCTGGACAGACATGGAGTTATTTGAGTCCTATCAAAATAATGCATATATCATCCATTAAAAAAAAGTAATCCATATATATGCTGAAAATTATGAAGTCATCACCTGAATGACTAGGAAGCAGGGTATTCAATGTAGAACCTTGAAAAGAATCAATTTCAGAAATGCATAATTTCACACTAAATGTCATGATGAATGGAAATTTATTCAATGAACCTGCTGCCTAAGATAAAACATCAAGCACCATAATGAAAGAGATTGAGCACCACTAGAAATTTTAGTAAGTGTTTTTTATTAACAGCAATCTGAGGGTTCTCATAAGCAACTTCTAGTATGATAAGCAGAGGCCATTTTAACAGTCAGTCCAAGCAATCACGGTTTAAGAAAATGCATAGTCCATGCAACTAATAATTACACATTGTTCAGTAGAACTAATTTTGTTGATTACAACTAAAATAGTTATATTTGTAATATCTCAAGAAATAGGGGGAAAATAGGCAGACAATTGTTAGGGACTCAGGATAAAGAGCCACTGTCTTTCGACTCAATATAGATCTGATAGTACATTTGCAAAAGGCTACAAAAGTAGCATATTAAGTGTGAATCAATTAAACAGAAGCATTACCCCTGATAATTCTGCTAGTCCTGAATCTGCAATCTTAAAAGTGAATAAGCTCGGTACTGGATCTACAATTGAATGACCAAGCTGAGCTGCAAGACTATGACCCTGTAATAAGAAAACAAAATATCACAAGAAATTTAAGTACCCACATGGTGATGCAAGTGAAACATCCATCTATCAGTACCTGCTGGCTACTCCCACTGGCAATCAATAGATAATCAGCTTTGACATTTTCAATGAAACTGACTGTACGTTTCTCAAGCTTCAAAAGAAACTTTCCACCAGCTTCAACAGATGCACTTGATACAACTTTTCTAGTCTGCAATGAAACTGGGAGAAGAAGTCATGGTTCAGAAAGTATAGCTTTCAAGCATTCCATAATATTGAGGTCATAGTAAGCTATTTAAAATCATATTACAAGAGGAATAAATGATAAATCTGTAGCAGAAATAATAAGTTGCCCATCATCTAAAACATTTCTTTGAGATTCATAATATCAATATCCCTTACAACATCATACACTATTGGATTTACTATTGGAAAGGAAAATTGTCAAACAAACACCATCATTTTAAGCTAAGATTAATATAAAAAAATCCACACATTCTCAGTAAAGAAAACAAACCTCCTCTATGTTTGGCTTCAGACAGAAGACAATCAATTACTGAAGACGAGCTGTTGCTGGTGGGAAACACTCTTCCATCCTCCTCAATCTATGGGTATACAAGAATAAATAGCATGTGCAAGATGACTGACGAAGTGTAATACATGCAGTTTCAGAGACAACCTTTAAAGCCACCCCATGATCAGTAAACCAGGACATTGTATCTGCTGGGCCATGCATGTCAAAGAAAGAACCTTTGAATTCTCTGTGACCCCTGGGATATTGTTCCGCTAAAATCTGCAACCAACCCAACACAATGTGAATTCAACAAATTATGTATTTGCAAGAGGATCCAGTTTCTAGATGTCATTAGACCTGACAAAAATAACACCACTGCAAAGTCCATTTTAACACTTCATTGAAGCCAAGATTTTCCTTAACTATTGCTCAGTATAGTGTAGAAGGTTAAAATATTAAATGCTCCTACAAAGTTTGTGGTCATTAAGCATGTCACTGTTATCTCATGTGTTTGAATTCATCAAACACAACTAATACCAAAAACATGGGAGAGGACTATCCTGTTGGCCCTGATCTCCTTGAATTCTTCATCTTTGTTGTCACGGGATAATATTTTTTTTTTTCAACAGCTCTATTCCAGATAATTAGAGAGCAACAAGCAGAGCCATGGCTATAATTGTCACAGATTTAAGGAGATGGCAGCAGCAGATAGTTGTTTCGTTTATTTTTCCTATTAGAATGTGGGGGAGATGAAAAATACTTTTACAAGATTAATGGTTATCCATGCACTGAAGACCTCCAATGTCTAATAAAAAAACTGCACTTCACTATGATTGCTTAATTAAACTATCCATTTTAGTTCCTGTTTCCATTTGCTTCTCTAGCCACTACTATCAGGCTGGGGTTAATCTTCATCAGAGAGATTGACCCCTATCATGAATTTTCTGTGAACTTATTATAAGATATGATATTACAGATATCTATAGTCAGCATCCTGCAATTGCAGTTAGGACAAATTATCCAGTACCCTTGCTTGCTGTCTATGTTATGATGGTCATCGAAGTTGGAATGTGGATCACTTTGACAGAATGTCCAATCAACATTCAGTCACACACAACTGAATGACTGTCATTCTTGACCGTGACACTGCCAAAATGAAGGTTAGAGATGCCACCTGAAGAACTAAATTTTTTTTATTTGACATATATAACAAGGAGCTTTCCTCAGACAGCGGTTTTTCATCTGCAACTAAGAAAAGGTGGCTACTGTTAGGGGGCACGTCCATGTTTATGAATTTAAATTTTTGGAATTTGATTCTTGATTAATTGCTAAGCAAAAACATGGAATAGTTGTTTTCTACTAGCTTCGCTTTAAAAGGCCCTTTCCTGATGGCACTTACTTTGTGTTAACAAGGGAAAAAAAAACTACACTTAATACCAGATGAATAATAATCTGAGCAAATATGAAGTGAGCAACTGTAAAGAAGCTAATTTAAGTGCAGCAATTTCTCTACTAAGCTATTGCATTGCAAAGAAATCCTGTGCAATAACACTGCAATAAGCATTGAAAATCATTCTCTTAGTTATCCCCTTTCTAAGTATTACCGAAATTTTGAAAAATAAAGATACTATAAAGCTCTATGTTTTACTTAAATTTCTTGTTATGCCTGACCACCCACACTGATATTTCATTTTGCACACTCCAAGAAGTAACATACTAACCGGTCGCTAGAAAAAATCCTGAAGAAAAAAGCAGCAATCTTCAGATGCTTTACCATGAGAAAATCTCATTAAGACTAGTAGAATGTGCCATAAACTAGTAAGAAAGGAATAACATGAAAACAAAAATAGAAGTATGCTATATTCCCATTAAAGGGAAATTCAAGAGTCATCAACAAAGCATAGAACAGCAACATGAAATTTCAAAACAAACATAATCTTAATATAACATTTTTTTCAGTGGAAGCATTTGTTGTTTTACACTTACCTTAATGTCAGAACAATGCCCATTTGTCACGTTGCATCTGCCTCCCCCTGATATTTTCACCTGTAAATGTAAACACCCACAATCAATATGCCAAAAATCACTCAAGAAAGTGCAAACTGAATTCTGTAGTATATATAAGCAGGAGCCCAGAAAGGAAAGGAAAGAAAAAGAAAAACATGACCTTAGATAAAGGATTTCCTTTCTCTACAACAAGGACATCAAGATTAGGAGCCAGAGTCTTGGCTCTAATAGCTCCATACACTCCAGCTGCTCCACCTCCAACAACTACCAATAGCTCTTCTTTACTTGACTGCATGCCCATAAAAAACAGGCCAAGAAAATAGTATAGTGATTAGTCAAGTAGCAGAGTAGAAACAACATGGATGATGGGACCAACTACAAATCTGTACCTTTTGGGCTGTAGGAATGGCAGTTGCAGTAAATTTGCGTTTGTTGGGATTGAAAAGGAGATCGTAATAACCACTACTGGAGTTAATACTAGCAGTTCTTGAAGATATTCCAAATTGGAGAAAGAAACGCGCTAAATGGAAGCTCATCTCATGGATCCTCCTCCGCACTCGAATCTCCTCTCTAGTTTAGAGAACTTTTTCCTTCAAAATGACGCCGCTGAGTGCCTTTGGGTACTGTTTCAAGGGATTGCTGTTGGGCTGCGGAATTTTTTATTTTAAATTAATTATTTTATTTTATTGTGTTAATACTTAATATTAGAAATAAATTTTAAAAATAAAAAAAATATTTTAAAATAAAAAAATATCATAAAACACAATTTTGTAATTTTGACATTTAAAAAGTAATCGAGTCTTTAGTATAGGTGTGGATTTAAATTTCGAATTAAAGTGGCAGTGCATTCCTTTGGTCCACAACTTGAAATAAAATCAATCTCGAAAGAAATACCAATATTAGAGAGTGTATAGTTATTTTTTAAAGTGTTTTTTATGTTAAAATATATTAAAATAATATTTTTTAATTTTTTAAAAATTATTTTTAAAATCAACAAATCAAAACGATCCAAAATATAAAAAACATAATTAATTTTTAGCAAAACAAAATTAATTTTTTATGAAACGCGTTTGCACCGTGTTTCCGAACGGTAAAAAAAATATACCATTATAAATGACTATTGTATTTAATGCAAATGCTTTTCTTCTTTTGGTTTTATTTAGAGTGTATTTGGCAGTGTGGTTGCGGTTGCTTTTCAAATAACTTTTCATGCCGAAATGCATGCCAATAATATTTTTTATTTTTAAAAAATTATTTATGATATCAGCACATCAAAACGATCTAAAACATACAAAATATATTAAATTTTAGCAAAAAAAAATTAAATTGCGTTCCCAAACTTATTCTTAATGTACAAGATAAAACAAAATATCATAAACATGGGGTTTTCCTTTTTTCTCACCTTGTAAATTAAATAAAAATAAAAATTATTGTAACTAAATTAAAAATATTATTGTAATTAATTAAAAATACCCTTTAAGATTTTTTAAATGGAAAAACGATTTTTTTTCTTAGATTTGTTTTTCAATTAGTAGGTCAGTAAATTGATTAACTTCATTTAGTTTTGTGGCCACGTTGAGGTCTTTTAAAATATTGACCCGTGTTGAATAAACCATTGTAGTTAAGTGTGTGTGTGTGTGTATATATAGCTTTGTGTTAGTTTTTGAGGTTAAATTAAAACAAAATAGATTTAAGAAAAATAATCTTGATTGTGATTTAAAAAAATTAAAATTTAACAAATAAATGTTTGATTAAAATTGTTGTGAGATAAATTTTATATGTAAAATAAAAAAAAATATATCTTTATTATAAAAAAAAACAAATTATTTTAACTTTTACAAAATTAAAATTTAAGATACAATTATTTATATAATAAAAAAATTAAAATTATTTAATTAACAAAATGACTTTTTTATCCTAGCACTTCAGAAGCATTGCTGATGAAATTAAGATATTATTTTCATAACAACAATTGTACATGATAGTGCTTGACAATTACCGTTCCAAATCTAACTCCAGCAAAGATTGTAACACTAAAGTAGACATATATAACACCCGCTGCACACATCACCTAAAAGAACTAGCCTTAAGGAGACTTTGAACACCCAGTCAAAATTGAAAATCCCTGAATAAATCTATAAAAATAATAAAAGAAAATTTTATGTTAAATATGGAAAGTAATAATTAAATAATGATGATGATGATATTTTTAAAAATTTGAAGTAAAATGTCATGTATAAGTGTTAAAAAAAATACAAAAATACTCAGAAAATAAAAAACATAAAAATACAAATAAAATTTTAATGGAAGTGGATTTTACAAAACTAAAAGTACTAGTATAACTTAATGAAACTCAAAATAGCTCGAGTAAAATTAGGTATAGATAGGTGTCGGGATTTAAGAATTTTTATCCAAAAAACATAAAAATTACCATTGAGATACATAGAAAGAATGTTGGTTATAGGGTTAGGCCTGATTCGCTCATGAGAGATAGGCCTGATCCAAGTATTTAGAGAAGTTACTAAAGGAAGGAATCATGAAGGATAAATCTAGTCCAAGTATTTAGAGGAGTTACTAAATGAAGTAATTGTTTCCTTTACTTATATATATATATATATATATATATATATATATATATATATATATGGACATAACCCATATAAAAAGAGTTGTTTTTCATTTGTTGAAAGAATATAGTTCTCTCTTTCTCTTCTCTCATCTGGACTTTTGCTTATAGAAAGCTTCTTCATCATCACACAGCTGCATGTACCTTCTAGCTAAACTCCTCTCACTTATCCTCAGTTCATCGTCTGAGGGGTTCTAATCCAACAAGAATTGGGCTACATTCTATTATTCTTTGGCTTTGGCCACCCTACTAGAAATATGGCTAGAGTAGTGCTTATGAAAGGTCTTCAGATGGCTCTTCAAGAGATGGATTTCGGAGGTGAGCTGATATATTGAATTACCTTGGATTGTTGTCTACCATACTGAGTTGATTGTGTGAAAGAAGTCTTTTTTATTAGCCCAAAGGTTTAGGAATTTGAAAGGGAAATAAGGCCGGTGTTATAGGGTGACTAATTTGATAATCATAGCACTATGATCTGATAAGTTCCTTAGCATGGATTGAGAATGGACAGCTGGCCATTCTTCATAAAAGGAGGAATTCCTAAAAATCCAGTCAAGCTTTTTGTGGATGGTATTAGCCTCTTGTCAGCCATTATGCCAAGTGTATCGCATGCCTGACTATGAGACTTACATGAACTCAGCCTGCTGGATATAGTTGCTAAAGTCATTGTTGTGATAATTCCATATGGTGCTCCCTCCTACCCTATCACTTGGTGTCATGGTAGCATTGAAATCCCCCATCAGAAGTCAAGGATAAGCAGAATTAAAAGGGCTTTGTAGGATGACATGGTTCCACGTAGATTCTTTTTTAGTAGGGGTGTTGTATCCATATATGAAGGTTATTCTGAAGGGGTTGTTGTTATGAGGATAAATTATCTCATAGGTAATCCATTGGTGAGAGGTGTGTATGCATGCTAGGTGGAGTTTTTAGAGGGTTCTAGCTAACTAAAATATGATAGTGGTTGGAAGAGCTTAAATTAGATATGAATTTCCAATTGGGGAGGCCAATGCCTAATTATACTGCATCCATGTTGTTGGCTGCTACCTTGGTTTCTAATAAACCTATGATGTCTGACACGATCAAAGAGTTGATGTCTTCTCCCAAGTGTAGGAGTGTCGAAGTAATAAATAACCCGACAAGATCGGGGTCAAACCATATGGAGGTTAACTGTATAAACTACAAATAAAGAAATAGATAATAACAGAAAAGGAGTTGAAGAGAGCTTTGAGATGTGATATTGATGTAAGGATTTAAACAAATATAAAACAATTGTCACGGTTAGAAGATCCACTAATGGTATTTCAAATAAGTATAATATAAACTCTTTTTATTATTCAACTAGAAATCATACACAAAGGAGGTTCCAATCGGATTATAATTTATTAACATGATTATATTAATTATCTTATTTGAGTAATGTCAATACTTGTAAATGTTATCAGGTATTCATGGTGATAACTTATGTTAACAACAAATCAAGTTCCTTTCATAGCACAAGTGTATGTTATGCCTTATAATTGGGAAATTGTCTCAGCTTTCCAACAGAACAAGAATGAGGTCATTTGGACTTCTAGAACTCGAGATATAGGCTGAACACTGAGTAGTGTCTAGGATGTAGGACAGATTCCGACTTCTCTGTTATTGTTACAATTTGAACTTGAAAACGGTCCTTTTGAATCTTGGACTCTTCATGAAAGTTTTAGGTCTATATCTTAGCTTTCTATCCATATAAACTAGACCTAAATCCAAGTTTTACAACTCTAGTTATGATCCAATAACCGAATGGTGTTATAATTTGAATTCAACCAGCATCTCTTTTATAAGCTTAACCCTCTCTTTGTCTTCTCAATTTTAGTAGTTAAACTCATCACTAAATCATTTGATTTATGTGATAGATCTGCATTTAAAATGAACATTTACCATAAATTAAAGGTATCTTATATTATCAAACTTATTATTATAAAACATGCTCTAGTTAAGGAGTTATTGATACTTCAAGTGCAAAATGATGATATAATTTAATTAGCTCTTACATAAATCATATAATTTAATTATGAACATTTTTTTAATTCATTATTTTAGTTTACATGTTTTTTGAACCATCATAAATTACAGTTAAACCTCTATAAATTAATTTCACCAAGACTATGAAAATTTATTAATTAATAGAGATATTATTTAAATTTTAAATTTAAATTAGACCAAACACAAATATTATTTAATCAAAGTTATTAATTTATCAAGGTTATAAAACACATATTATATTTATCCATTCTACTTTACACAAATAAAAGAAAAGAATTATTCATTTAAGTATATAAATTTTAGCCTTCAACATATAAAGATAAAAAATATATTATTTTTATAATTTTTTTTTTAAAAAAGTTTGAATTCAGAATCTCTTGAGAGCATAGGCACGCAAGCATTAATGTCCAACGTATTATTATTCCAATAATAATTTAACACGCAAGCATGCATGCATTGAATAATATTATGAGAAAGAAAAAAAGGATGCTTTTTTTTTTAATTTTTTGTGGATTCTAAAAAACTAAAAACATTAATGTTAAAAAAAAAAGATAAATTATTTTTTTAAAAAAAAAAGTTTGAATTCGGAATCTCTTGAGAGCATAGGCACGCAAGCATTAATGTTCAACGTATTATTATTCCAATAATAATTTAACACGCAAGCATGCGTGCACTGAATAATATTATGAGAAAGAAAAAAAAAGTGTTTTTTTATTTTTTTTTATTTTTTGTGGATTCTAAAAAACTAAAAACATTAATGTTCAATGAATTAATATGTTAAATTGACAATTAGATTAACTTATAACCATTACATCAATATATCTTTGAATTTTATATTTGTTAACAAGTTTTAAACATAATTATAACTAGGATGTGGATTCAATATAAGTACGAGTCACAGATTAAATAGTTTTTTTTAAAATAATATTATTTTAATAAAAATATTAATGATTTAAGAATTAGATTTTGATTTGATTAATTAATTTTTTTCTTTTATTTTTGTATCGACTAGAATTATCCAGGTTTCAAATTTTATATCGATGGTCTAGATTAACAACGCTTGAACCTTTTTTGCGTGTTGATTTTTTCTTCTTCCATCCAGCATTCAAGCACGGGCACCATTGGCTATTACGTACTTTTAGATTATGTTCTTTCATTATTACTAGAAAACTGGAATCATATATTATGAGTCAACTATACTTCATAAGAAAAAGGAATTACCCACGCAATATATATAGTTTGCCAAACTAAACGAAGCCCACATGTCTTGTTTTTCGAAGATATGAGTATTTTAAGTCAATTTACATGTTGAGACTAAGTTTCTCCTTGAACGTTCTTATAGGCATATGCCTTCTATATTTCGATCCAATGACAGTGTTATCACGAGACGGTTTATTTTTGTATTTTAAAAGTATTTTTTTAAATAATTAAATTTATTTTTATTTTATATTTTTATGTATTTTCATATTATTTTGATATGATAATATCAAAAATAATTTTTTTAAAATAAAAAATATTATTTTAATACATTTTCACTACACCATTAAACAGTTTTACCAACGGATTAATTTCGTCAGTGTAAGACACACAATTTATCGGTAACATTTTTACCGAGACGGAATCTGTCTGTTTGAATATTGATCGTCGGTAATTCCCATTTTCATCGCTACTTCTGTCGGAAAAAAAAAAAACATCGACGGTTTTACAGATGGGAAAGCGCGTAAAAAAAATACATTTCCCCGTAGAACTTTACCGACGGACTTATGTCGTCTGTATTTCCACCAGTAAATCACTGATGGCCAGTCCATCGGTGATTGTGGCATGGGCTGTAAATATTTTCAGAACTCTCGGTAAAATACCGACGGACTCTATCGGTTGGTAATGTCAACGGTAAATCATCATATTCAATTCAAGAAAATAATAACTTACAAAATAAAATGATTGAACGAACATACCACGAAGTGCTGAGCACGGTTATCCACGAACTGCTGCACCCCCTTTTGGCGGTCTTGACTTCGCACGTGCGTCTCTACAAACAGCTCCATTGGACTCGACTCACGTCCAAGAGACGTAGCCTATAAGGAAAAGAAATATTACAAGTTAAATATATTTATAAGCAACAACAAATTAATTTACAATATATTTCGTTTAAATTAATCTTATCATTCGCTTCGCATGTGCACTGAACGGAACAGAGCCGCCGGTGTGCGTGATCATCGAACCATGATTTGTCAGTTTCGGTTGTTGGCACCGGACTGTGAGCGTCGTGCAAACCACCCAAACATCACGTGCTCAATAAATTGCATCCATATATCCCCCGAGATGAATGGCGGTTTGAATTCCCGCCAAACCACCACCTCATTCCAACCTTCTAAACTGTTATCTCTCGTATATCTTTTTGCTTCTTTTTTTTTGTGTGTCATCAAAAATCACGCAACTTATTTTCATAATAACAAATTAGAATTTAGAACATAAAATTATATTATTTTTTATGTTACCTAGTTGCTGCATAATTCTTCCATACCCTCCTCACAACGTTGTTGTTCGCACTATCCAACTTAAATTTGTGTTGTGTATAAATAATTCATTTAAAATAAAAATAGTTCAAGATATAAAATTATAAAAATAATTTACTAAAAATAAGCTGGAAATTAGAAGTTAACACCTACCTAAAATTGTCGAAACCATGCATCGATATTAGGTCTCTACTTAAGATGTCTGGAAATCTGACTCCATTAAAATAATAGAATCTCCATCAATGATTAAACATTGATGTTATTATCCGGGCAGCCTCAATGTTTGTGAAACTAAAATTAAATAAAATTAATAAAATATTAATTAGTTGTTCATAAATTATGTTATAAGTGTGTGTGTGTGTGTGTGTATATATATATATATATAAACTAAAACCTAAACAAACTGACATTGAAAGGTCATCCTTTCATTGTGCTTGGTACTTGCGGGTGAATTGACCCCGCTGTGAAGGTACACCGCCTCTGTGCTGTGAAACCGTGCTGGAAGAGGCAGCATCACAAGTTGGTGCAGGTGCCTCTTCATGATCAGCACCTAAGGATAAGTCATCCTCGTTGCTAGAAGAACTAACTGCAACCGTCTGCTGACAATGTGCTGTTGATTTCATTATACGCATCTACACAAATGTATACGAATAACTACATAATTAACTTTGATTATTTAAAAAAACTTTGGCAGCACCTCCCCTATACTAGAGACTACCCACAGTTTTCAAACCTGTAAATATTTACAATAACTACAAACCAATTGACTCCATTGGAAAATCTTATATACAACCTAACATCTATAGAAATTTAACATCTATATATTTTCACTAACATCTATAGAAATACATAAATGACAATTAAAATTAATGGAAACAATAAAAAGACATAACAAGCAATAATAGAATAAAATTGAGATAAAATAATTAATTTTAATTCTTCATTTCCAATTACAATTCCATGGTAAATTCAACAATAACAATTAAAATTCAACAAAATTTTCAAATAATTATTACAATACAAACAATAAAATAATTAAATTTTTATTCTACACATCTACACAAATTTATACGGATATTTAAATATTTAAATTTAATTATTTAAAAACAATTCGTTAGCACCTCCTTTATATTAGAGACTACTCACAGTTTTCATATCTATAAATATTGATAATATCCACAAGCCAATTGACTCCATTGCAAAATCTTATATACAACCTAACATCTATAGAAATTTAACAGTTATATATTTTCAACTAACATCTATATATTTTCAGCTAATATCTATACAAATTCATAAATAACAACTAAAATTAATCTAAATAATACAAAACATAACAAGCAATAATATTATAAAATTAAGATAAAATGATTAAATTTAATTCTATATTTCAATTAACATTTTAAAGGTAAATTCAACAATAACAATTCAAATTTAACATATTTTCAATTATTATGGCAATATAAACAATAAAATGGATTGAACAAATAAAAAGAAAAAACTACAGACTTTAGGAATGAAAAATGTTTACCTTAATAGTGTGTTAATTTCAAGATTTTATCTACAAACAATACACAAAACAAAAAAAACACAACAAAAATAATCATAATTAAAATTAAAAAAGTTAAAAAAAATACAAAGATAAAGAAAAGAGAATCATACCTTTTAATATGTTGCAAACTACAATCAAAAAAATAAAAATGAAATGAGAAACGCAGAGGAGAAGAGAAGATGAATGAGGAGGAACGGAGAAAAGATGAACCACAGAGGGGGGGCTGAGTTTTATACTACAATTTTATCAACAGAAATTAGAATAATATTTTCCTAGCGGTGGTATTAAATTTCCATCGGTAAATTCCGTCGGTATTTTTTGAATTTCACACTAAATTTTTAAAAATCCCTCCAGAATTTTTGAAGTCCATCGGTATAAAGGTGTCAAAGCACGCACGCATTGGATTTGCAGCTTCCGTCGGTGATGCCGTCGGTAAATGGGCCGACCGACCTAGCACTCTGACAGTCGCACGCATTGGAATTTGCAGCATCCATCGGTGATTCCATCGAAAACAGTGTTGGTGATTGTGGTATGGACAATAATTTTTTGGCAACTCTCGGTAAAATACCGACGGCCATAAACCGTCGATATGGTCGTTGATGATTGTGGAAAATGCAATAAATATTTTGCAACTCGGTAAAATACCGACGGCCATAGATCGTCGGTACGGACGTCGATATTTGTGTCATACTTTTACATTTTTTGTTTGTATTGCCTATTTATCCTCCTGCACAAACGCTTAAATTGCAAACTTACCGCACAACACAATAACAATAGCAAACAATTATAAAATAAATATTTCATGTTCCAAAATATCATCCATAATATTACATTATAAAAAAAGGCTTTACACTTTCATGTTCTGATCATATTAAGTCAGAATTTTCATCTTTATCCTCAATTGAATTGTTATCAGCTTCATCGCACTCTTCAATGTGGTTATCATCTTCTTCATCAACATTCTCTAGTCCACTAGAGCTCAAAACAACATTCAACTCCTCTGCATTAACATTAATAAGACTACCATCGAAAACACAAAAATTCAAATTTTCTTCTAAGTCAATCGAAGAAGCAACTCGATATGGTTCAACCAACTCATTAACTTGAAAGACTTCATCTATCACACTTGTGTCTTCGTTCTGATCCTGAACAACCTCGACACGACCCCTGGGTTTTGCTTTTAAAATGGATAACCAATCAACTCTTGATTGGTTCTTTCTAAAGGAAGGGGTGTATATGTAATAAACTTATTGGCATTGCTTTGTGAAAATAAAGACATCGTTTATGTTGCGGAGTCTAGCTTTTGAGTTGATTTCAATAAGACAATAATGAGGATCTACTCTGATTTCTCTGTCAGTTGTGTCATATCAATAACATTTGAATAAAAACACTCTATTCTGCTTGCTATGATATTGCAATTCGATGATCTCTTCTAATTTCCTATGATCGTCAACTTCAAACTCACTAGAAGTCGATCCCTTAATACAAACACCGATGTTGTATGTATTTCTTCCATGCCCGTATTCTTCAGTATGAAACACATATCCATTGAAAAAATACCCGTTATAGCACTTGACTTTTCTTTCAGGGCCCAGGCTTAGTAAATACAGTGAAATAGCAGCACTACCTCCCATTTGATAAACCTTGTATATCAAATACAATAATAATCAATAAGCATACATTCTGTAATATTGACGAACAATTAACTTGCAAGAGATAATGAGTTTGTGATAGGACTTACATGTGTTCTAAACCACATAACAAAAATTGTTCATCTTGTAATTGAAAGATTTGGGATTCGGTCAATTATAAGTTATTAGACAGTAAATATCATCGATGTTGCTTGCAAAGTTGTTCCAAATTATATAAGTTTATGATATCACAATATATAAATAGTACACTCTTGACAAATGTTAAGTAGTACATCTACTTACTTAATAAAATGTCTCAGCTTATCACAGTTAAATAGAACATAATTGTGTGCTTGTCTGAACTCTATTTCAGACAAATATCTTCCCCTTACGGTATTTTTAGGTATGGGTCGTCTAAGATTGGAGAATATTGACAAGTTCCTACTAGAATGCACTTCACCACCATCATCATGCCGTGGAACACGGTTGATTCTCGTTCTCAAATGAGGTTCGAAATAATACGAGATAAATATTGAGATCTCCTCAACAATATAGGCCTCACATATTGAAGTCTCAACATGCACCTTGTTCTTAACCCTTTTTTTTAAGATTGAACAAGTACCTGTATATATAGAATTAAACAAAAATTATTAATTAAAAAAACAATGAAAAAACTTTTAATTATGAATTGCATTGCAACTTTAATATCTAACCTCTCGAATGGATACATCCATCTATACTGGACCGGTCCTCCAACTTTTACCTCATACAGTTAATGTACGGGTAGATGCTCCATTGAGTCAAAAAATGATGGAGGGAATATCATCTCAAGTTTACAAATTATCTCGACGATATTTGTTTCAAACGTTTCAATATGATCAATATTCAACTTACTGGAGCATATATATCTCTAAAGAAATGACTGATCTCTGTTAGTGCATCCCATAACCCCTTTGACAACAAATCACAAAAAGCTAATGGAATGAGTGTTTGCATAAACACGTGGCAGTCATGACTCTTCATTCCATATAATTTGCATTCCTCTATATTAACCAGCCTTGATATGTTCAAGGCATGTCCGTCGGGAAAATGCATACTCTTAAGCCATTTAAAGACTAATAGTTGTGCGTTTTTCTATAACACGAAGCTTGCTCTTGGTTTTGCAACCCATGACTCATCACAAACCAACTCCATATTTTTACAGTTACAGAACAATGCTAAATCCAATCTAGCCTTGATGTTGTCCTTTGTCTTCCCCTTCACATCCATGATGGTTACTTGAAAATGTTCTTAAACACGTTCTTTTCAATGTGCATGACGTCAAGGTTATGACAGAGGAGATTGGTCTTCCAATAAAGAACCTCCTAAAAAATACTTTGCTTTACCCAATTATAGGTCAAACCAAAATCAGGAAACTTCTGCTTACCTGATTGGAGACCAAACACAATGCCACCGTACTCGAATACAACATCATGCAATTCTTCACCAGAAAGAAGCGGGGGTGCAACATCTTTTTAAACTCAGCCAATAAAGAAATCATTTTTGTTCTTTCTGTATCTGTGATTCCGTGGTAAGAAATGACGGTGACAATCAAAAAAGGAAGATTTACCTCCGTTTGCTAGCGTGAATGCCTTGTTGTTTTCCAAACAGTATGGACATGCTAGTTTTCCATGCATGCTCCAACCAGAAACCATTCCATAAGCTGGAAAATCATTGATATCTACATCAAAGCCGCTCTCATAATAAAATTATGTTTCCTTGAGATATCATAAGTCAAAGCTCCAGAGGACCACAACTACTCAATTTGTTTGAAAAGAGGAAAAAAGGAGGTAATATCTATCCTTAAATATTAATGCATATTGCCCATAAATCTCAATAACCAAGAATTGGAAATTGACACGGTAAGGAACTAGAAAATGGTATGCTGCAATTTAAAACGAGAAGTAGAGAGACTTTTGGTGAAGATGTCGGCAGTTTCTTTCTCCGTAGAAAGATAAGAAAGGCGCAAGTCACCATTCTTTTTTTTTTTAATGAATTGTTCATTCAATTAATTTCAAATAAGTCGTATCTTGCTCAGACTAATAAATAGTACTAAAGTTATAGTTAAAGCTATTAATAAAAAACCAAAATAACTAGTTAGAGTGGGCATGAAGGAGCTAAATAAACTAATTTTTTTATCCATATATTTGTAAAATGCTTTCCTAAATTTAATTTTTTAAAGATATGAAGATAAGCAAAAATACCAATTGAAAGTTTTTTATTTATTAATCACAACTCATCAATCAACGGTTGAAGACAAACATCTATATAATCCAGCCCAGACTACTCGGACCTGGTATGACCATAGATAAAAACATGAACTCCTACCTCATACACGTCCCCAGTGGCAAGTTATAAACTGTCAGTATGACTGGCCAACAAGAATAAGGAGCAGCAAATGACCAAAATAGGTTGAATCTGTTTGTACACAACTCAAGATGCAATTTTCTTGATTTAGCTGAAAAGTGAGGATACACATTGTTAAAGTGTTTCCATGCTTCGCCGTTAGAAGGATGCACCATCACTCTATCAACCGTATTATGTGATTGGTGCTATGTCATGTGCTCAGCAGTCCTTGGTGAGATGAATAACCTCTGCAATCTAGGTGTGATTAGGAGGTATCTAAGTTTCTTATATACCACGAGATTCTTTCCCATGCTAGTTTTGGGTTTGTAACGGGAATGCCCATATGTCATGCACTCGGTCAGCTCAACATTTTCAAGGTAGTAAATCATGCAGAAGTTAGGGCACATGTCAATTTTCTGGTATCCTAAACTGAGGGGTTTCATCATGGATTTAGCAGCATAGAAGTTCTCTTTAAGCTTGTTCCCTTCAGGTGAAATGCTTCTCGCCCATTCCATAATTTTGTCATAACTGGTCTCACTCAACCCGTGATCTGACTTGATGGTGAACACTTGTGCTACGACTGATAATTTATTGTGGTTCTTGCACCCATCCCATAATAGTTCGTCAGAATTTTTCCACATATCAAAAAACCTTACTGCATCTGCATTAGGTTCTTCTTCTACGATTGGACATTGACTAACATTACTTTGATTCATTCTCATTGCATCCATAACCATATTCCTGTAAGGATTACTGTTGTCATTTACAACTTCATGCACGTTGTTAGCACTAGAAGTTGACCCAACCACCCTTTCTACCATGCTCTCATTAGGAACAAATAGTTCTTCGTGTGCATACCAACACAGGTAATCCTCCATGAACCCTTTGGTTAGAAGATGCATCGTTACAACATCTTGATGCAAAAACTTTTTATTTTTACACTTTCTGCATGGACACCTAATACCGCCATAAGTAAAATTCATCGGAATAGATGTTGCAAAATTAATAAAACCCTGGACTCCATTACAATAATCCATCCTTCGCAATCTTTAGGGTGAGTCTCGATACATCCATGACTTCAATCAAACCTCTATAAAATTATAATGACAACATATATTAATTAACTATGTTACGTAAATAAATTTGCAAAAATATTGGTTTGCCCCGACATTATCCAACAAACTAAAAAAACACATATGTTAAATATTCATTATCAATTATCAACGTCCATACAAATTTATACATATATAAATTTACAGAAATCACAACTCCGCAATAGAATTAATAAAAATTAAAACGAACCCGTTAAACAAGCTATTATTTATTTCATCACAACACATCTAATTCGGTGTAATTCAAACAAAGTTTCAACAATTTACAAACAAATACAATTTGATAAAATCTAAAACAAACTATAACAACTACAAAATTATACATTCATACTACAAGTTTCTTTGACAAATAACAATAAAACAAGTACATATATTAACAAAATACATATACTAAAAAATAATAATAAAATTGACATTTAAATGTTAAAACTAAAAAGGATAGATTTACTTTCAAAAAATGATAAAATCCACAATAAATTAATCAAAGAACGGATGTTGTGACCACGTACAAAAGTATAAGAAACCAGAGTGCTTGTGTTGAGAAAAGGAGGAGAGTTGGGATGAGTGGTTGGTTGCAGTTTGGGAGGGGAGAGTTGGGATGGGGGAAAAAAAGGAGAAATAGAGGAGGAGAGAGTCGGCAGAGTGTGTATATATTGGTTTTTACCGATGGAATCACTGACGGCCACGTCCTGTCGGTATACCTATCGGTAATTCTGACGATGAATGGGCCACGTCACTGTACGGAGATCTTGGTTTGAATCTCTCGGTCATTCCGTCGGTAAAATCGTATGAAAAAATTCCACGTCCTTAATTACACTGTTTCTTCTTTTCAAAATTCTATATAGTCCGTCAGCAATACGGTCGGTATATACCAACCGTATTGCTGATGGAATCTATGCCGTCGGTAATTATTACCGACAGCAAAGGTCTGTCAGTATAGACCAACAAAATTAGAGACAGAATTATATTTGTCGGTAAAAAATACCTACAAAAGAATTCTGTCATTAATTCCGTTGGTTTTCGTCCATTTTCTAGTAGTGTTCCGAGCAAAAAGTATTTTGAAAAATAACCATTATCATACTCTCAAACACCCTCTAAAAAAACATATCTTCTGCATCAATCACTTCATATTAGAAGTGTGCATGCTTTTTTTTTTTTCAATGATAACTATATCTTTATTTCAGTTTACACATCAAATTAAGATTGTGTTTCTTCATGAACTATCTTAAAGGCATACCTTTTACATTGATGAAATATATTATGAGAAATTTAATAAATTCTTCGAGAAACTGACCCAAAGGAATGAACTAAGGAAGAGAAAGTATATATATCCTTAACCACCATACAAATCCCTTGAGATTAGAAGCCTAACATCACCATTTTTGGGGCTGCTATATAATTTATCGTTATACAATCCATGGCAGGAAATTAAATTGCCATCTCGTTACACATGCATGATAAAACTGGTTTAAAGTGAATAAAGATTTTTAACAAAACTATAAATGAGTCAATTTAAAATATTTATTTATTTATTTATTATATATATCTGACAAATAGGGCTATGGGCAATCTTCATTTTGTCCTTGCATTTTATTAAGTGAAAATAATTAACATAATAAAATATAATTAACAAATATATCTTACTTATTCTTAAGGTTTTTTATTAAATGAAAGCTTTGCTTTATTGCTTGGCCCTCAACTTAAGCATGATTAGTATCTTTATCATCACATTTAGTATGGTGGCAAGAGGAAGCGCCGTAGAAAATTAAAAGAAAACAATACAAGTTTCTCGTGGGAAAAATTGGATCAAATTCGTGTGCTATTGGTGATCACATTGATTAATAATTGTGAATGAAAAAATTAGAGATCGAAATTTGAAGGCGTACATGATCAAGCATAAAATTATAAATAAAAATAGCTAACCTCTCCCTGATGAGGGAACGACAACAACATGCATTTCTGTGTTGTTTGGTGGAAGATGTAACCGAAGGGGATAGAACTTCCCATTTAATGGATTCCTAGAACAAATTTGGATATCAATGAGCCCTGTCTCTTCTTCCAACTTGTTCTTCAATTCCTCCACCATTCTTCCCTTAAATGAGAAGGAATGTTCTTCAACATCATCTGCATCTTCATTCATAGACACACTGTAATGTATCACCCTGCCTTCATTTTTGACTGGTGAACCTTCCAAAGAATCATCAGACTGCAAACAAAAAAACAATCTTAATCCCATTCAAAAAGAAAAAAAAAGTTCTGTCAAGCCGATTGAGTTTAATGTTTGAACGGACCTCTTGTCTTGTCAATTTGGGTGGTGCAGTTGAAATGCATGTTGGTGAACTGGGCTCATAATTTGGTGCCGTTTCGATTTGATCACTAGGTCGTCGTTGTCGTGGTGGAGGTGGAGGTGTAAGATCTTGAACTCTTATCTCTACAACATCCACATCCCATAGAATCCAATCCTGCGTGGAAGATCTATGAGGAATATCATGTGTTATGTGATTTCTCCATGGCGGTACGCCTCCATTTGCTCGTAAATATTGTCCGTAACGAGTCCTGAGCCTAACCTGGATACCTTCCCTAATAGGCTCCCATTCCACAGAAGAATCCAATCGTCCAGCAGGCAAAGTTTGCAGTACTTTCTTGCCTCTCATTCCCAGCAACAATGGCAAGTTACTGGCTGTTAAATATTTGCCAAAACAACTTTTCAAACGTATAGCATTGCTATTTCCGACAATTTCCACCGTCCATTTGGCGTTCCTGATTGTCCCATTTCGCTCTTGGCTAACGGTTTCTTCATCATCATCTGCTAATAGATACTTGTCATGGTGGCTCCGAAGACGAACAGATTTTGCTTTCTCAAAGAGTTCCATGGCACTCTGGATACCACATTATACATATAGAACAGATCAATCACATATCTAAAATACGGCAATTCGATCAACAAGAAATTTAGCATTTGAAAAAGACAGAGCAAGAAAAGAAAATTAACAATCAAGATAACATAACTTTTGTGTATAATTTGATAAAATACCTGAATCAAAGCAGCATGTGGTTTAAAATCATGTCTTTTAACTCTAATGGTGTCTGGGAAATTGGAAGATTATGATGTGGAGGGGCCCGAGGGGGGAGTCGTAGCAATCAATGAAGCAAGAAAGTAGGAGATTTACTATATATATGTATATATATTGGCAGCTAATATTGGAGTTGCCATGTAAAGAAAAAGAAGATTGCTGTTATGATGATATCTACAGGCAAATCCGGTCATTAATCAAATTCAATCTTTATTTGTAATATCATTCTTTTATCTTTATGGGAGATTTTGTTATTCTTCATAAATTAATAAAAGCACAATATTATCACTTCATGTAGAAGTCAGTATATATATATATATATATATATATATATATATATATATGAAGAATAAAAGGGACGATATTAATTACCTCCCTCTCTCTTCCACTTTTACTTTTTTGAGTTTAAACTAACAATTGCAGCACTATATAGCGTTAGTTATCCCAAAAGCGCACTTGGTCGCCGAGACATCAATTCAATAAGCCATGTGAATTAATTATTTTAGGGCGCAAGTTGCTTTTATATAATGGCAAAACGAAAGTGGGGTGGGGGTGGGGGATCACAAAATAGACAAGAGAGGCAAGTTGGTGGTGTGTGTGTGTGTGTGTTGTTGGGTGAGTGAATCCAGAAATTGACTTTGAGTTTGAGTATAATATTATTTCATTAATTATTTTCCACACCAAACTCAAGCATGCATGTACCTTCGTTTCTTTTTTTTCCCTTGTACCCACTTATAAGCAAGAAAATCCATTTTTAAAGAGCAAAATGTAGATTCCATATTGATCTTGCTATATCATACACCCTTTAAACCTGTAAATTTTACCAATCAAGTCCCAAACGTTTCCGACATTTCTCAGTCATGTCGTCCATCTATCAATTTCTTTTAATAGTTCGTACATTTTACAAGTATTAAAATTTGCGTAGTTAAGATTTGACTTGACTAAAATTATTAAAGGTTTTGATCTAACGTGCATATTCATTCATACACTTAATTTGACAAATTAAGATTTTTTTTTATTAATATTAGCAAAACGTTTAGGAAGTAGTTGATAAAATTCATAATATAGTTGTTAATGGATTAATAGCGCGCGTCCACACACACACACACACATATATATATATATATATATATATATATATATATATATATATATATATAGAAAGTATAATAATTGAGGAAATAAATAAAATCCATACCTCTCTTGCAAGAGAATGTGTGTTGCTAGCTAAACTAGAGACCAGCTGGGAGTCTACATCCGAACGCTGTGAACTGGAAAGCTGCGATCCAACTGAAGAAGAAAAGCTAGAAGCAGGTGATATATAACCCTTTAATTGTAAATCACTTTCGATTATGTCCATCACATCCACTTCCCAAAGTACCCAATCTTGTGTTACAGTCCTATGTGGGATGTCATGTGTGACCGCGTTTCTCCATGGTGGCATGCTTCCGTTGGCACGCAAGAACTTGCCTCCTCTTGTCTTTAACTTAACACGAAACCCTTCAGTTCTTGGTTCCCAATCAATTGAACAATCCTGTACAGATACCGGCATGTCTTGCACCACTCTTTTCCCTGCCATGCCTAGCAAGAATGGATTCTCCGAGGCTGTAAGATACTTTCCATAGCAACTTTTTAGTCGGATTTGATGGTTATTTCCCTGAACAAACTCTACTGTCCAACGGGCTCTTCGTGACGATCCGTTGCGGCTCTGCCGAACAGTTTCTTCATCCTCATCTGCAACTAGGTACTTGTCATGGTGACTCTTCAGTCTCACTGCTTTCGCCTGGTTGAAGAACTCCATGACAATTTATTGTGACGAGACAGTTAATGAGAAATGGGTGGGTGCCTCTTCTTTGTGAAGCTGGTGGAAATGTAAGCTGGTGTAGTCTTCAATATATACCAGTACAAATGGAAGACTTGGAAATTGACTTGAGCAAGTTGTTCCTGGAAGATGCCTCAATAAACTGTCCTCTTTTTTAAAATTTGCTGACCAAAAACAAATTATTTGAATTTGACAAAATCAACCAATGAATGAATGACGAATTCTGATGGCTAGGTTTTGTGTACGAGGCAAGGCACCATTTCAAGGTATTTTTGAGTTGGTCCTAGTCTTTGAGGCACAAGGTCAACATTATTGTGCTTCAACCTATAAAAGGGACCAACAAGACTATTGGCAAAGAAATTACCTTCTATTAATTATTATTATTTAGGATTATTTTTGGCCTTTTTATTTTTCACTGCTTCTATAATTATTATAATCAGCTAACAAAATGGAACCCAACACTTCTTGCTTGTTGTTATAATATATTACTAGCTTTCGGTGTGTGTTTCACTGTGGATTAGATAAAAGCCTACAATTATATAAAAAATATGAATATTGTTATTTTTACTTCCACGCGATGAAATATTTAAAGTAAGAACTAAAAACTCAACTAATTTATCAGATTAGATTAATCAACTACCATAAATATTAATAAGAAAATTGACGTGACTTATTAACCAAGCGAGTTAATAGTGAACTAGTTGCCCTATTCAAATGATGATTTGGTTTAAAAAAACAACATTAACACCGCCATCATTTTAGTCTTGTCTAACCCTAACTAAATGTGAAAACAAAGAACTATCAAAGGATTAAATTGAGAAAAAAAAATAAGGGAGTGAAATGAAAAGACGACGACACATTGTATTGACCCAAGTTAACACGTGAGATTCATAACCCTGGTAATGAACATGACTGGCATCATAGCCATCTTTCAAAAGAGCAAAGTAGACTTTTTAGTCATGGAAGATGCCTCCAAGTGTACTATTACTCTCAACTGCTGATGGAGTTCATTAAATCATAAACTGTCTTTGAACAACATTACACTCAGCTGATTTAGGAATTTGTCATTACTAGATGTTATTTATAGTTTTGATGAATTTTGTTGAATCATCATTTGATTATGTGTTTGTTTACCCATAGTTGATTTGGATATTGTCTGTTATCCCTCTTGAGATCCACTGCATTATCTCCTAACCTCTCAACTTTTCAAGGACGAGTTATAAGAAATATCAATCTTATTTTTGTCAAGGACTTTGCAAACTCGGTCAATGACCTATTTTTGTTTGAAAATCACTTTTTTGTTTTAGAATCAAGTCGTAAATTTCAAGGATCATGTCCATTCCAGTCTAATTGTTGCAAAGAAATCATGAGATATCATTTTAAAAGTGTTTATTTGATCGTAACCCTAAGACATGTCATTCATCACTGAGATGCATCTTTTGTGTATTTTTTTTGTTGAGAATTGATAGGGTAATGGTTGAGAAAGAAATGTTAGCTCAAAAGTTGGGCTATCCATGGCTCAAATAAATTATTGTTTTTTTTTCATTTTGAAAACAAAAATTTACCCGATGTTAGCTTAAAACAATTTTGTTTTGAGCTTCTTACAATTCCTAGGGTTTTAATCTTTCTATAGGAAAAAGATAATTTGGTCTGGTGGAGGTTTATGATAAGGTGATTTTTTGTTTTTGTAGGTTTCAAAGCAAGAGGCTTGAGTGAAACTCAAGGTTTTGTTGAGAAAAATTTGTCTCTCTTTTTTAGCATTTATTTTATCAGCATGAATAATAACAAATAGCTTGTTTGTAATATCATTATTCTTGTGAAAATATCTTCTGCATTTTGAGGAATACCATTTATTGGTCCAAGTTGTTTACTTGATTAGAAAGGACTTTTAAAGAGATGTAATTAGGTTATGACTTTTTGGCTATGAAAGAAAGCGATTTGTAGGCTCAAAGAGTTTTTCAAGGTTCTAAATACTTAGGATCATTGTAATTACATCTTTCTTTTCTTTCATCATGTTTCTTTGATTTGCCCCTTTTGTTTTCTTTGGTAGGGCCTCCTCATCTTGTTTTAATCTTGACTTTGTTATTTTTGTTTTTTCATTTGGACATGCCACTCAATATTTGGATTTCTCGTGCTTTTTGTATTTTTCATAGCATCTCCTTGGTTTTTTATCTTTCAATGTTTTCTTATCACCTAATGTAAGGGTGCGATCTTAGACAAGATCAACTCTTGATCTTTGAAATTTTATTTCCCTCAGTGTGAGGTGTGATTCGAGTTAGGGTTTTTACAAATAAAAACTTATCCAGGCTTAAATTGAACCATAAGAGATCTATTTTAGAATGTGAAGGGATAACAAAGATAATCTTTCATCATTTCAAGCACAAGCGATTAGAACCGATAAATTTTGTTCTTATTTAGTGTAATTGTTTGGAACTTTTCCATAAAGACTTATGTTTTTATGAATCAATAACTAGCAAATCAAACTACATGCGATTATGTATACAACTAAAATATGGCCTAAGAAACATGGGGTGCAAGCTTTTTATATATTTTTCATGTCTTGGCTCAAAATCGTTTGGTTATCTCATAGTAGGAATTGCTTGAATGACTTGTATTCCATACTCTTTTAAGCAAACATTGAATTATTTCTAAAGTAAAAAGCCAAGTCCAATTTTTTCAAGATTATTTTGACAAAAAAAAGCTTTTATAAAATTGATATGCCAAAATGTTTTGAATGGAGCCATGAAGTCAGTCGTAAGGGTCAATTTTATGAGTTTCAAAGGGTTTGCCTCTTAGTGTTTTGCAAGGCACACCTTGGGGTTTGAGCATTTTCCACACTAAAACATAAGTTATTACTTTCACAAAAATATCTCTTAATTTCAAAATAACAAAGACAAAGAAAAAGCATATTTCACTAAAAGATATGATTTAATCCAGAAACAAAGTGTAGAATAGAAAATTTTCATAACAAAATTGTTGACAATGCAACACCCTAATTAGGTCAGCTCCTCTAACAACATCTATGCCTCATTAGCGTTTATTAACCCTTGTTATGCTCATGATGATCCAGTGATAATATGGCAAATGACATTATCCTTCACAACTCAACTTGCCTCTTACTTACCAACTTCTAGACTTGATACCTAAAATTCTTGTAACTTTTGATTGAATGACTGAGGATTTGTAATATCCTCAAATTATAATGTCATAAAGTCTCAAACATTTCTTTACGAATGTCAAGTATTAAATAATATGTCTAAGATTATGGAATTTGTTTTTTGAAAATTCGGTAGAGTTTCCTCTATTTTTTGTAGGTACCAAGTTATCAACAACACTTCTATTATGTGTCATTACAAACTTCCATCTTGATCCAATCATCCTGGATCATATGTCATTCATCAATCAATCTCTCAATACTTATACTTATCAATATATTCAAGTCTCATAATATCAATTAATAAGTCAATATAAAAGAATTACAAAAACAAATTGAAAAAAAAAAAACAATTTCATCACTAAAGAGTAATAAATGCTAACTAACTACATATATGCATTTAGACTAAAAGAATACAGTATTAAGATTAAGAGTCATGTTGTCTTAAAATATCTAATGTGTTATACTATTTTATATTATAAACTTATGTTATAATTTTAAAAATGATTTAGTCATACTAACATCCAAAAATATATAATACAATCATTATATACTACACATCTACTATTTGATTTTTACAACACAAAGGTTTTCAAGGAAAATAAAAATATATAAATATTACATTCCAAAATGATAATTCATAAACAGAAAATCTTACATCTAATGATCTGAATCACCTCAAGGTATACCTATTTCAACAATAACCACATTAATTAATTTAGTCAATATCTTAGTCATATATTAATTATTTTACTTATAACCTTTGAAATTTACTCTTATAACCTTTGAAATTTACTACTTCTAACTTCAATCAATTAATTCACATAATCTCTTCAAAACTTTAATATCCAGCAAACTCATCTCGGTTGCCAATAATTCTGGTAATTTCATATAATTACCCATAAATTTGGTTAACCTTCCTCAGTTTACCAATAAATCCAGTAATTCCATATTAATTACCTAGCATCCGGCTAACCTCTTTTGTTAGCCAATCAATCCGGTAATTCCATACGAATTACCCCATATTCGATTAACCTCTTTGTTAACCAAAAAACCCGGTAATTCTTTTAATTACCCAGAAATTCGGTTAACCCATCTTGGTTGCCAAAATCAATCTGGTAAATTCCATACGAATTACTCAACATTCGGCTAACCTCTTTTGTTAGCCAAATAATTTTGGTAATTTCACATAAATTACCAATAATTTTCATATGTAATAATCACTCAATTTATTCATTTGCTTCATTCTTTCATTCTTTTAACATCAATTAAATAAACAACATAGAAATTTAAGGAAAACGACTAATTACAAAATAAGGTGACGAATCACCTACCTTCAACTCGTGATGGCCCAATTCCTCATGTCTGATAACCAACTCTAAACACAACTCCTGAATCAATCAAATGTTATTACATCATTAGTCCATCAATATTTTTCTTACGTGCTGAAAGTTAAAGCATGTAATTTTAATTTTTAATTCGTTCTAATACAAAAAAATTCATTCTTAAACATAACATCATCATTTCACATACAACCACATATTTAAATCAAGTTACTTCTTTTCTTGCTTTTTGTTCATAATTCCTCCATCAAATAATCCTTCTATTCTTTACGCCTTCACATCATGTTATTAATTTTATCTAAACATATGTAAGAACTATATTCAAACACAATCTAAACATCTTGTTTTCATGCTTTCTTTTTAACTAGTTCAATTCTCTTTTAAATTGAATTTACTTATTTTTCTCAACTTTAATGTTATTTCTTCATTTAGTCTTTCTTAAATATTTCAAACATCATGATTAAACATAGTTTCCTAAACATTAACATCAAAGACTCATTCCTTCAATTTTCCTTCATTTGGCCGAATGTCATCCCCCCCCCCCAAAAAATTTTTTTTTTTCCTCATTTACTTGTTATTTCAACTTGTTTCATGTTATTCCACTTCAACTTCATCATTTTTCCTTCTCCTCCTAATTTCTCCAAATTCTCATAAGAACCCTAAGTTCATGAATCAAGGATTTAAGGGAAATTAAAGTAAAATTACAGGAAATTACTTCCTAACTTAATCAAGTAAGCTTAAAACATTTAAATCAAACATTAAATCCAAACTTTTCATGCTTACCAATTGATTTTCTTCTAATTTCTCTTCTCTCCCAAGGTTAGCCAAATTCCCTCTCTCAATTCCTTCTTCATTCACTTGATTCTTCCTTAAATTAATGTTTTATAAGTTGAATTTTGTAAGTTTACAAGGTTATTCTCTCACTTTTCTTATTTTTGGTTTTTATGTTTTTCCTCTACTTTTCTCTCTTTCTCTCTTGCTTTTTCTTTTCTTTCTTTTCCCATTCTGCTTCTGCCTAGTTGGCAGCATATAAAAGTAAGGGAGAGCTGATTTGTTTTATTTTTAATGCAAATGACCATTTTGCCCTTAATGAGTCCTTTTGCTTCTATTTGACGGCCTTTATTTTTTTTTGTTAGCACTCCTAAGCTCCGTTCATCTTAAAATTTTAACCAGATTTTATTCAATATATGTTAAGATTCCTCATAAAATTTTAGATCAATCAGGTGTTCAAATTAAAAATTACGCCCAATAACATAAAACTTGTCAAGTTGTGATTTTTCATCAAAATTTTGAATTTATCCAAAAATTCCAAAATTTTAACCCAAGCTAAGGCATCATATTATAAGGATCAACATAAACTTTCAGAATTTTCTGATAACCTAATCAATAGTTACAAATTTGTTTTTACATAAAACTAGTCGATTTATGATTTTTCGCCCAAAGGCTTTATAGGATCCCTTCATGAAATTTACACTTCTCAATTGAATTGTACGACTTAAAGGAATGGTGGCTTTATGGGATCTAGTGGAGTTGGGATAATATGTCCAATGTTCAGCAGATGTTAGTAAATATGTTTTAGTGGTAAATGTATGTTGATATTTGACACTAGCGTTTGAGTAGCTGATGATACAGTGAGATTCGATCGAACCAGATTCCTAATTTGATAGCCATTTCTCAATTCATTTCCATTATGACTTCAGAATTCATGGTTGGACCTTTTATTTTACCTCCTTTGATGGTTTGTTCTATCCTTTTCGACCATAATCACTAGGTTAGTAAAGTGTTGGGCTGCACTTCGAATCAAGAACTCAAAGTAGGGCATTTTAGAAGTGTTGGTAAATAAGTTGTTCATCTTCTTTTTTAGCTACTTTTGGATTTTCATGTTGTCTAGTCTCATATATCAGCTTAATGTAGCTCCATTTAAGCTATCTTAAAAGAAGTGCATTAATAGCTTTTCATCATGCACAACTTATGCCCTCTTGTTGTAATAGGACTTGAGGTGAGTGGCAGGGCAATGAGTTGCAATGTACTTTATAAACTCCGGTATACAAAACGTTTTTGGTACAACCACATTCAAGACTAGACACACCTTGGTGGCTTGAATATGATCATATAAGTCAACGTCTTTGATAGTCCTTACTCTTGCTTTTAACATTATTATCTTATCATGATCAATATCATTATCTTATAGGATTCATTGGTGAATGCATCCACAACTACTAGGGCCGGTGTATGTATTTTTTATTGCATAAATATTGTATTACAATAGGGTTTTGGAGTCTGTCTTCTTATCCTTTCTTCAATCTAAATTGTTGCTTGGGTTTGAATAAAAGTCATGGGCTGATTGGATGAGCCTTCACTAGAGATTTTTTTTAGCATTTTCTCGACCAAGTTAGCGATGTGGGCCATATTGATTTTCAGGGAGTCCAACTCCTCTTGGAAGTGGGAATCACGGTGAACGTGTTCTTCATCTTCCATGTTCATTTATTGAAGTCGAGTGTTG
Source organism: Populus simonii (assembly GCA_007827005.2). NCBI lineage: Eukaryota > Viridiplantae > Streptophyta > Magnoliopsida > Malpighiales > Salicaceae > Populus > Populus simonii. The sequence continues at coordinate 12,822,336 of CM017467.2, forward strand.
TAAACTCTATGGATTTAAGCTTTTTAGGGACCTATATTTCAACTTGTATATACACTCATGACATTTAAAACCCTAAAGCATGAATGCTTACGGATGCAAGTGTATGTACACGTACATCGAATGTGGATTAACCTTGTTTAAAAAGCTAATCCATGATTTCTTTGTTGAATTCAGGCAAAAATCTATAGTCTAATGAATCTAAAAATATCTTTCCTAAGTCCTCATCTCAGTTAAATCTCATACACATTGGAGAGTACAAAACAAAAAGGTGGGTCTCAGCCCCTTTCATTTTAAAAAAAAAAAGAAGACAAAATGATTCTTATGTGCAATAATTTCCTGGTCTTAGTTCTTGGGCGATTCCCCACAGCTAGTTACATCTTATATTATTGCCTCTATTTGAAAAATAATCATGGTCTTAGCTCAGAAAATCCTGTAGAGTTCAAGATTATTGATCAAGTCTATCTTAATGCAAAATTAGTTATTAGGGAGTCAAAATCCTAAAGGCAAGTCCTAGCCATTACATGAGGGGTAGACTTACTACCTGGTCTCTAAAGGGTCTATGGTTTACCTAGTGACCAACTTTCATGAAGGCAGTATAGAGGTTTATAAGGAATGGTTGGGGCACAGTATGATCACCATTACCAAATAAACACTCAGCTAACAAATCCCCTAACTAAAAATCATGAGGCAAACCGCTACTCCCCAGCTAACCTAGATTTGAAAATTAAAATGCATAAAGGCATTAATCCATATCCGATATACTTATTCGTTGGTTTATCTAAAGTTTAAGACAGTTCTCCCTTCGTAAGGAAGTCTTTATCTTATCAAGTTAAATCTTAATCATTATAGGGCCCAAATTTTAGCATAGCATTTATTTCCTTCTTTGTATCTTTAATACATGAGGATATACTTAATAAAGTAATTTATACCCTCAAATAATAAAGTCTACAACTAATTCTTAAAATTAATAACCTAGATCCACCGCAACTGTTAATCTCAGTTGCTTCACAAGTTTATATACCACAACTCCAGTTTTGTTAATAAACTTAGCAATAGATTGTTTATAATAATAACTTAGAGAAGAATAAACAAGCATGTTAATCGTATAAACTGAAAAGAAAAGGTAAACAATAGAGCGGTAAACTTGTGAACTCATACAAACAAGCAGTTACAATAAAGCGGACTCTAGCAATTAAAATAAACAATCATAGAAAATAAGCATAAGAAAACAATCATGTTAATCATATAACCTGAAAAGAAAAGATAAAATAAATCTCCTAGTTCTTGAAATCCAAAGGTTTTTGTGTCCTTGCAACCAAGAAAAAGAGCTTAGCCTTGCATGTTTATTGAAAAACTAATCAAAAGGAAAGAAGAATGCATGATTTCGGGTTTTTGGAGGAAAGGGTGCATTTTTCTTCTCTTTTTTGGCCACCCCCTTTCCTTTCTCTCTTTCTTTTTATTTGATAGGAAACCCTAATTCTCTTTTCCTACAAAATAGTCCTTTTCTAAGTAGAAGATTTACATTTAAGTATTTCAATAACTATTTTCCTATAAAATGAAAAATAGCCTTACATAAAATCTTTAAGCTTTGACTTTGGACTTAGAGGAGCTAAATTGCTGAAATAAAGACTTGGATGTTGGTTTGGATGCTTTGAGAAGTACTTTGGACTTGTTTCTTCATAAAACTTGTCTGCTAACAGAATTCATGTGTCATCTTAGAAAAATCATAACTCTCTCATATGAGCTCTTTTCTGTTGAAATTTGGTAGGCTAATAAGTCTTCCAGTTAGGAATCCAACAAAATTGAGTTTGCATCAAATGGACCTCTCTTGCTTAAGATATTCAAATCGGAATGGCTGAAGATCATCACTAACAGAATATGAGATTTTTCTTTGAAGGCTGCGATTTCCATGCTCTTTCTCTTTTTTTTTTTTTTCATATACGTATAGAAAGGTATGGATGTTATATTTCTAATGCCACTAGAATCACTTCATTTCGACCTTTAGAACTCAAGCTCTCCACAAAACATCGATCGGAGGTCAAATATGTCAATTATCTCCAATTTACTCTTTTTTTTTTAATCTTACATCCAAAAGTGTCTTTAAAACATAAAACAAAGAATATTAAAACATTTTATATATAAAACATAGGTAAAATACTAGGTAAATATGGGTAAAACTATCGAATAATATGATTGCATTAAATATACTATAATATTCAGACATGCTTCGTATTGTCATGCCATGCATGCCATTATGTTACTGTAAAAAAAAAGAACAAAATTATAATGAGCAAATTTCTTTTTCAAATTTTCTGATTATAGACAAAGCTTGTTTTATTTAGCACATATATTATTCAGAATTGAGATGATACATTTCCATAATTTTTTTTTTTCGAATGAGGAGCTTAAAAGAAAGCATACAAGGTTACCTAGATTTGATCATTATACTTTTCCAATGTATTTTTATTGGAGTCTCCTACTTTTTTATATACCAATTGAGTTTCTCTCCTCTTTATTTTAATGTTGTTAGTTCGTATACCTATATGATACATTTCTATTAAAGTAAGTTTTCCATTTCTAAAATTATATAATTAAAGAAATAAGAAATATTTTAAAAACTGATATAACAAAAAATAAACATGTAAAAAATAATTTATTTAAATTAATAAGGTTTGTTTAGTAGTTTTTCTTAATCAATTTACTTTTTTTAATGATTTAATTTTCACCTTAAATGGAAAAAAATAGAAGATTTTTTTTGGATCCCAAAAAAATAAAATTGTGTCAAACATTAAGCTTAGTACTTTTATAGAAAGGTGTCATGTAAAGATATTAACTAAGAACGATATGATATGATATGATTAAAGGAATCTAGTGAAATAACTTAATCATTATAAATAAAGACTCTAGTGAAAAAAAAGGACAAGTACAAGAATCAAATCAAGATAAAACCTATATATAATCCCTATAAGTCTAAAACCAAAGATAAAATTCATCAAAATCAAATGTTGTCTTCAACAAAAAACTATTTTTAATCAGTAATGTAATTAGTTTAATACTCATGTCATATTGGTGGGATTTCAAGTTAATTTTAGATGCAAGAACAGAATGTACAACACGTTGTTAATGTGTTTTATGATATCATGAAAAATTGAGAATTAAGAACTTGATAAATACATTTAACAAAATAAGTTAAAACACACACACACACACACACACACACACACACACACACACACACACACACACACACATATATATATATATATATATATATATAAAACCAATAAATCATAAAAAGAGTTGTTAACTCTAATGAAACATAGAAGCAAAAGGTTAATATTTTTTATAAATAGCAAAAGATAAATAAACATGTAAATATTTTATCTTGACTATTATTTTTATTTTATTCACTTTTTTTATTTATCTTGTAGATTAATTTTGATCGTGCTAAGTACATATGATTTTCATTCTTATAAATATATCATGAAAATATAATTCATTTATTTAAAATTTAAAAGGAACATATTCTTAATTTAATTTTTTTTTGCAGTTATTAAAATAAATAATCATAAAAAAACCTAACGATTTAAAAGTATATTTCTCTTGTAAGAGTTTTTTTTTTTTTTGATAGAGCAACGATTCTTTATTAATATCAAGGTTATTTTAATAAAAACTTAAAGAAATTAAAATAAATATTTTTCAAAACCCAAATGATTTAAATAAGTAAGAAAAAAAATGCATTTCTTAAGCCAAAACTTCATTTTTGTTATTCATTAATTTCCTTTTAGTTTTGAAGGGAACATGTTTTTTCTTATCAAAAGCATGGTTATTAAAATAAAAACTTATTATGATTTATAAAGAAAAAACAAGAAAAATATATTTCAATTATTTTCATGTGAATATAATAATAATAATAATAACTAAAGATTTTTTCGCATGTTATTGGTTTACATTCATAGGTTGTCAATTTTCTCTTCTAGATTCAAGTTAAAATATGATCAAGATTTTCCATAAACTTTTCCCTCTAATATAAAAATTCATGTATTTGTTAAGTAATATTTAACACTTGTCAAAGATTTGCTATCTTGTATATCTAGCTAGGTTTTATGAATTAATTTCATTCATTTGCTAAGTATGGAGATATAATCTGAATTTTGTTCCATCTTAGAGACGAAGGTCTCATTTTCTTTCTAAGAAAGAAATAATGATACTCCTTTTTTATAAGGATATTGTTTTTGGCTATCCATATTTGGACTGAAATCATTCATGAAAAAAAAATAAATTTTTACACATTAATTTTATTTTTTTAAAATCGACTTCAAAATATCAACAAAAACAAACTTATATTTATTGTTTGAGCCAATACATAAATGAATAATAGTAGCATTTCTTAAATGACATGACATGAGATAAATATTTGTTCTTGAAATGTTATTAATATTAGAAAGGAAGAATCTAGTAATTGTTTTTTTTAATACCCAACATAATTTATTAAAATTAAGATAGTGTTTGTTATGCATAAAATATTTTATAGATGGATGATATTTAAAAATAAAATGGTTTTTTTGTAATCATATATATAACAAATTTTATGATTTTCAGTAAGTTATAATGTTAAGATATATTGGTACTGAAACAATAATGATGTGTTTGTGATGATGAGACTATGATGATTATAGTAGTGTCGATAATGAAGGTGATAATAATGGTAATAAAGTAGTAGCGATAGTGGAGTTCATGGTTATAGAATAGTAATGGTGGTGTGGTAAAGTAGTGGCGATAATGGAGATAGTGCTAGTGGTTGAAATCATTAGATGATATTATAAGTTAATTATTTTTCATAAAATGTTTTACAAAATCTTAAGAGTGGAAATTTTTTTCTAATAAATAAACTAATTTTATAAGTTGATCATGTAATATTTTACATTTGACTAATTTTCTCATCAAATATTTTACTTAAAACAAATTCCTACTAAATTATAAGAACAAAACAGCTTATCTAACATTATATCTATTTTAATCTTATTTCTCTAAACAATTTAAATTCATTGTGGATTTGAACAATGTAATAATCATTTGTTTTTTTAAAATAAAATCATTTAACTTTCTATTAAAGACAATAAAGTATTTTTTATAGGATCCATTTATCATTATCATATTGAATGGAGATAAATTAGTCTATAAAACATTCTACTATTATAGTGAAATGACTAATTTACCCTTAAAAACATTTAAAAAAACATCCATGGGCTTTTTTGTATTTTTATTGTTTTTAAAAAACATAGTTAAATGATTAAATTACCCTTGAAATTAAAATTTCTTTAATTTGCATCAAGGGGTATTTTCATCTTTTTTTTATTATTATTATTCTTATAATCAGGTCTATTTAGGGGTGATTTGTTAATTTAATAAATATAAATATTATTTTAAAAAAGTGGCTGACAATTGGATGGTGGTCTTGCTCTTAGGGCGACCGTGCAACATTTCTTGTTAGCCAAACACCAGCTTTCAGGGTGGCGTTGGAATGATCTCAGTGGCCCCTTTATGTCTAGGCAGCATGTGTAGTCAATAGACCTTCGGTTTGGCGTCAACTGCCTTTTATTTCCCCCCCTTCTTTTCTCTCTCATCTTGAATATTCACATGTGGTTTCTAATTTTCAAAGCATCCCTTCAATTTGTTTTTCTTTCAGATTTGATTTATATTCTTTTGATTACTATTTGTTTTATTTAAAATAATTTATAAAATTATAATTTTTTTTAATTTCATCCTTCAAAATTTTCATATGTTAGATTTGATCTTTATTTTTTTGATTGATATTTTTTTATTTGAAATGATTTTTAAAATTATTTTTTTCAATTTCATCCTCTTCTAGTTTTTTTTTTCTATCAGATTTGATCTTTATTTTTTTACTTTGAATTTTTTTTAATTGATATTTTTTTTGATTTCATCCTTAAACATTAAATTGGTTAAGAAATGAGATTCCTGATTATGTTAGGGTCTAGGATTTAATGAGCTACGAGTTTGGGATATTAAACCAGGTTTAGAACATTTGCCTAGGTTTGCTTGTTTTTTTTTTATAAAAAAAACTCATGTCTTTTTAGTTTTATCCTTTAACATTTATTTAATTGGAAATTGGTCTCCATTATTTTTTTATTTGCTTTATGTAGGAATTTTTATTGATTTTAAAAATAACCTGAGTTATATTAGATCTTTTTATTTGTTGTTCTTTGTTAAATTTACCTATTTTTCAAAGAAATTTTGTTTTAGAATTAAATTAAACTAATTAATTAGTTATAAGCATAAGATGCTAATGATATTTTGTTTGATTTACTTTCTGGGTTATTGCTTTGGTAGCAGGTGCGATCTTTTTTAGTGTTATTGTGCAGCCTTTTATAATGGCGTTAGAACCGTCTCGGTGAACTCTTTTTTTATAGTGAAGCAGTGTCCATGATAGAATGATAATGAGTTCCCAACAAATTTTTTTCTCTCATACCGAGGATGATAATAATAACTCATTTTTATAGTTAATTATTACTATTTTTATTTTATATTATTAAAATATTTAAATTTATTAAATTTAATAAAGTCAATAAGAATTTTTTTCTTAAATACTAACATAAACATTATTTTTCTTTAACAGTAGGAACCCGACCCACGGCCACATGTGTACGTGTGTATGACTTGAATTGTCTATCTTCTATCTCTATCTCTATCTCGGACGAAAATTCCCTAACAAATAAGTAGCCTTTTAAGTAGAAAGAAGCAATTAATGGTCCCAATAACATTCAATTAATCCAATTTATTAAAATCAGAAGATCATATCCTAATCCCTAAATCCATGGACTAAAATCCACCTATTTAGCGTCTAATGCTAATAGTAATAAATAAATAAATAAATAAATATAGCCATTCATCTACCCAACCTAATGGAACCAAAATCCACCTATTTAATACCTGAATAAATGCTACTACAATCCATTATCCACCCATCCGTATAAGTTATAACGCAATAACGGTAGTAATAATTAGGAAAAACCTCGATTTAGCCATAGATTTACATATTTGTTTTCAATTAAATCCTAAATCTATAAAGTTTGTCTATTAGGTCCCAGACATTTTTTAAAAAATCCTCAATCAAGTGTTTTTGTTACTAGTAATCAATATGTTTTTCAATTTTTTTTAATAAATTGATGCTATTTTAATGAATAAACAAGCACAATTGCTCGAAATATTAATATTGATTAACCTTTTTATCAAATTGACATGATTTTAGAATATAAAATTTGTAAATTAGACTTAGACTAGTAGTGAAAATCAAATTGATAAAAGAACACAAATAAGTTTGGGAACTAATTGATATAACCTTGTTTGAAAGTGTGGTTGTAATTATTTTTTAAAGTATTTTTCATGTCGAAATGTATCAAAATGATATTCTTTTATTTTTTAAAAATTATTTTTAATATCAGTATATCAAAATGATTCAAAATATATATATATATATATAAATTAATTTTTAATAAAAAATTAAAAATTTTAACAACATGATTAGAACCGTATTTTTAAATATCCGTAAAGTTTATAGATTTGAGAATGAGCAAATAAGTTTGTGACTAAATTGAGGTTATCTCTAATAATCCACCAAGTCATCCTCATAACCCGTTTTTCTGCAACGAATATTATTTTTCCTCGTGTCACGGCGAGGATCAAAGTCACCCCTTCTGTCCCTTCTACTCTCCACTTCCCCCTTTACCTAAAAATAAACCCTCCGAAACACCACTCCTTACCAGAACCTTAATCACTACTACTGCTCCTCTCTGGGTTTCTCTGATAAATCTCAAAAGCAAAAAGGATAATGAAGAGATTGAAGAGTTACTACATGCACTTACGCCACCACCAAAACATGGAAAGAAAATGGATCTTTCCATTAGCAATTGGCTCTCTAGTTTCTCTCTTCCTTCTCTTCCTTACAACAATTACTACCTCTGACGGCATCTCTGTGTTCCCTTTCTACCGTTCTTTCTCTTCTCTCAGCTCTAAATTTGTTGAAACAAAGATCCACCCACTACCCATTTCGAATCTTCCTCCACCCCCTCGATTTGCCTACGTAATATCCGGTTCTGCTGGTGATGCCAACATGTTGAAGAGGACTTTACAAGCTCTTTACCATCCCAACAACCACTATGTTGTTCATTTGGACAGGGAATCTTCGACTCAGGAGAGATTAGATCTAAGCAATTTTGTTAAACACCATCCTGTTTTTCTCAGGTTCGGTAATGTAAGAATGATCAGTAAAGCTAATCTTGTTACTTATAGAGGACCCACTATGGTTGCTAATACATTACATGCTGCTGCTATCTTGTTGAGAGAAGGTGGAGATTGGGATTGGTTTATTAATCTTAGTGCATCTGATTATCCACTTGTTACACAGGATGGTAAGCTTAGTGGCTCTGATTTTCTTTTTTTAGGTGGGATTTTTTTCTTTTTCAAGTTTGGATGATTTTGATGTTGGTTTTTGTTTTTCTTGGTAGATCTGTTGCATACATTTTCATATCTGCCACGGGATCTTAATTTTATTGATCATACAAGTGACATTGGATGGAAAGAGTTAGTATAGTTTCATTCTTGTTGTTTTTGTGATTTTTTAGTCATGGGGATTATTAATTGGTTTTTGATGATTCTTTATAGGTTTCAAAGGGCGAAGCCAATAATTATAGATCCCGGGTTGTATATGACAAAGAAAGCTGATGTTTTTTGGATTACACAGAGGAGGAGTGTCCCAACAGCATTTAAATTATTTACAGGTACATAATTTCTTAATCTTGAATTTAAAGTATGTCACTTTCTACCTGCTTTGTTAAACTTCCTCTCTTGGATTCTTTAGATGTGGCAAGTGCAAGTTCCATGGTTGATCTTTGTCTTCAGCACATGATTCAAGATTTCCCTTTTCTTTTACTGCTTTTTCCACCAGTATTTGGAACGATTTAGTTAGAAACACTGTGTCGTATGATTAGAACACTCCTAAGAACGAACATGTTCTAAATGCCAGGATTTGACATGCAATTGCTTACTAATGGATCAATAACTGTAAAAAGATGACCTGCTTGCAATCAGCTTTATATCAAAATTGACATAACTAGAAATCCTTCAGTACACCCCTTGTTCAATAACAAGAAGTCCACAGGCACAGGGTATATACATGTCAAGCAATCTGAGAGCAGTTGTGCCTCTTCTTCCTAGCAGTTTCATTCATACATTCTGATATAATTTTGTAGCCTTGGTTTATGTGGTATTGACAGTTGTATTACTGCAAGAGAGGTCAAGAAGATACTATCTGTTCAGCCTTGGTATTGCAGTTACGGATACTTGTGAAGTGTTTTAATACCTGTTGGCTTAATTTTTGTGTGGTCAGGTTAAAGAAATCTAAATTAGGATCCATGAGGAGGATCCTGGATTTATTGAACCCTCCAGCAAAATTCCTGGTTTTTGGATTTATGTTATCCTGAAATTAATCTTTGGATTCTGTTAAAATTTAGCTGCATTTGAAATCAGTTTGTTGGTTGGAACTTGAGATGGAACACAGCCTGATCAGTAATTTGTGTTTTTTTTTTGGATTTCCTTGGACCCAAAGTATGTCGATTGAAATGTTTTCCAAAAAGTGTTCATATTTTATCTAAGCGGTATAGAGATCTGACCTAGAGTCAGCATCTGTTGCTCAAGACAATTTAGGTAGTAGCTGGAGGAGCTTTTGCTTGACCAGCTGTGCCTATTCCACTTTTTTTAGCTGGAGCAACTTCTGGTTTTACAGGCATAGGCTTCTAGGGATCTTTCTATTTTTAAGCACAGAGGGAAACAGGGGTGTGGCTATAAAGATGCTATTTATTGATGGAGTAAGGGAAGAGAAGGGTAAGCATAGGCATTTAGAAAGATTGACTACTCTTCTTTAGGTTAGGCCATCTTCGGCTATCTATATTATAGAACACAAGTTAGGAAGACCTGGAATGTTTCGATATTACTAATTTTCAACTGGTATTTAATGGCACAAAGAAATAATGATACTGGCATCTGTAGTGCCTTAGCAAATGGAAGCACTTGTAGCGAGCCGAGGTCAAGTAGTTGCAAAACAATATGTAACTGTCTTTTAAATGTTTGTTTTACATGAGTGAGAGCACAAGTTGCAGTCATAAGTGCAGTATTTTATTTATTTATTTATTATCATGGTAATAGAACAGCTCTCTTCTTCATCTTGTATATTATTCTGATAGCCTACAGGAGTACTGCTGAGATCTTTTTTTCCTTTGTCAGAGGATGGAAATAATATGTGGAAATATAGACCACAGGGTTGTACACTATGATGACGACACCAGTTTAGTTCTACGATGTTGGACCATGCCCTAATACTAAACAGAACCTAGCTATTGTTTGTTGACCCTGTGTTATGTAACACACTACATTCAATAGTTGATGCACAGCAAACCGTTGTTTGATTTCTTGGGGCGCCAGAGTGCAAGTATTTTTCATCTAGCGTCTGTCTTCTATATCACAACTGAATTCCTCATGTGATGGTTTAAGTTTGCACATGATTCCCTTTATTGAATTTAATGTCAGCATGATAGTAATTGCTTAGATGGGCCCCGTTATAATTGAGTTTCTGCTTTCTGCTTTAGGTTCTGCCTGGATGGCACTATCTCGACCTTTTATTGATTACACCATATGGGGATGGGATAATATACCTCGAACTGTACTCATGTACTATGCCAACTTTATATCTTCCCCAGAAGGTTACTTCCACACTGTCATTTGCAATTCTCCACAATTTCTCAATACCACTGTGAATAGCGATCTGCATTTCATATCTTGGGACAACCCACCTAAGCAGCATCCACACCACCTCAACCTTGCTGACATGCAAAGGATGATTGAGAGCAATGCTCCATTTGCTAGAAAGTTCCCCCATGAAGATCCAGTGCTTGACAAAATTGATTCTGAGCTCTTGTCTCGTGGTCCAGGCATGTTTACTCCTGGTGGTTGGTGCATAGGAAGTAGGGAGAATGGAACTGATCCATGCTCTGCTATTGGTAATACAACTGTCGTGAGACCTGGCCCTGGAGCTAAAAGGTTGCAGTCATTGATCAGCTCTCTGCTATCAAATGAAAATTTCCAACCAAGGCAGTGCAAGTAACGTATATGTAAAGCAAAGATATATTTGTGATACCATGGGGTTACTTTCTTGGGAAGAAGGGAGACTCTGATTCAGGTAAGTAATATGTATCGCCTCTAGCAGGATGAAAGAAATGCGGAGGTATACTCAGTCTCTCTTATAGAATGATATTGGCAGAATGAATTGTGTGGAGGATATGTCAATTATAGAGCTGGGATTACTTTAACACAGTAGTATCATGGTATAGATGACGACTCATCCTTGTGACTAGGCAGCCCAATTTTCTTGTTCTTTACCCTTTCTTAACATCTGTATTTTCCATGATTGAATCACTCATTATCTTTATATCTTGTGCTGGATTGATGATGAGATCGAAGCACATTTGTCAAAAATAATGTTAGAAAAGAGGAGGGAGAATTCCATGGAATTTTACTGTATGATTCCTTGTATCAAACTGCTTTGCGTGTAACAGCTACAATATATAACATTGAAAGGAAAAGAAAAAAAGAAAAATAATATATATATATATATATATATATATATATATATATATATATATATATATATATATATATATATATATATATATATATATATATATATATATAACATTGAAAGAATAAGAGTCGATCCACTCATATTGGAAGGATTGAATATTATAAATGCGAAAGGACGGGAGGGATCCCTCCAATTCTTTCTTTCTTTAATTCTTTGTCCTTCTTTCAATCCTTCATTGTCAATCTTTCCCCTTTTATCCATCATTCGCTCCTTTTCTACTGCCAAACAAGACGTAAAAAAATTAAAAATATTGTGTTGCATATTTAATATTATAATATACAGTAATTTTTAAAAAATATTTTTTAATTGAAAATATATTAAAATAATAATTTTTTATTTTTAATATTAACACATTAATCTCATAATAAAACACTTAAAAATAACGATATCAAAAAAAAAAAACACTTTAAAAATTAAAAAAAAAAACACTTAAAAAAAAAAAAAAAAAACACAATCAAACAAACAATGTTTCTCTTTTCTAGGTGCAACTAGCTATTTTACTTTGTTTCAAAAGCTTTTCTCCTCCATGAAGTTATGCTTTTGGGTTTTACATTATTTTATGTTCTCTTACTTGGTCCATATTTATGATTATTTTAAAAAGTCTAAATAATAATAAAAAATACATATTTTTTTTACTATAAATTTAAATAATTACAATTCTTAATACAGCAAGATAAGAATTCTATCATCATACATTCTAATGATAATTAGTTATTTATATACCTTATTATTCTATTATGTATCTTAATAATGCATAAGAATTAAAGTATCCAATAGAGAGTATATTTAATTTATTAATAAAATATACACCCAATTCACACAAATATGGCATGTCAATACTATACATAAATATGCAATGAAGTAATGCTTGAATAATACAATATTTATTTGATAAATAAATATGTATAAAATCATGATGAATAGAAATCATAAAATACTTACCATTTAACTATAAGACAAGGGGTCTATTAATGTGTATATAATGTACATTTAGTGGCCCACCTAAAAAACTATTTAAGCAGGGCAATTTTATTTTTGATAAATTAGAATATTAATTAACAAGCTAAGGTGTCTGTGTGGATGAATGTGATCATATATGTTTTGACCTCTTTTTACTTGTTTTTTTAAAAAAAAACAACAAAAAAATATATTTTTGATGTATTGCATCGTTTTGACATTTTCAACATTTTTTCAAGAGAATTAAAAATTAAAAAATCTACTTTTAATGCGTTTGATTTTTAACACGTTCATTTCAAAATCATTGATCAATTTTATTGAGTTGACATTGACGTTGTTTTTTTTCAAAAATATCAAGATACAAAAAAAATAATAAGAAAATTCAAAAACAAAAATATTTGGGCATAGGGACCGGAAGTCCAAAAAGAAAAAAAGAAAAATAAGGGACCAAAGTTTTTTTAGTTGCTTGGATACCAAGCAATTTGGAGGAAAAGGATGGTTGTACCACACATTAAAAAAAAAAAATTTTGGAAGAAATTAGTTAGAAAAAAAAACACACACACACATACTCTCTCTCTCTCTCATAAAAAATAAAACAATAAAGATACTCACCCAAAGAAAAAACCCTAAAAAAACATGATCCTTCTAAAAGCTCATAATCTCTAGACATTTCCATTCATAAAAATAAATATAAAAGATAAAGCCTTCTTTGTCAACACAAGACCTTTCATATAAATTAAAAATCAATCTCCCTTATCTACTAGCCTCTTATCCTTCTCCACTAGTAACCTAAGCCACCATTCATCACACTTTTCTAAAGTAGAAAACCCATTTCCCACAAGCTCTAGTTTTGACTACCAAAATCAGCAGCCATCACCCATCACCATGAGTGACACCGTCACTAGCTAACCCCACTTCTAAAACCATCAACTAGCTATTAAAGCATCAACCTTTTAACCTATAGCTTCCTTCTTTCGACCAACACAACCCCTTTTTCACTTACCAACCGCTGTGAGATCCGGTCACTATTAGCAAAACCAATTGAGTTTTTGTTTTCTAAAAACAAAAGACTATGATGGCCTTCATCATTTCCCCCTTTCATTGCTAATGATGACAATGACAGCATCAGCACTCATCGACAACCTGTGACCCTCAAGCTCCTCCAACAAACCCTATCCATGATAGAGCTACACCACATATCCGTCATCAACCATCTAAACCACCTATCCATGATAGAGCTATGATAGTCCTCTTCCTTTTTTCCAGCACATACACAGACTCATTAAGCTTATGACCTCAACTCCCCTCTTACCAATAACGAATTGAGAGGAAGAAGAAAATAAAGTCGACTGTGTTGTGTATTTTTATGCTTTTACAGGTTACAATGAGAGTCACTGCCGATACAGGGAGTAAGAAGATAGGAAACCTCTTCAGATCCACCTTTGGTTTTGGTTTTGCCTATGGTGGCGGCACATGGAGACCACGCACCATCATTGTTCCTATGTTTCCAGCCTTGATTTCAGTATACCCCAGACACATCAAACACCTTGAAAGGTCAATCCATAACCTTAAATTACTTTTTGGACAAATTGATAAAATGTGGTGAATTTTGGGACAATCTCGTTGTTGTGTATAAATTTTGGACTATTTGAACTTTTTTGATTTGAATTGATGTGTGTTTTTTAATTTGATAATTTGTGTTGAATTGTGGATTTTATTTTTTAATGATGTGATTGCTATTTAAACATTAAATAATGATTTTTGGATTGTGATTGAATTTATGTTAACTTGAGTATTGATTATTTATTCATCGATTATGTTCAGCTTGGTGTTGAGTTGTTTGAGTTAGTATGTGATTTGAATGAAGTTTGTGAAATTAATAAGATTTATGTAGATTTTTTAATGTTGCTTGGTTTTGAGTTGATGAACGATAATTTGTCTTGAGTTGATATCATGTTTAAATAGCTTGATAAAAAACACTTTATCTACATTTTTCCAAACATGGCCTTGGTCTAGTTTTGATAAACTTTTAAATTTTTGGAAGATCATCTTGCAATTAATTACGAGTTCCCTACATATTTAATATTTGGAATTGTGACTTACACGCGAGGTGCTTTTTCGATATTAAATAAACCAGTTTTCTTCCAAAAACACAACAATAAAAAATTTTTCTTTCAAAAATACAATTTTTATTTTAAATTGCTTATAGCCAAATCTCTAAAAAAAAACATATTTTCATAAATAATAAAAATAAAAATATCAAGGCATGACTTAACATCTTTAAAAACAACAAAAAAATAATTATTTTTTTGATATTCTTACATATATTTTTGGATTGAATAATAAGTTTATTAAAGCCATGAGAACTTGGCCTACATTTCAAACACACTAAAAAATTTATTTTTTGTAATATACGAGATCATAAACTTATACATAGACATATTCCTGATATTAAATAAAAAGAAATTTTATTTTATTTGACATTAGAACGGTTAGGTTTTAACCTGACAAGATAAGGATTTTTTTTACTGAATATGACTTTTCTTAAATCTTAAACAAACCAACGATTATAAAACACAACATCACCTTAGTTTATCATACAAATAAACATTGCAGCTTATCTTAGGTAAGGTGTACTAGGGATGATACATCCTCTTTATACACAATCAGTCCCCTTATCCAAATTCTGAGACCAGTTAGGGTTCCAAGCGATCAAAATACTAGGTGGCGATTGCATCCTTTCTTTAGTAATAAGAAATAAGAATTCTTTGTTCTTTTCCCATCACCAGAGAGATCTTGATCTAAAAGGATGATCGCCGAGATGCAGGACATGGACAACAATATATAAAAAAATCAATAAATAAAGAATTATTTGTATTTAGTTTTGATTTTAAAAAATAAAATTGGCACTAAGTTTTAAAAGTAGTTTCAAAAGTTGTCAAACTTTGGATTTAGGTCAAGATTAAGTTTAAAGCACCGGAGAGTTGGTGTAGGGTGATTGAGATACGAGTTGGGACTAATGTTGAAGTCTGGGACGTTTGAGTTTAGGTTGAGATTGGATTTGAGGTGCGTGAAGTTCAAGCTAAGAATTGTGTGAGGAGCCTAAGAGTTGGTTTAAGATTGGATCTAAGGCTCCTAGGGTTCAAACCGAGACCTGGTGTAAGGCACCTAGAGTCAATTTGAGACTAGGCCTAGGTTCAAGCTAGACCATAGTCTGAAATTCTTAGGAGTTAGTTTGGAACTTGGTCCAAGGCACTTGACTTTCAAGTTGAGATCAATGTCTAGGTGTGGGCATTAGGGTTTGGATTAAGACCTAGTATGGATGCCTGAGGTCCAGTCAAGTCCAGGGCACCTTGAGAGTTAGTTTGGAACAAGGTCCAAGGCTCATGGTGTTTAGCCAAGACCTAATTGGAGCACTTAATATTTGGGCCAAGACTAGAGTTTATGTAGGGGCAAGGTTTGGGACTTCCAGAAGTTAGGCTAAAACTAAGATGAGACCAGGTTTGGGTTACCCGATGTTTAGGCTAGGGCAGATTATAAGGAGCTTGGGAACTAGGTGTATGAAGCACAAGGTTTGAGCCAAGATCGGTCCAGGAAATCTAGGGTTTAGGCCATAACCAGGGTTGAAGTAATCGGGGTATAAACTAGGGTAGGGTTGGGGGCATATAGGGTCTAGTTCGAGTGTTAAGCTTATGACCTCAAGGACTAAGTCAAGATCAAATATGAGCATTGAAGTGTTGGGTTGAGGTTGGTTAGATCCATATAACATGAGTTTCGAGTCTAGATAGTCCATAGACTAGTCTTAATAACTCGAGTATCCAATCCAATCTAAGTGCATTTTTTTTAAAAGCTAATAAAACAAGTTTTCATTTAAAAAAACAAAAATTAGAATTGATATTAAACTGCCTTTAATTATTTTTACAAAGTGTAATTGGTATTAAAAAAATAAAATAATTACATATACTCCCCTAAAAACCAAGCATGCATTTTTTTTTAGTAATTTACTAATGGCTTAATAATTAAATTTTATCAATTTATTCTTTAAATTCATTTAAGAAGTGCGTGTAATATATATAAAAAAACATAAGAAAAACAATACATAATCAAGGAGTTAAGCAAAGAAAATGAAAAATGGAAGAATAGTTACTTATTATATTTATATGTATTAAATAAAAATTAATTTAATACTTTTATAATTTCTTAAATTTTGAAGAAAAAAAATACCATACTACTTTTGCAAAAATATCTCAAAATATAGTATTGAAAACATATAAAATTGAGTTTGGAAATTCACATTTTCAAGTTTATTACTTAAAAGGAAGTTTGTAAATTTTTGTGTAACCATCGATTATAAATTCCATAATTTTCTACTTTAGAATAAGGAACTTGGAAGCTAAACATCCATGGTTAGTTTCACTAATATTTCAACAATCTTAGTTAATTTGGAAGGAAAACATCCATGGTTAATGTTATAATCTATTTTTGGGTTATTTTTCAAATTTTATTCTTTTTTTCTTTTAAAATAAAAATAAAAAATAATGACAAGAAGATTGATGATTTGGCAAAACCAGGTTGAGGAGGATTTCAAATATAAAGAAAGATCAAGCTACAATTTTGAATGGATTAAGAGCTTAATTGTGCCCCAATATACCCAAAAGTGGAGAGACAATGCAGATTTAAAGTCTAATTAAATTATTATTGGATAAATCTACATAACAATTAAGCCCAAAGACATTATTAGATTTTTAATAAGCCAATTTGATTTAATCATGGGCCAAATTAAAAGTTTAATTATGTTTAAGAATTAATTTGGGTCAAATTAAAGGATTTAATTAAGTGTAAGGACTTAATTATACTTTAAATGGGTCAAATTAATTTTATTAGGGACTTGATTGGTGAAAAAATAAGTTTGGGAGCCTAATTTACGCTTAATTGAGAAGATTAAAATTTCAAATGACCAAAATTAATTTTTACCAAGCCAATTGATTGAAATCAGGGATAAAATTGCAATAAAATCAAAGTTTTGAGGTCAATTAGGAGATAAATTGAAGAAATTAGCAGCCACTGACTTTTTTTAAAAAGACGCCGAACTCTAGGGACTCAATTGATTGAAATCGAGGGTGAAATTGAAGAAAATTAAAAGTTTAATGGTCAATGAAGGGTCAAATTGCATAAAATTAAAAGTTATAGGCCAATCAGGGGTGCAATTAAAGGAATCAAAAGGAGAAGGACTATATTGAACTTTGACTAAATTCCTAAATTAAAACCCTAAAGCCTAAAAACATCGTCGTTTTTATTCTTTCTAGCCAATTGACCCCACAACAATTAAGGCGCTGACCTAAAGAGTCTAACTCAAACAGTCTTAACTGTCAATGGTTGAGATCTTTGCGAGCTGAATCAGGGGCTAAGATTTTGTCCCCAATAAAGATAAAATATCCCCTTTCCACCCCTACTATAAATAGGGGTGGATTGCAAACATTAGGCATTAAGAAATCGAAGGCAAAAATTGGTGAAAAACCAGCCTTCTCCCTAGTTTTTTTGTGCCATTATTATTCTCTCTCTCTCTCTCTTCGTGGTGCCCTCAGCCACGACGACCTTGATGCCAGCTTCTCTACCAACAGCTCCGTTACGAGCCACCAACTCGACCACCAGTGGGCCACCCTTGTGTCAAGAGTAACGATTGCAAACTTCTTCATCTCCACCACAAGTTTCTCCTCCCTCTTGCTTCTGCACAACTAGATACTCCACTAACACCACCGCCAGCCTCACGTCGACATTCCAGCACAACCAGCCATCACCACTGCATTAGGTAGCCTACTCCCCTACTTCTTCTTCTTCTACAGCTCACCTAGCCACTGCATGTAAAACGATTCCACATGCAATGAAAATAATTAACATGGTTGTTAGGTCGGGCCAACGACCTTGTGGGCCTAGGCTGGACCGGTTTCAACCTAGCCTAGATGGCTGGGTCAGGTCTAGCCCAATGTAAAAAAAAAAGAAAAAGAAAGAGAGAGACCATGTATGTTGAGCCGCCTGTCAGCCCAACCCGACTGGGTCCGACCCAAATAAAAGGTTAACACTTTAAGGTATAAACCCTTTTAGGATAGATGAATTTTTATACCTTAAAGCGCTAACCTTTTGTGTTTTAGGTGTTTGCATACTATACTTTTCTCACCCTAGAAAATAAGAAGCATACCTTATTTATAAGAAAACCTAAAAACTCTATAAATATCAAAATATCAACTTGCCCCTTAAATAATATCACATATATTATTTTAAGCTAATTTGAGAAATTTATTCAATTAAGTCTTTACTTGATTGTTTATAGGTCTATAATTATAATCCCCTATATTAATTATATTTTAGTTCTTAATATCTAAAATTTATTTACAATCAAGTCACACTTGATTAATCATCATATTTTAATTCCTAACCAATGGTTTTTATGTGTGTGTGACTCATTATGTTCTCTAATAAGTTATTCCAAATATAAATCTCAATCCTAAATAAAATAGAACTAAATAAATTAAATGAAATAATTTATTATCAATTCAATAATAGATTGATTTATATTCAAGGATTAAGTATAATGTCTAATAACTTGTCATGATTCCTCAAATATTAGGAAACTTATAAGTGGTTTGGCTTAACTTTTAAGTGACCAGTTTCTCAGTGTAATTATTATTCTTTCATCAATAATATTTTGATTAAGATATTATAGCATTAAGTGTATCTACTATGTCAAATTATGTTTCTTCTCAACACCATAATAATTGATTATTTGAATAAGATTTGAAACTCTTTTCACATCTCACTTCTACAAGAATTTACAATCAACACTATTTGAGAATAGATAAACATTTTTTCTAATTCACTTACGGTAATGAATCATCTCTTGATTACTTTAATTTCTTTATATAGTTCATATTATACCCAATATTTGCTCATTTATTACCTTTGAATATGACAACTTATGATAAGATCAAAACACAACACTATCTATATAAGATAACCTTGTAATCTCAAGTCTAAAAATCACTTACATAACCGTCGCATAAGTCCATATGAGATTCTTATGTGGGTTAGTTCAACATACATATTATTTGACAAACATCTTCGTATTAGTTATAGATATTCCTCATACCTTAACTTATGAGAACATTTGTTTTCTTTCATAAAGAAAAAAAAAACATAATATGTATTAGTCTCAGCAGCTCTAATTAATGTTTAGTCTTAATAGAATATTGATTGTAAATATTTAGGAACAATACTTTGATGCAATAAGAATCTCAATAATAAAATATTGAATAAGTTATTATAATAACTTTAGAACTTTCATTGCAAAACATTTTTATCCCAAAAACTTTATCTTTACTCTAGATTTAATAATAAAATATTTGATTAATATTAAAGATAAATAAGTTTTTATTAATAAATTAAATATATTTACATGAATAAAATCAATATCATGTGTAACCAACCAATTGACTATAGGGCATATACACTAACATTTTTTTTTCCCACTTTGATTTTATCCAATTAATTTTATGTGTGTATGTATTACTTTTATCATTTGATTAAATAAAAATAATAATTTTAATAAACATAGTTATTGAACACAATAAGGTCAATAAACCATGTTACGAGATCAAATATTTTGATATATATCTGCCTCTCGTCTTTTCAAGATACATATTTAGTTATTGTCAATGATTTTTTTTTTAAATTTATTAACATACATAACTCTCAATTTAGTTAATGAAATGTGTTCATAAGCTTTTCAATTTATACTTATATTATTTATGTAAAAAAAACAGGTTGCAAATGCTTGCATACCCAATTTTTTATTGAAAAAAAATCCAACCCGCGACGAAACACAACTCAAATAGCTAGTTTTTTCTATTATGATTAAGGTTCATTATTCAATAATAAAATTAAACATTTACACCAATAAAAAAAACAATGATGATTTAATAGAAGCAAAACTAAAATCAAGCCTTATTTTTTTTCTTTTTTTTGTTTCCCAATAATTTGTTGATCATCAAAACTCATTTTTGATCACTTACACAAGATAACAAACATGTCAACCTTTAACAAACTAAATGAATAAGAGGCAATCAAATTAAAAAAAATAAAAGAGTTAAAGTTCAATGACCTAAAATATAGCATTTTCCAATAATTTTCTACAGGGGCATATCTTCTGCCAACCATGCTAACTATTATGAGATGCAAGACATGTTAACAGTTATTTTTTAAAGTATTTTTTACTTAATATATATTAAAATAATATTTTTTAATTTATTTTTGATATTAACACATCAAAACTCTTTAAAATAAAAAAATAATATATTTTAAAAGCATTTTTTAAATACAAAAACAAACATATTCTAAATAAATAATCTACACTCAAATAAAAAATTAAAAAAAAATAGATATCCAATATACAGTTTCTTAAAACTGCAAGTCGGGTGAAGAATTTTTTGGATAAAAAAATAAAATAATGTTCGGACGACACAAATGTGCTCTAAAAAGGAAAAAGAATAGTGTGGAGGATGGTTAAAATTTAAAACTTTAGTCATTGACTTGATTAAGTCAAATTAGTATCATTAAATTAGATAATAAAAGAATAGGCAACTATTAAATAGTTTTCATTAGAACTTGAATAAAAAGAACATTTAGCAAAAGGTAAAGAGCAACGAAATTCAAAACCAGGCTAACCAAATACTGAAGAAAAAAATTGAAAAGCAAAAAGAATCCTTGCCAACCCAAGCGAGCATGCCAAATATGCAACCGGGTCATGAAATCTAGATAAACCACTGTAAAGCAACTAAAAAAATATTAAATCTAATTCTCAACAAATCCAATGTAAAAAAATGAAATTAAAAAAAAATTATTTAACAAAAAAGACTTAAAGAAAAATGCTAGCAAACCGAAGAAGCCCACCAAACCCTGAGACATGCATACGCATGAGATAATTCAATAGAAAGCAAACCAAGAAAAAATACAAATTGTAATTCAAAACTCAATGTTGAAGGATGAAAATATTAAATTAAAAAAAAATTCCTAGTCAACTTGTTCCAACCCACCAAACTTGTGGTCTAAAAAGAAAACCTAACATGAAAGAATGAAACTGAAAAAGAAAATTAGTGTACAAAAACCCTAAAAAAAACAAATGTGAACCTAGATTAAGCTTTTAAATTCATGACACAGGTCATTAAATCGAGATCACCCCATAAAAAAAATTAATTTCCAACAAACCAAATACCGAATGATAAAATTAAAAAAAAAACAATTTGATAAAATAACCTAACATAAAAAATAGAAATTAAAAAAACAATGATCAAATTAAAAAAAAGACTATTTACATTTTTTTATTTAAGAATAAAATTGAAAAAAATAAATTTTTTTTAAAAAATAACAACCAGAAAAATGAAAACCAAAGACTTTGAAAAATAAAATAAAAAAACTTGAAACATTTTTACAAAAGAGTGAATTTGAAAACACTTTAAAATTTTAGAAAAGAATCAAGAAATGAAAACATTGTCAGTGACAAACGATGGTGATTTTCTCTACACGCGTCGTCCCATATAAAAAAAACAGGACAAACAACAGTGATTTAGTCTACAAGACGCGACAAAGCCACCGCAAACTGCCATGTTTGAACAACGACAAATCATACGAAGCCTGAAAATTAAAAACAACCCATGTCCTAACACTTAAAATCAAATATTTTTTTTAAAAACATCCTTATAATCATCAAATAGACCCAACCAATCAAGCCTTAGACAAGCACCAGCCCAACTCCATCTCTAAATTAAAGGTTGGCCATAGAAGCACACTGTAGAATCTTTCACAAACATAATTTTTTCTAGCATATTGAAACTTCTTTAAAAGAATTTTGTTCTTCTTTGTTAGATTAATACGTAAAAACATTAAAAAAAATATCAGCCTAAAAAACACAAAACCAAACAAACATCAAGTCATTCAAAGATCAACTCCAGTACAGTTTAGTTTAAAACCCTCCCAGTAGATCTTCAGTTTTAATTAAAATTCTTCAAGACATTAAAATCTGCAAATACTTCAGTTTTATCAAAATTGACAGCCGACAGCCAGAGTGTATACAAGTTAAACGCAGATTGTAATAATATTTCTCTTATTTCTTTTTTTTTGAATCCAGAAATATACTTTTTTTAACCGTTTCAGCAAAAAGAATTTCTGCTAGAAAGCACTCTGCAGATTCTTGAGCTCAGATCAGGGGATACAGTTCCATTTATTTGAAGTGGCGGTTTAGGGCGGGAGCGTTATTTAATTAATTCAGGACTGAAACTTTGCGCCTGCATTATACATCCAGGCACACATTAACGATCACGAATCCGTCCATAAAGAGCCTGAACTCTATCCTTTAGATATTAAGGATAATTATATAGCAATTTCTTTAAAGTCAGCATTGAGAAGATTTGTAAAAGCGATGTTGGAAATCCAAGAGGCCGACTCCGACCTGTGAACCCACAATATATCCATGATAGACATTCGTATCAGAGAAAAGAGTAGCCAGGAAAGAAAAAACGTAGTTGAAGGCAATTCTGCTCAGAAGTTATGGAAGTCTCTTCTCATCGATTAAAAATCTCTGAAGTCTGACATGTGGATCTTACTCCATGACTTCATCACTGCAGAAGTATTGAAAGAAAAACTTTGCAAACTCTTTTCCAAAAAAACAGAAAAGATAATAGGGCGTTAAAAATTAAATATGATTTACTACAATGGTAAGAGCTCTCATAATTTCTTCAGATTTCAGCTCATGTAAGAATGAATTCAGAATAGCGTATATTGCCCAAATGGGGCATATAATCACAGAGCCAAACCATTATTTCATTTGAAGGAAACAGTCGAAATCTCATGCAAAATGAAAGCCCAAGTAATTTCATTTATATGTAAAAAAAAATAAAAGCAACAGATATCAGAGTGTTCTAAATGGATATCAGTCACGGTAAAATCAGAAACGCAGATCAATTAAGATACTTATCATATTTCACAATAATTGAAGAAAAAAATTAATAAAACCAAAAGACATGTATTTTTTTAAACAAAGAAAACATCATCAGGGACTGAAATACCAAGAATCACACCATCGACTGATGGGACAGCGTCAAGAAATAGAGCTGAGCATGGTTTCTTCCATTGGCAGCGCAGCTAGGTTACCATAAAACACTCCAAAAGTGGTTTATTTATAGAGGTGTAACCCTAAATCTAGACCGTTTGTTTTTATGGGCACTGGAATACCAAACACTGTGCTTCACCCTTCAGCTGTCCTCCCGTGGAGGCCCAGCCTGCAGCCGTTGTTTCTTTTGGGCCCTAGTACAACCTCCGAATAGCAATGAGAACCTCCGAATAGCAATGAGTCTCCACTAATCATGCCTTATTTATTATTTACTGAATAAAAAAGAAATTCATGGATTGGTAATTTAAAATCGAAGGTTGTAAATAAAATTAGAGAGAAGGCTGGGCAAATAGTGAAAGCATTGCACATTCTTAGTAACTTTTTTCTTAGAAATTAATAAAATCAACTTCACTGGAGTTAAAACACATATATTTTTAAAAATAATAATAAAAAAATAAAACAATTTCATCGTTGTAGTCGTCCTCATCATTTCTACGATTAAAGATACTATTTTTAATCTTGAGAGGTGTAACTTAACTGGTCAGACTCTAGATTTGTTTTTTAGAGGTCATCAGTTCGAGTCCTACAAACCTCAAGGCCACTGGAGACTTACATGGTCGTTAACTTCAGGACATGTGAGATTAATCGAAGTGCACGCAAGCTAATTATCATTATTAATATCTTTTGGTTTTTTATTTTACTCTCAGTGTGCTTTAATTACTTGTCATTAATGTTATAATACTACCTAACTTCTTTCAATTAAATTTACCTTTTATTGAATATATATGATGAAACAATGAAATCCTGGAACTTAACCCTAAAAATGGTTGTTTATTATAAGAATCACCATCACGTAGAAAGAGTTTAGTGAGAAAGTGATTACATGAATCTAAAGTGTAGTCAATAAACACAAAATCATAAATAAAAGAAAGCAATAAAAACCCTAAAAAAAACAAGTTATACTACAAGAACTGAATATGTGAAGCTGACTATCATCTACAATAGTAGCTAGCCATATTTATATTGTTACGAAGTTTTAATCCTACTTACATAGATAATTCTAATCCTACACATATATTGTTATCATATGAAGATGTTTATTAAATCCTAATAGAAGTTAAACTCATCTTTTATTGATACACACATGAATCCTAGATAATCTCTAACTTTTGATTAGTTATTATATTGAGGACTCTTGCTCTTAATAAGACTGTATATTCTAGATATACACATGTTCAAACTTTGTTAGTAGATCACTTCCTTTTGTTTTATCATGGCTCCAGATCGTTTGTTCGACTAGTCTTTCAACTCTCTAGCTGATCAATGACTCTTCCAACATGGTTGATTATTTTAGTTTTTTCCTTCTTGTTTTATCTGTTTTGTATTGAACAATCATTATTCTTTAAGATTAACATATACATGTTTATTTTAGGTGTAGACAATGCCCTTCATATTGCTTTATTTTGCAAATAAAAGAATATTAACTCCATTACACTTATATTGGAACTGGTCAATCAAATCAACCAAGTATGATTGGGTAAATAACAATGTTCACCTAAAATTAGTCAATCTTGTTTTAAAACATGTTTGACATGTCAAACATCTCATCCAATTAGTTTAATTTTAAAAACTACTTATGATCTAGCTTTTAGGTGTGATTTTAGGTTTCTCAGTTTACTCCCAATTCCTCGTCTTTTGTAAAAATCTATAATTCTCCTTTTAGCCTTATAAATTTTCCTAAAAATATTCAATCTAGAACCCCAAACACTTTTCTTCCTCCTTAAAGCAATAATGATAATCTTAAGCTATACTCTATCAAAATCTATGAGTATCTCTCATTATCAAATCCTTGTAGATTGTTTGTCTAACATCAAATGGTCTATTTTTGAAGTTGCATTAGAAGACATGGATGGAGAATATCTCATCTTGTTTTATGAAAAAAGTGGCATAAGAAAAAGATGGCCACTTTGCTTAAGACATCGAGAAAGAAAAGATTCCCCTATAAAATGACTATGTAAACCTTAAAACATGGAATAAGCAAATCCCAATATGGCTAAGCGCTACCCTTGTCAATTATATCATATGGTTGGGTAGGAAGTAAGAAAACTTTGGTGAATAATGGAAGTATCAAAAGATCATTATTTAGCTGTCAAGAATCACTATTAGACCTAGTAAGCAAATATTAGCTTTTTTTCGTATTTTATTCAAAATCCAATGACACATTTTTTAATCAGATACAAATTATTACTTTGCATGATATGGCTTTAAGTAAAGGCTTTATACCGAATAGGGGAAGAGTTTTGTGTTTCAACCTACAATTCTACTAGTCTTTTTGAAGACTTCCTACTAAATGTTTATTAATCTGGTTTGTTGATAAAAAGAAAAAAAAATACAAGACATACTTTCCCTTTTACAAGGAATATATGGTCTTCCTACTATATTGGATATGCAGATATCATATATGCTCTAGGGCCAAAAAATAGCCAAAGCCTACCTAAAGATAGGAGTAGCTTTGGCAAAAGGCATATTTATATAAACAAAAGGCTCATCCATTTTTTTATTAAATCAAATTGTTTTATTATCTCATCAAAATAGATATTCCAATTCATTAGAGATTGCTCAAGTCCATAAATAGATTTTTTATAGCTTGCATACTTTGTTAAAAAATTTCTTAGATTCAAAACCTTCATATGTGTCATATACATATTTTCATGAAGCTTTCCATTCATGAATGCAGTTTTGACATCCTTTTACTAAATTTCATAATTGTGGTATGCAATTATAGCAAGTAGAATCCTTATAGATTTTATCATAATTATAGGAGAGAAGGTTTTATCAAAGTCCACGCACTATCTTTATATGTAACATTAGACAACTTGTTTACCTTTGTATATCTATACATTACCATCCATGTTATTTTTTTTTATCTTAAAGACCCATTTATATTCGATGGGTTTTATTCTTTCAGGTGTATCAGCTAAGGTTCGTACTTGATTCATGTGCATGAAATCCATCTTAGATTTCATAGCCTCAAGCCATTTCTCAAAATCAATATTAGATATGACTTTTATGTAGTTGATAAGCTAATCAAGTATGAAAAACTCGTCATTCTTAACTTCTATGAGAAGTACATATCTAATTGTATATGACATGTCTTATTAGATTTTTAGAGTTCTTGCGTTTCTTGAGCTTTAAAATGAACATCTAATGTTATAGACTTGAGCTCGGGTTCTATTTGGATGTTAGTTTATGGTTCTTGAACCTTTTTTAGCTTTATTTTCCTCTCACTACTCCTTTTAAGATAAAGTCCTTTCTTTAGGAAGGTAACATATTTTAAAACAACTACATTTTGCTCAATGAGATGATAAAGATAATATACAATAGTTTTTTATAAATATCCCATAAACTTACATTTATCTCACTTAACTTTTAGCTTTGTATAGATGATACGCTTCACATAAACATCATATCCCTAAATCTTTAAGCATGATAAGTTTGGTCTTTTACCTTTTTATATTTCATATGGAGTCATATCAATAAATTTTTATTTGAATCCTATTTCAAAATATAACCAGCAGTTTGTGGGGTATATCCCTAGAAAGTAGATGAAAGATGTGCACAGCTTATCATAGACCACACAATATCTAATTGAGTGTGATTCTCATTTTAGAAACTCATTATTTTGTGGTCTTCCAAGAAATGTCCATTGTGAGGGAATCCCATTTTATTTTATATAATCTTGAAACTCTTTGCTCATGTATTCACCACCTCGATCTGATTAAAATATCTTGATACTCTTTCCAGTTTATTTTTTAACTTCACTTCTGAATTTTTCAAACTTTTTAAATGATTCAAACTTGTGTTTCATCAAATACACATAACCATAACCATATCTATATGGTCATAAATAAATATGATGAAATATATATATTCATGGCACAAATCATCATTAATTCACATACATTTATATGTATTAGACCTAATAATTCATTACACCTTTATGTAATTTTTTTCAATAAAGAGTATTTTCTTCATCTTACCCAATGAACAAGCTTCATAAGTTTTATATGATTCATAATTAAAAATACCAAAATATCCATCTTTATGTAAATTTCTGGTTTCATTAATATAATGATTACCTAATCTATTCTTCTTATATATTAAACATGGGCGTTTCAAGATCAAGCACATACAAACCATTCATATAAATACCATATTTATAATAAACATCATTATTATAAAAGGAATAATATTTTCTCTCAATAATAAATTTAAATCCATTCAAAACTAAGTAAGAAACTGATACAATATTTCTAGAAAGTATTGGAATAAAATAATAATTATCAAGTTCTAGCATTATTCCACTTGGAAAAGTTAAATAATAAGTTTCTACAGATAATGCAGTTACTCTTGGTTCATTTTTATTTCGTAGGTTTACTTCATCTTTATACAATCTTCTACTTTTCTTTTAGTTCCTACACGTTATTGCAAATATAAAACCATATCATATAACCAACACCCAATAACTAACTAACATGTAAACTAAAAATATAGTTCTCAATCATAAACATATATGAAGTTGAAGACTTGGTAAGCTTTTTAGCTTTTATGTTGTAAGATACTTCTTACAATTCCTTATTTGGTGGCTTTTCTAGCCAAAAAGATTCAAGTTCCCTTATCTTTATTGATATGCCTCCAATAGGCTTTTGTGCTTTAGATGCATAACCCTTATTCTTCTTATTTTTTCTTAGACTTCTTATAAGACTAAACTACGAGAACATAACATTTTCCTTCTTAAGAGTCCCTTCAATAATTTTAAGCATATTAAACGATTTTGTTATTGTATTATCCAACTTATTCATGTGATAGTTTATAATGAATTAGAAAAAGCTTTAGGGTAAAGATTGCAAGGTTAAGTCAAAACTTAACTCATGGTTCATGACATAACCTAATTAGCCCAATTTCTAAATGTAGCCAATCATTTTCAAAACATAAGTGTTCATATAGAAACCCTCTAACAATTTGCAACTAAACAATTTATTATAAGTCTCATATCTCTCAATCATACTAGCGTCATCTAACAACTCTTTGAGATGCATAATTATTGTCTGAGCATTCATATTCTCATCTTGTCTTTGAAATGTAGGTGACATGTTGGCCAATATTACACATGTAGCCTGCTCATTATCATTAATATGACTTTGATATTCATTCTTTACTTTTTCATCAGCATCCTCATAAAGGCAAAAGGAATTAGATTTTCAAGAACATATAACATTCTTTCTTACTTGAGAACAATTATCACATTATGGTATCAGTCTCAAAAGTTTGGTCCAATCAATTTGTTACCATCAAATATATCATGTAGGGATATGTTGCTTGTAAACCCAAGATACAATTAAGAATAATATAATATAAATTATGGTGTAATTAAATAAAATAAGAAAATGAACAGAATAAACGGGGAAAGAAGAGTTAGGAAAAGCAAAGTTTATGGCTGAATATGTATATTTTAACAGAAGCAAATATGGTCTAATTGTTTCTGTTATAACCCAATGGTGTGCAACAAGAAAGAAAAGAACATTTTCATTTTTTTTCCTTCCTTTAATTTTACAGGCTAAAGAGTTAGGTTTACGAGTGAAAAAGAGAGGGTTTTGAGATAGAGAAACACATTCATAGTAGAAATTTAGAAAGATCAAAAAGAGGGAAGACTGAATTAGTGAGAAAAAATAAAGACAGAAAAGGAAGAAATAGAAGCCTTGGAAAATTTCTTAGAGATTGAGTTTCTAGGGCTTTTGTAAGTAGTTGTGGGAGTGAAATCATGAGAGAATGATGAAGAAGAATTGATAGGTAAGGAGGGACTACAGGGCTGGCTATAAAGAGAACAAAAAAGGGAAATTATGCATTTATGATACTGACTATTAATTGTGTTATAAATGAGTGTAGGATCGTCCAAATAATGATTCTTATTGATTTTAATTAATGAAACGATGAACTATTGAGTAATTTAATGGTTGGGCTTAGAAGGAAGAAGACATTGTGAATTGTATAAAATTGAATATAGATTGAATGATAAACTATTTTGTTATGTTTGATTTGTGTTACGTAATATGTTAGATAAATGGGTAACATTTGGATTAACTAAAGAACTATAATTAAATTGCCTGAAATAAGATGACTATAACGAATATAAAAAATGTGTTTGGTAATGATTGTCGCACGTCCCCCGCGCGGCGTCCGATGGCGATTTTTCATTTGTTTTCGGGTTTCTTTGTTTTTGTGAATAAAGGAGTCGCCACCTAGTATTTTGGTCACTAGGAAACCTGACTAGTCTTTCAGAGATTCTAAGGTAAGGGACTGGTTGCGTAAAGGGAAGGTATTGGCACCCCTAGTACGCCCTACCTAAGGTAAGCTGCTTGGTGTTTGGTTTGCTTTTATAATTGCTATGGTGTTGGTGTTTTTCTAGGATACATTTTGCTATAATGAATGGATTTGGGCTGAAAATTTAAAAAGAAATAAATCTTGGTCAATGTGGATCATAACCTTAGATATGTCTATAAAGTACCAAGGAGAACCAATGCAGATCTTTTGAAATCTGTGTTTGATTTAGACTAAATTTATTAAGATAGAAATCCAAGGAGATTCCATGTGCTTTAAAAGCTCATTTTTCCCTTGGTATTTCAATAGTTTGCGACTCGTAAATCGCAAAGAGAAGGAACAAAAATTTAGAAATCTAAGGAAATTCAGAGTGCTTTAAAAGCCTCCTTTTGCCTTAGTATTTCATACTTTCACGGCTCGTAAACCGTGAAGTCAAAAATTAAAATGTCCTTGATTACAATCAAGGCTTCTTTCAAGGCTGTATGATGACATATTATTCCTAGAAAATTATTTTGGATATTTACCACTGAGGGTTTCTTTATCCAAATATTAACAGTGAATAATAACAAGTTATTCCCAATAATATTTTGGATATTCATCCTTTAAGGATTTCTTTATCCAAACATTAACGGTGAATAATAGATAAATTCCAACCAAAAATAAGATTTTTATATTTTTTTGGAATATTGGCCAACACCTTTTGGAGTTTTACAAACATGTTGTAAAATCCAGAAATGCAAGAAAATAATTTGTGTTTAAGAAATCCATGCGAAAACACATTTTCAAAACTTCAAATATTTGTTTTTTTTTGAGGAAATTCAAAGGGATGTTAGGGTATTGGCCGTATGCAACACACAAAAATATTTTTTTTTTTGTCAAAAAAAAACATCACATTTAATTGCAATTAAAGACAACAAACTGCGTATATATTCTCAAAATTTGCAAGAAAACTGAACAGTCCAAAAAATCAAGGATGACCTCTCGAAGCCAAACATAAACTTCTTTTTCTCTTTTCTGCCAGCAGGAGACCCGCGTGAACAGTTACTGGTGAATTAAAATTCATATGCACAGTAACAGGGTGAATTGAATTCATGCATGCATGCATAAGGACGAGAAGAGCTTACCTGGTGCAGGGACGAAGCTGGTGCTCGAGGATGAAGCTGGTGGATGGCGTCGACCGAGATGGAACTGATCTCATTACTAGGCTGTTGCTTCGGCTAATTAATACCTGATCCTGTGGAGGAGAAAAAAAGTTGCACCACTAGAGGAGAAGAAACTGGAGACGGAATGAAGGGACAAAGGTGATGGCGAAGGCGTGCTGGTTCGTCTCTCTGATTTTCATTTGTTTATCTTCTTTCCTTCTGCTCGTCCTTCATCTCATTTCACGTCTGTCTTGTCTCTACTGAGAAGAAATGGTTGCTGCTGCTGTGGGCTCGGTGGAGGCTGGTCTGAGGCTACGTTGACAGAGAGGGCTGCTTCAGGTGCAGGGGAAGAAATGACCGAGAGAAGGGAATGCCAGGAGGGGGACTGGTTTTGGGTGCTCTCTCTCTCTCTCTCGTTCTTGTCCGAAGGAAATGGAAATGAGTGGGCTGTCGGGAAGGGTGAGATGAGGAAATCGGGGAAGGTGTTTGGCTATGGGTAAAAGAAAAGAAAAAAAAAAGGTTCTGTAGGGGAAGAAGAAGTGAGGGAGGAGATCTGGTTTTGGCCGACTGAGAGAGGAGACTGCTGATCAATGGCCGGCTGAAGAGGGAAACCGAGAATTCTCAAAGGCCAAAGCAACGTTTTCTCTAGTTTGGCTAAATAGAGGAGAGCTCGTGAAGGAGAGTCGGCCAGATAAAGGAGAGGGGCTGGTCTCCGTGGTTTTTTGTTTTCTTTTTTGAAGGTAGGGGGCGGCTGTTGGAGGCTTGGGGGTTCTGAAAATAATCTCCCTAGCCGGGGGAGCAGCTGGTGGCTGACTTGGAGAGAAAAAAAAAATTAGAAAGATGGGGGCGGCGGCTTGGTTTCCCGGGAGAAAAAAATTAGGTTTAGGTTTTTTTTTGTGGTCACCCTCAATTTTTCTCTTTAAAAATTGTCCTATGTAAATTTTCTCCTCCTAGTCATATGGCTGGATGCTCACTTATATAGAAAATCTCTACATGTTTTATTTAAGGAAATATTGCAATAATTATTGTAGAGATTGTCTTCTATAACCAGCACCAACAAATCCTATATATATGGTTTTTTTTTTATTTGCAGTGATTATTTTCCATAACCAGCACGAATCAAATCATATATCTATGGTATTTTATATTGCAGTAATTATATATGATTCAGTAATTATCTCCTTGACATATTGCTTCTTTAATATTAGCCCTGATGCTCTATGTTGTCGCCACATGTAAACCCTTATTTTTTATTTTTATTTTTAAAAAATTATTAAAACATGGGTCAAAAATTGGGTAGCAACAGATGCCCCCTCTTTACAATGCTTACGAAGCAAAACTCCTCAATGTTTTGCATAGTAAGCTTGTAAAGAAAAAAAGTCTTCCTTGCTTGCTGAGTGATCCACTCATCCAAGGACTTCAATTTTTAAAAGAAAATAGTCTCGTTATCATGGGTGACCTGCCCTTTTTTTTTTTAATAAAGAAAATTGGTTTATTTTCACGGGCAACCTGCTCACACACACTCAAACATGGTCTATTTTCAGTGGCGACCTACCCACATACTCACGCTGGTCTATTTTCACGGGCGACCTGCCCTTTTGAGTGGGTTAACCTAAGATCCCATCTGGCGATCTCCTTTAACCCGAAGCAAAGTCGGTGTGTAACTCGGTCAACCTGTAATCCCATCTGATGATTCCCTTTAACCAAATCTAAACTCTGTGTGTGGTTGGGTTAACCTGAGATCTCATCTGGCGATCTCCTTTAATCCGAAGCAAAGTTGGTATGTAGCTCGATTAACCTGAAATCCCATCTAGCGATTCCCTTTAACCAAAGCTAAACTCTGTGTGTGGTTGACTTAACTTGAGATGTCATCTGGTGATCTCCTTTAACCAAAACCAATATAAAAATGTGTGTATGGTCTTATTATGATGGGTGACCTACCCAAATGCAAGATGGTCTCATTTTGACGGGTGACCTACCCAGATGCAAGATGGTCTCATTTTGATGGGTGACCTACCCAAGTGGAGAGAAGGGAATAGTGGTCTCATTCTTATGGGTGACCTACCCAGGGGAAGAATGGCCTCATTATAATGGGTGACCTACTCAAGTAAAAAAAGATGGAGAATGGTCTCATTCTAATGGGTGACCTACCCAAGTGGAAAGGGGGAAGAGTGGTCTCATTCTTATAGGTGACCTACCCAGGGGGAAGAATGGCCTCATTATAATGGGTGACCTACCCAGGTAAAAAAAATGGAGAATGGTCTCATTATGATGGGCGACCTACCCAGAAAAAATGATGGTCTCATTATGATGGGCGACCTACCCAGAAAAAATGATGGTCTCATTATGATGGGTGACCTACCCAAGTGGAAAAGGGGAAGAGTGGTCTCATTCTTATGGGTGACCTACCCAGGGGGAAGAATGGCCTCATTATAATGGGTGACCTACCCAAGTAAAAAAAAGATAGAGAATGGTCTCATTCTAATGGGTGACCTACCAAAAAAAAATGGTCTCATTATGATGGGTGACCTACCCAAGTGGAAAGGGGGAAGAGTGGTCTCATTCTTATGGGTGACTAACCCAGGGGGAAGAATGGCCTCATTATAATGGGTGACCTACCCAAGTAAAAAAAGGTGGAGAATGGTCACATTCTAATGGGTGACCTACCCAGAAAAAATGGTCTCATTGTGATGGGTGACCTACCTAAGTGGAAAATGATGGTCTCATTATGATGGGTGACCTACCCAGATATAAGAGAAAAGGATTTTAGAAAGGGGTCTCAATATTTGGAGACCTGCCCGTTTTATTTTTTATTTTTATTTTTTTAAAAAAAACTCCACGCTTTTGCTAGGGAATGGTCTCAAAATCGGATGACCTTCCTATTTCAACAATTTTAGAAAAACTCACGTTGTTTTTTTTTCAAAAAAAATGGTCTCAATATCGGGTGACCTGCCCGTTTTGAACTTCAAAAGAAATCATCTTACCTCGAGGAATGAAGCAGTGCCGCTTCACAATTACTACCCTTTTCCATATTTCCGTTGACCTATTTTCGGAAATATAGGTCCCTCCTTTCCGTTGTGGACTTCTTTGAGCTCTTGTTTCCATTTGTTTGTTCGACCTATCCTCTTGAACTGGAATATGCTCCACGCGCTATATTTCCTATCCTTTTCATGCTTGATGAAGAGATCTCCAGTTCCTCATGGGGCCCTTTCTTGCTCCATTGAACGTTGCTTTGTGTTATACTTTTACCGATGTTTTAATTGTCTTTTCCATTTTTTTGAGAAATTATTTTTAAAAGGAAAACTCAAAAAAATTGGTTTTGTTCATGAAAACTAAAACTTTCAATGCAATCATCATATTTTGTTTTAAGTAACTCTCATAAAAGGTGTTTCAGAAGTTCTATGATGATACCACTTTGGGCTTTGGTTCACTAATAGACCCCTATGTGAGCTTTTTGCCCCCTAGTGTGGTGTACAAAACCTATCAGGTTTAAATTTGGTTTGGGATCCCTCCAATTTTGAGAATGGATGGAGTCATCTTCTTAGTCATGTGTAAAAACATTTTGAATGCTATGAGATCATGCGCTTTATGAAGAAAAGGTTTTTTTACAGAGAGAATTCATGGCCGAACTTTATTTTATGGATCCGGAAGCATAGTATTTCTTTATAGAGTCAGCATTCACATGTCTAACTAGATCTTCTCAATCCATTCTAGATAACAATAAAGCTCCTCCCGAGAACGCTTTCTTTACCATGTAAAGGCCCTTATTGTTTTGCGTCTATTTACTCTGATCTTCTCCTGGTAAAGGCTATATTTTCTTCAGTACAAAATCTCCTTAATGGAATCCTCGAGGTCGGACCTTCTTATCATATGATTTGGTCATCCATGATGATGATAGATTGCAGCTATCCTCTTTTTACTGATCAGAATCAACTATTCATATCTAACTTTTACCCATCCCACCTCTTCTAAACTCAAAGTCTACCAATACTCTTAATGAGGGGGTTTCCACTTCTAAAGGCATCACCGCCTCCATTCCATATACCAAAGTGTACGGTGTGGCTCCTGTTGAAGTTCGGATTGCGGTGCGGTACGCATGAAGGGCAAATGGCAACATCTCATGCCAATCCTTGTAGGTGACTACCATATTCGAAATAATCTTCTTGACATTTTCTTAGCAGCTTCTACCGAACCATTCATCTTTGGCCTAAGCGAGGAATTGGAATGCTTGATTTTCCATTTAGCACAGAGTTCTATTATCATCTTGCTATTGAAGTTCTGGGCATTATTAGTTATAATTTTCTAGTGGACCATATCGACAGATCAAATCTCTTTCCAAAATTTTTTACCACCTTTTGCCTCCACGCATCCAAATCTCAACAATGTTCCGTCAGATGATTTCTTATACAAAGTTTTCCCATCAAGATAGAAATCCATTACCAACCTCCTCAAAGTCTTCTTATTGATTTGGATGCCCCCATGGGATATTTCTGGTTTTGGATGAAATTCTTGATATCATAGTACCAAGGGTTTCCATCTATTTCTCTTTCAACTGAGCAACAATGAGCTGGGTTATTTCTGGTATCAATGTGTACCGGCCGCACCTTGTGCCCAAAGTCTATTCTAGTCATAGAAGCTAGCGTGACCAAAGCATCAGCAAAATGGTTTCCTTCCCTTCCTAGATGGGTGAACTTTATTTCCTCAAATTTTCTAGCCAATTTAGACAGGTATTTGGTAAGGTCTCAACTTCTCGTCCTTGGTTTGCCATTTTCCTTTCACTTGGCAAATAAAAAATGAGTCTCATACATATCTATCTTTCTGATATTCAGCTCCAATGCACCTCTAAAACGAGAATGCAAGCTTCATACTCCTATGTTGTTATTACACCCAAACTACGACTTAAATGAAACCGGATAATGTTTCTCATCAGGAGAGATTAGCACTGCCACCACTTCGTTACCATAGCACCATCAAAGTACATAATCCACTAATCTGATTTCCTTCCTCGATGAAAACAATCTTCATCAGGAAAATCAAAGTTTAACAGCTCATGATATTCCATAGCAATGGTCAGCTAGGTGATCGGCGATGACATTCATGGCTTTCCTTGTCATATATACTATGTCGTACTCAGCCAGTAGAACTTGCCATTTGGCTTGATAGATAAGGGTGGATTAAGTAGGTACTGCTTGAATTTCGCGAAAGCTTCTTCACACTCTTATTCCAAATTCCAAGATTCTTCTTCCTTAACAATCGAAGATTGGGTCACAAGTCATGGTTAATTGGGATATAAATCGGGCAATGTAATTCAATCTTCCTAAGACCTTATTACATCCTTCTTAGTCTTGGGAGGTGGCATAGATTGAATAGCCTTTACTTTGTTGGGATCCACTTTTATCCCTTTGTCACTTACCAATTCTAACAACTTCTCAGATTTCACCCCGAATGAACACCTCGTTGGGTTAAGGCTCAAATTATATTTCCTTAGTCTTTCAAATAATTTCTTCAATATTTGGACATGATTCTCTCCCTCTCTAGATTTAGCAATCATGTCATCCACGTATACTTTAATCTCTTTTTGCATCATGTCGTGAAATAGAGCCACCATGGCCCTTTGGTAGGTGGCCCCGACATTCTTTAACCTAAATATCATGACTTTGTAGCAAAAGGTTCCCTATGGTGTTACAAAGGTTGTCTTCTCCTTATCCTCTTATGCCATTTTTATCTGATTGTAGCCCAAAAATCCGTCCATAAAGAATATGTGGAGCTATGTGCTGCATTGTCAAACATATCTATGTGTGGTAGACAAACTCTGATTTTATCTTCTTTTCGGGTACTACCACTATATTGGACACGCATTGTGGATACTTGACTAGTTTTAGAAAATCGCGTTCCACTGCTATTCAATTTCTGCTTTTACTTTGATTAAGACATTCGGATTGGTCATTCTCAACCTTTGCTTAACTGATTTGTACCCTTCTACTAGTGGTACCCTATGCAAACCAAGCATATCCTTGTAAGACCAGGTAAAAACATCTACATAATCTCGGAGTGGTGCAATCAACTCTTCTTTTCTTTAGGGGTGATCACAATCCTTATCTTCATTCTCTCTTGATTTCTTCATTGCCCACATTTATGGTTTCAAGTTCCTCTTTAGCGGGTTTCCAAGCTTGTTCATGTTGTTCTTATTAATTTTTGTGAATCCCATAATGTTATTTTCTTTAAAGTTCGACCATTTATTCTCGGTGTAAAGTGCAGGTGTTTGTTATGGAAGATCTTTCAGGGTTTCTGAGGAAAGTGATGTGTAAATGCATAGTAAAAACATAAAGATGAACTTTTGAAAATGCATGATCTCATTAAAAGGAAAAAGTTTGGCTAAAAAAGAAACAAGGATAAAATCCAATTGACATTTGGAACCTCGATTTAAAAAGGTGAAAATGGCAAACAACACAATATCATGATTAAACAAGCATCGTTGATTAAATTTGAACACCAATAGAGCTTATTGGGTCTCCCAATTCTGGAATATCTCTCCCTTACTAGCTTTTGAATGAAGGTCTTGATATTCAAGATGCTTTGAGCTTAGGCTTGTTTGGATGCAAAACGATATTATGGAGCATACATCCTTAGGATAGGTTCTAGTTCCTTTATGTGAGACATAGGGTAGGTTTACTACTTGGTCTCTAAAAAGGGTCTCTTGCTGTCCTAGTGATCACCCTCGTAAAGGCAATATGGGGGTTCAGCAGATAGTGGGATGGCACATGTACCAATCACTATCAGTCTAAACACTCAGCAAAGAGTTGGGGTTTACACAAACTTAAACCTTGACTCAAGTCATAAGGCAAGCTGCTAGTCCCCCACTTAACTTAAAATTTAATGTGTGTGCTCTCAAAAAGAAATAATAATAAAGTGATGAATGCTATACCATGTATGACAAATGTAAAGATGCATGCTAAAGCTTTTAAACAAATTATCATTCATAGTAAAAAAACAAAAACACATAGCATAAAAAAAACAATTACCAAGCTTAGTCCTAGGGTCCCAGTGGAGTCGCCATTCTGTCGCACGTCCCCCGCGCGGCGTCCGATGGCGATTTTTCATTTGTTTTCGGGTTTCTTTGTTTTTGTGAATAAAGGAGTCGCCACCTAGTATTTTGATCCCTAGGAAACCTGACTAGTCTTTCAGAGATTCTAAGGTAAGGGACTGGTTGCGTAAAGGGAAGGTATTGGCACCCCTAGTACGCCCTACCTAAGGTAAGCTGCTTGGTGTTTGGTTTGCTTTTATAATTGCTATGGTGTTGGTGTTTTTCTAGGATACATTTTGCTATAATGAATGGATTTTGGCTGAAAATTTAAAAAGAAATAAATCTTGGTCAATGTGGATCATAACCTTAGATATGTCTATAAAGTACCAAGGAGAACCAATGCAGATCTCTTGAAATCTGTGTTTGATTTAGACTAAATTTATTAAGATAGAAATCCAAGGAGATTCCATGTGCTTTAAAAGCTTATTTTTCCCTTGGTATTTCAATAGTTTGCGACTCGTAAATCGCAAAGAGAAGGAACAAAAATTTAGAAATCTAAGGAAATTCAAGTGCTTTAAAAGCTCCTTTTGCCTTAGTATTTATACTCACGGCTCGTAAACCGTGAAGTCAAAAATTAAATGTCCTGATTACAATCAAGGCTTCTTTCAAGGTGTGTGACATATTATTCCTAAAAATTATTTTGGATATTTACCACTGAGGGTTTCTTTATCCAAATATTAACAGTGAATAATAACAAGTTATTCCCATTAATATTTTGGATATTTGTCCTTTAAGGATTTCTTTATCCAAACATTAGGTGATATAGATAAATTTCTACCAAAATAAGATTTTTATATTTTTTGAATATTAGCCAACACCCTTTGGAGTTTTACAAACATGTTGTAAAATCCAGAAATGCAAGAAAATAATTTGTGTTTAAGAAATCCATGCGAAAACACATTTTCAAAACTTCAAATATTTGTTTTTTTTTTGAGGAAATTCAAAAGGATGTTAGGGTATTGGCCGTATGCAACACAAAATATTTTTTTTGTCAAAAAAAAAACATCACATTAATTGCAATTAAAGACAACAAATCTGCGTATTATTCTCAAAATTTGCAAGAAAACTGAACAGTCCAAAAAATCAAGGATGACCTCTCGAAGCCAAACATAAACTTCTTTTTCTCTTTTCTGCCAGAGGAGACCCGCGTGAACAGTTACTGGTGAATTAAATCATATGCACCAGTAACAGGGTGAATTGAATTCATGCATGCATGCAAGGACGAGAAGAGCTTACCTGGTGCAGGGACGAAGCGTGTGCTCGAGGATGAAGCTGGTGGATGGCGTCGACCGAGATGGAAACTGATCTCATTACGAGGCTGTTGCTTCGGCAATATTATACCTGATCCTGTGGAGGAGAAAAAAGTTGCACCACTAGAGGAAGAAACTGGAGACGGAATGAAGGGACAAGGTGATGGCGAAGGCGTGTGGTTCGTCTCTCTGATTTTCATTTGTTTATCTTCTTTCCTTCTGCTCGTCCTTCATCTCATTTCACGTCTGTCTTGTCTCTACTGAGAAGAATGGTTGCTGCTGCTGTGGGCTCGGTGGAGGGGTCTGAGGCTACGTTGACAGAGAGGGCTGCTTCAGGTGCAGGGGAAGAAATGACCGAGAGAAGGGAATGCCAGGAGGGGGACTGGTTTGGGTGCTCTTCTCTCTCTCTCTCGTTCTTGTCGAAGGAAATGGAAATGAGTGGGCTTGTCGGGAAGGGTGAGATGAGAGGAATAATCGGGGAAGGTGTTTGGCTATGGGTAAAAGAAAAGAAAAAAAAGGTTCTGTAGGGGAAGAAGAAGTGAGGGAGGAGATCTGGTTTTGGCCGACTGAGAGAGGAGACTGCTGATCAATGGCCGGCTGAAGAGGGAAACCGAGAATTCTCAAAGGCCAAAGCAATGTTTTCTCTAGTTTGGCTAAATAGAGGAGAGCTCGTGAAGGAGAGTCGGCCAGATAAAGGAGAGGGGCTGGTCTCCGTGGTTTTTTGTTTTCTTTTTCGAAGGTAGGGGGCGGCTGTTGGAGGCTTGGGGGTTCTGAAAATAATCTCCCTAGCCGGGGGAGCAGCTGGTGGCTGACTTGGAGAGAAAAAAAAAATTAGAAAGATGGGGGCGGCGGCTTGGTTTCCCGGGAGAAAAAAAATTAGGTTTAGGTTTTTTTTTGTGGTCACCCTCAATTTTTCTCTTTAAAAATTTTCCTATGTAAATTTTCTCCTCCCAGTCATATGGCTGGATGCTCACTTATATAGAAAATCTCTACATGTTTTATTTAAGGAAATATTGCAATAATTATTGTAGAGATTGTCTTCTATAACCAGCACCAACAAATCCTATATATATGGTTTTTTTTTTATTTGCAGTGATTATTTTCCATAACCAGCACGAATCAAATCATATATCTATGGTATTTTATATTGCAGTAATTATATATGATTCAGTAATTATCTCCTTGACATATTGCTTCTTTAATATTAGCCCTGATGCTCTATGTTGTCGCCACATGTAAACCCTTATTTTTTATTTTTTATTTTTTAAAAAATTATTAAAACATGGGTCAAAAATTGGGTAGCAACAATGATGATGCAAGCGAGGCTACAAGAGTTGTGCACGCAGTAGGGACTATTATGCAGCAGACAACAACATGTAGGTACCTGTGCCTTGACCTTTTGTTTTGTGCATTTTTATTCAATTTGTGAATTCCTTAAATGTAAGAGTACATGGTAATATTGTTGAACATATGTAAGACGAAAGAGTTTTATTTAATGATGAACTAAAACTTAAGGGAATGTCGTAATTGAGTTGGTATTTTGTTGAAGGAAATGTTGTGTGACGTGATATTTTGTTGAAGGAATTGTCATGTAATGTGGAATCCCATTGAAGGAATTGTTGTTTGGTGTGGAATCCTATTGAAGGAATTGTCGTGTAATATGGAATTCCGTTAAAGGAATTATCATAATGAAGAGCTTCCAAGAAAATTATAGGTTCTTCAATATGGATTGCCAAATTTAAATAAAAAATACTGGATGATTGGTATTTTGTAACATGGAAATGGAGAATGAAGCACGTGTAGAGGATATTATGTTTGATAATTACAATTATTCGATAAAGTACCAAAATTAAGTTAGTTTAAATGATGGAGATTAATTATGAAGTATTCATGATTATTTTCGTATAGGTATTTCAGTTACATCTCAAGATCAGAATGATTAATTACTTTGGTGTCTTTATGCTGGTTTTTAGATTCTATATTAAGGACCCATTTATATGATGTATTTTGGTTATTTATGTAAGTGACAAATTCGTAGACTATTAAAATATGCAATTGTAACTAATATCAGATAGTTTTAAAGTATGAACATTTGTTAAATATGCATGATATGATATTTATGGGTAATATTTCCATAAATATTATGTAATGCATATATAAACATCATGTTATTATAATGTATAAATTAAATTGTAATCATAAACTCGTAGTCATTGTGACAAGTAGTGTAGTTGTTCATTTATTGTTTTTATTGAAAATGTGATAAAGTATCATCGTTAATGACTATTGTAGGAACGATCTAGTTGAATGGATCTTGAATGGATTGAAAGATTATTGAGATATGATGTCAACACTAGGGAAATTGAGTTTTCAAACAGAACTCTATCAAAATTTTGGTAGAGATAATAATAATAAAATAAATTTCCTTGGTTTTTCGTAAACCATGACATAATATTAAACTTGATATTGTTTGAAATTTTATGGATGCTATATTGCTACTCATTTTAATTTATCAACTCATTCATGTAAAGATAGCGAGTATTAGTTTCATGTATATATATTTAAAATCAAATTAAGATAAAGTCTTCAATCATAATTTAGTATTCCACTATTTTCATGTAAGTTAATAACCATCCCTATTAATTTGAAAATTTTTCACTTAAATCTTCTAATGGGCTAGGATCCTATTCAATTTACATAACCTTGAGTAGCTAAAAAAATCAAAATAAATCAAATTACAAAGATAGCATAGCTTATTAATCATATCTCTTTGTGATTATTAAATTAGTTAGGTGATGACTTTTTATCTAAATATATGATATGTGTTTTGCCTAACTACTGCCTTTAATATTATATGATCATAAGTAACTTATCCAAATTATATAAGTTTACTTAAGTAGGACTTAAATTTTACAACATTAAACATATTTGATTTACGGTAATTTTGAGTATCTCAACAAGTTATTCATGAATAAAACTATGATTTTATGCATTTAAAATTAAAAGGAAACAAATCACGTTCTCAATATGTACTTAATATATTAACGAAGGATTTTTAGATTAATTAGGTATCATTT
Source organism: Populus simonii (assembly GCA_007827005.2). Taxonomy (NCBI): domain Eukaryota; kingdom Viridiplantae; phylum Streptophyta; class Magnoliopsida; order Malpighiales; family Salicaceae; genus Populus; species Populus simonii. Next base: position 12,865,098 of record CM017467.2, read on the forward strand.
CATGGCATGATTGATATATCATTCATAACAATTATATGTAAACACAAATCCCTAGCATGCTTTTCTAATTGGATGATTATGAACATATCTAAACTAATTCCCTCGAGCCATCAAGGGAATTAGATGGTCAAAACATAGATAGTTACTACAAATCTTTATAAGTCCTTACAAGCATCACAAATGTATCCTTCATCATTTCTCTACGTCAAATTACAAAATAATTTTTCTATTCATATTTATGCATTTCTAAATTACATAACATTTACATAACTAAATAAGAGACCTTGAGTTACATTTGAGGAAAATTAGATGGGAAAAAAGTTTACATTTCAGAAGAAAATAAGAGAAAAGGCAGGACTTGCAAGCCCTATTTAATATTACTGTCATTCAACCCTAAAAAAACACAATCATATTGGTCTTGTAATCTCCAAAATCATCCATCGTACATTAAAACACATTAATATACATAAATAAATATATTGCATACTTCAATTCTAATTATTGGCTTTAAGTGCAATATAAAATAACATTTCTAACAGATTTAGAAATACTAAATCAAACTCAATTTGATAATTTCACAAAATTTATAAATTTTATTTATTTTAATTCTCTTTGAAAATTGTTTTTCAAGATTTAATAAGAAAATCAATCATATTAAAATTTATTAACATCCTAAACTATTTTAGGATTAATTAAATAAAAATATTTGGGCTTTAAAACTCATTTTATTTTAGGAAAATATTTTAATTAAATCCTAGTCCAATTATGATATTTCAAAAAAAAAATCATTAAATAATTTAATTCAATCCTAATCCAATTAGCAAAATTAGTTTTATAATCCAATCTTAATATAAAATAAATATTTTATATATATAGTAGAATCTTAATTCTACCTCAAACACCTTATTATAATAAAGTATAAGTTGCAAGGGCATAATTATATTTCTATCCTTAAAAGTTTAACTTTTATTTTCTTCTTTCTAAAAACGCACCACATTTAGGAGAATCTAGCCAGAAGTCTTTGAAGGGACTCGTTTATATTATGTATAGAGTTGGGTTTTTCAAAAAATATAAATACAGTGAAAACAATAAATAAATTTTTTTTTCAAGAGTTTCAAGAATCATGTTAGATAATCTAGGATTGTTAAGCGTTTGATCCAAGATTACTTAAAGATTAATTCTTTCTTTTGAGGTTTGATCATCTATTTAAGGTTGAGTTGCCACAAGACATTTAAATATCTGACCTCTAATAGTAATTTATACAGACCCTGTGATCAAAAATCTCCTAAAACCCTTTTAAGTGAAAGGGATTGTTATGCCTTGATTACTGATTTTTTCTTTTTGTATTTTCATGTGTTTTATACCATATAGAAAATATGAGGCATAATAATTTATTTATTGAGAAAAATCTGATAACCCTATTAATGATAAAATATCACTTTACCCCTTGAAAACTATCACATATATTATTTCAAAATAGTTTTAGAAATTTGTTCAATCAAGTCACTACTTAATTTTTCTAGGTCTAGAATTGTAATTTCCTGAAGTAATTACGTGTTATTACTCAATTTCTAAAACTTATTTATAATCAAGTCATACTTGATTAATCTATCCAATTTAATTACTTACTAATGGTTCCTTATATGTGTGAGCCATTAAGTTTTCTAATATGTTGACCTAAATATAAATCATATTCCTAATCAAAATAAAATTAAATAAGTTAAGAAATTTAATTTATTATCAATTTAATAAAATAATTGATTTACATTGAAGATTAAGTGCAATATCTAAAAATGCATCATGGTTTCTCATATATTAGAACTGTTATAAATGGTTTGACTAACCTTTTAGTGACCAATTTCTTTGTGTAATTATCATCCCTTCATAATGGATGTTTTGTTTTGGATATTTGAGCATGAAATATATTTGTTTTGTCAAATCATATTTGTTCTCAACACCATAGTCATTAATTCTTCAAACAAGATTTGAAATTCTTTCAAATCTCATTCCACATTGTGCAAAGATTTCACAATCAATATTATTTGAGATTAGGCAGAATATTTTATTTAATTCACCTAAGGTGATGAATCCTCTCTTGATCACTCAAGTACCTTTATATAGTTCATGTTATATCCAATATTACTTGTTTGTTACCATTGATTAAGGCAACATCTAGTCAAGATCAAAACATATCATTCTTTATATAAGATAACTTAGTGATTTCAAGTCTAAAGACCATTTACACAACTATTATATGAGCCTTCCATAAACACGAATGATCTCTCTCCATATGGAATCTTCATGTGGATCAGTTAAATACATGTCATTTAATAAGCACCTTACGTATTAGCTCCGAGTATCCATCATACTTTAACTTATGAGAAAAACTTATTCATTTGCTAAAAAAAAAACATAGTTTATATTAGTCTTAACAACTCTAATTAATATGTAGTATTAATAAATCATCAACCAGGAGTATTTAGTAACAATACTTTAATGCAATAAAAATCTCATAATTATAACCATTTTATAATTTCATTTGCAAAATATTTTTGTCCCAAGAACTTTACCATTACTCTAAACTTATTAACCAAATATAAATGAATATTTAAGATAAAAAAAACCTTTATTAATAATAAATATGTTTTCACATGAGCAAAGATAGTACTACATATAATCAATCGATTGACTATAAAAGGTTATACACTAATATATAGGCCCTCAATTAAGTCCATATCGTGTAACGAAATAGTTTGAATCCCATACCTAAAACAAAGATGTTGGATTTTGACTAGAATAGGAAAAGAGTAGTTAACAACTCTATGTTAGGTTAAGTGGTGGTTCTAGATAGCTAAATGACATCGAAGAATTTTTAACGCTTTCATTGTTCACTAAAGCTTTCTTGCATCCTAGTTAACTATCTGATGTAATTGGCAGGGGCAGTACTTAGCCATATTGGGATTGATTTAATCCATATTTTAAGATTTACATGGTCGTTATAAAAAGGAATCCTTTCTTTTTCAAGGTCTAGAGCAAAGTGCGGTCTTTTACTTTTTATGGATGTTTTTATAAAATATATATAGAATCTTCATTCATATCTTCGAGTGTGGCACTAATAATAGACCAATTAACGTTATGCTTGCAATCTACAAGGTTTTGATGGAGTAAAGCTTGATGATGTCATTCATGTCTTTAACAAGAAACAAGAAGATGAGTGTTTAAGGTTCTTGATTGAATATTTATAGAAAAAGGGATTTTTATGTAACAAGGAATTTGGTGCAATTTAAGAAAACTAAATATCATATCTAAAAGATAGAGCACACATAATTTTTAAATTAAATTGATTGGTTGAAGCGTTTATCAAGTCATACATTTTTCTAAAATGATAAACAAATTTTATGTGAACAACGTAATTTTCCACATCATACTTGATTGATTTGATCGATCATTTTTAGTACAAGTGTGATAGGGGTTAATATCCATTCATTAAGATATAAAAGCAATATAAGAAACATTGTTTACACTTAAAAGAAACATATAAATGTCAAACACGGTGAATAATAATTGTTCATCATGAAATAAAGGAAGAGCGTTCAAATTGATCATAAATTAGAAAAAAATGATTGGGATGGATAAGTCCTTGATTGACTAGATGAGTCGAAGTTGCAGTCAACCAAGCGATTAAAAATTACAATCGATAAAAAAGAAATGATTGATCAACACAATGTGAACTCATGCACAATAAATGAAATACAATCTTATTCAGATGAAGATTCTTCAATAGAATAAACCTTGTTTTATGGCAAATCTAGTATATCAACTTTACACCCTTTAGAACATGTGAGCTCTACTAATTTAGATTTAATATTTAGTGATGTTTGGATCCCTTTCTCATGAGTTGAAGGGTTCGTTGTTTTATGGATCATTTTACTAGACTCATTTAGTTTTACCATATAAGTATTAAATTAAAAGTTTATGATAATTTTATTTAGTTTCAAAAATTGTTGAGAATCATATTATATTAAAAGCTTGCACACTAGTGGTATTCCAAAACTTCACATCTTTTTTTATCTTTTTTTTTTTTATAATAATTATGGCATTCTTCATCGTGATACTTACTCTCATATTCATGTGTAGAATGTATCTGTTTAACGTTATAATTGACATATTATTCAATATAATACACGTGTACATATTTATTATTGAAAAGAATACAAGACAGCAACTATGAGATTATAGTTCTCTTCGCAACTTTTCTCAAGCTAATTTTTTATATTGTTATATTAGTGTCAAGCATTAACAAAAGTGGAATTGTATTGACGAGAATAAGAATATTACCCTTTAAATGGTGGGTTCTTTCTGTGCATAATGGTTATTCGAGGAAGAGTTGTGAGATATGTTCATCCTTACAAGTCTTTTTTGTCAATATTCCTTCCTTGGTTTTTTACAAAGGATTTATATTACTTCAACCTGTACTGTTTTGGCACTTTTACTGGGAGAGAAGATAATATTCATCAAACATTACTATCTAGTCAATGGTTAAGAATTAAAAAGAAAAAAAAAAGAATTCCTTAACACTTGCAGAGACTTGTAATTTTTTCAATATTAAATAAAAAAGGTTAATGATTCATTGTAGATCAAAACATAAAACATTATGGATTAAAATAATATTTTTTTATGTTTTTGTCATTCTTAACGAATATTGTCATTTTCACAGTAAAATGACATAATTACCCTTAGAATAAAAAATTATTAAGCTAGTGTTTTTGTATTTTCAAGTTGATTTTTTTTGTTATAATCAAGTTGAAAAAGGTGGAATTTTCTATTTTAATATATATATATATATATATATATATATATATATATATATATATGTAAATATTATTTGAAAAAGAAAAGTGGTTGATGCAGGCAACGCACATGCCAGTGGGTGGAAGACGATCACGTTATTCAGGCAACGCATGAGACGTCTTATGACAAACTTATGGTGGCTTCCAGGGCAACATTTGAATTGTCTCGGTGACCCCTCCATCCCTAGGTGGCAACCTTTAGTTTGGTGCTGACGACCTTGCCCCCCCCCCCCCTTCTTTTATCTCCCCCTCGATTTCCTTAAAGTAATTCTTCAATTTGTTTTTTCAACTTTTGTCCCTATTTTTTTTATTACAATTTATTTTATTTGAAATAATTTATAAAATTCAATTTGTTATTCAATTTCTTCCAAATTTTTTCAACATATTTTGTTTCTATTCTTTTGATTGCTATTTTTTTTTGTTTTCTTATCCTTTTCTTGATTATGTTATTTTTCAATTTTGTCCCTCATTATTTTATTTCATTTAATTTCTATTCCAGATTTAGTTCTCATTCTTTTGATTGCTATTTTTTTTTTATCTTTTTCTTGATTTATTTTATTTTTTTTTAATTTTATCCCTCATTGTTTTGTTTTATTTCATTTAAATTTTATATTAGAGATGATCCTCATTTTTTTTATTGTTATTTTTTTTTAGTTTTGGATGAATGGGGATTTTACTTCATGACTTTTTTGGCTTTGCCTTTTATAGATAACCCGTTCTTATGACTTGAATCACATGTTTTGAAGATTAATCCGATTTAACTTTGGTTTTTTTTAGTTTTCTTTTTTAAATTGTTTTTTCTTCAATTTCATCATTCGACAATAGGTTATTGGGTTTTTAGCTTCGTGATTTTTGCAGTTTTTCTTTCTATGAGGTTATCCTAATCTTACATTTTGAATTGTAGGTTAGTCGAGTTAATTTAGGTTGACTCAAGTTTTTTTTTTATAGTTTAGCCTTTTATTGATTTATTCAATTTCTTTTGTACAAAGTTATTTGACCTCACAACCAAGTTGCGAATTTGACATACTCGAGTCAGGTTTTTTTGTTTGTTTTTTCAATTTGTCCTTGAGCTTTTGGTTTGCTGATAATTGAGCTTTATAATTGAGATTATCCCATTCTCATTTAACTTTACTTTTTTTTTTTATCAAATAAGATCATTAAGATCTTTTAAGAATATTTAGAGTGTATTTTTTTTAATAATATTAGCAATTGTTTATTTTTTTGATTAGTCATTTTTTTTAATTGTCATTAACTTTTTTTTATAATCATATTATTAAATAAACCAAGCTTATTAAACTTATTTAAATTAATGACCCAGGTGTCAAATTTTTCTTGCTCCTTTAAAAACATTATTATATGAATATTTTTGTTTTATATTTGAAAAAACTTGACTCGGCTCGTAGCATAACATATACCACTTAGAGAATATATACCAAATCATTTCAGTATCATCATTAACTCTCATTCATAATTTTATATATCAAATTGGGTCAATTTGACTTTCATATCATATCATTATTTTTTTTTATACACATATTGATCAATTCAAACAGAGTCATGACCTCTTTTATTGAGAGAAAAAACTAGAAAAATTATATCGAAAAAGAACATGAACTCAGTGAGAGAGTGTTTCAATAGCTAAAGTGAAATGAAACGACCAAGAACAGAATGCCTTCTGTTTTGATTTAATTGCAAACCGGCTGTTCCAAGTGCATCGAGCCACCGAAACCATTAATGCAGAGTTGTCTATAGATTTATTTTATGGGAAAAAAAACCTTTTAAGCACTTTTGAAAAAGATTCAATGGGGTTTTGAAAAAGAGTAAACAATCCAGTTGGATTTTAGAGCGAACAGAAACATGCCATCATTTGGCATTATTCTCTACTTCTGAATGACGCTGGAACTAGATAAAAAAGAGAAAGTTCCATCAAAGTAGTCTACGACATGGCAAAGCAGCTTCACATAGGCGGAAGAGAGATCAAATAACAATGCGGAAAACGTTTGCATATATACTAGCAACATGAACTTAAAATCAGTGTCACACCTACGAAGAACATAAATAAAAAACTTTTACTTGGAGGCGCTGGTTTTTTGCTTGGCCTTCTCTATAAGGGGCTTCAGTTGCTTCTTTTCAGCAAGAATCTTGAGGAAGTTGAACAAAAACGGAATATAATTGTGCTTCCTACGGATATTTTCTGTTCTCCATTTCTTGAATTTTTCTTCCTCCATCAAAATCTTTTCTGTAGCACTTTCAATCGCAGCATTCACTTCAGACATGGATTTGTTCAGAGATTCATAGTTGCCATTGTCGACCAGTCTTTCTGCCTGGAAAGCAGCTAGCTGCTGCAAGATACGCTCCCTCCTCTTTTGGAGCTCCTTGAGTTCAGCAGTATACATTTCTTTCCTGTTTTTGACTATTGCCAAGAGATTAAATCTTATCTCACTATTGGAATGCCTTTCTATGCGTTCCTGGATCACTGGCTGCACCATAAGCAGCCAGTCCATATCACCATGCCCACCAGTGCACTGACCAAGGCTGATGGGTCCCTCTTTCAACCCATCAAGTTCATATAGCACTCCATCAACAGGCAAATAACTTATAAAATGGTACACGTCATCTTCTTTGCTGGCTGCCTTCTGCTCTTCAGGAACAAAAGGCCCAAGTCGTGCAAAACTGTTATGGGCTGCACGTATAGCTTCGCAGTTATTAATAGCCAACCCTTTGAGCTCAGGAGGAAAATTCTTGGTGAATTCTTTTAATTTCGACAATTCTGGACCAATGTCCATATCTGGGCGGTTCATGAGGATAGACAAAATTGCTTGACTTGCACAAGCATTGTTAATAACCTACAAGAGAGGAAAAACCTTTCGAAAATTAATTAGAGCTTATGATCCTCCACTGATTGAAGACCTCATCTAAACATACCTGACGGGCAAAAAAGAGATTAGGATTTGGATCCGTAATTACAACCCGTTCATCTTTCTCTTCTGGGCGCCATTTGAAAAGAAAAACCAACCCATATACAGGTCTGCAAAAGGAGTAAGAAAAAGTCACATGTTAGCGTAAAGAAAATGGTGACCCAACATAAGATATAAAATGATATAGGGCCATAGAATTCAGAAACAAACCTCAGGCTGTCAAGAGAATCAAGGTCCAATGAATACAACTCTTCAACCTGTAAAGAAGCATCAAGATATCATATCCAGTTCATGGAGGTTAGGGGTTGGACCTCACTGAAAAAAAAATGCACAACTCATAGACTGCATTTCTAACAAACAAGTAGAGTGATTATGCCTTAAGTGATAGAAACACAAAGTACTTTTGGTTCCTGTTCTTCAGTTACTTCTAGTCTCTTAAGAAGGTCCCATTTGGTAACTGCAAATACAATATTTGATAATGTCCCGAATAATCATTTAAATTAGCAACATTGAATATAGAGTCTTTGTTATACCATTCAGGTAGGTATAACAAATAGGTATCAGGAATGAAAATGGAATCGAAATGGTAACATAAAATGAGAATGGCATTAAATTCTAAACACTAGATTGGGTATAACAGTTAAGAATCAGAATGGAACCTTGAAATGGCAATCCCTGGAAAAAAAAAGCAGTGAACTTATAGTGCTCCACAGAAACTGAAAAACTTGTGACTAGGCTCAAAAGCCTTTTACCAGTGTTTCCTTGTTGTTCGTGAGCATGGTTGAGGTGGTAATGCTAATGGAAACGGTGGTGGTGATGGGTCATGGTGGTGTTAGTGGCAACAATGATGGTAATAAAGATGGAGTTTTTTTTTTTTTTAATAGGTGTACTTTAAAACTTATTTCCCCGGACAAAGAACTTGTAACTTATTTCCCACAATTTTCCATATAAGCACCAAATTAATGTAATTAATTCAATGCTACATAAGCATATATCAAAAGAAAAAAAAAAATCAAAAGCTATATGCACAATACAAAAAAGTAAGCTGAGCTAATATGGATTAAGCATTGGATAGAAAAAAGTTGTTCCAACACTGATTTTTAAATTACATAATAGCATAATTCTAAAATGAAAATAAAATTCCTTGATAGCAGTAATTTTTTTTTTCTTGGAGGAAATACAAGTCAAACAAGATTTATTAAGAGTGATCACAGTGTAAGATAAGGATGCATTTTTTATCACACAGTTCATTCCTGGTGACTACTATTCAAGAATTATGATGGAAAGTCAGACACAAATTAGTTAGTCAATAAAACTGATAATGGAACATGCAAATGGAGAATAATGAGTATTTTTACATAGCTTGTCTGCTCCAACAAATCCTTGATAAAAGCAGCTACATCAGGAACCCCATGAGATTATTCCTTATCATCTTAATTTTGAAATGTTACCTCTAGTGGAATTAATATTGTGATAGGATCACTCAAACAAACTCTAGAAGAAAGCAGCCCAAAATGCCCTATTTAAGTTATCAAAAGATTCATATTGATTAGAGGTCTAAAATAATTGAGAAACTCGCATAGCATGATACCCAAACCCCCGGAACAAAAGTGAGAGAGTTACAAAAATATTTTTGAAGTGTTGGTACAGTAAGTATTTTTAGGATTTTCTATTTCCACATATTAAATCATTAGCAATTTTTATGCTTGTGTGTAAGAAATACCTTATTTTAGTAAACAAGTATAAAAGTACCCTATTTAAAAAAATAAGTTTTAAAAGTACCTCAATAGGGTAAAGAAAAATTCAATGATGGTGGTGCTATAGTGATGGGTGGTTGTTTAGTAATAGAAAAGTGGTCATCATGGTGGTGATAGTTACAATAGAAGGCAGTGGTGGTAGTTATAGCAATGGTAATGATTATATGAAGAGGTGATATATCATTTTATTAGCTTTGATTGGCATGTGGTAGTGGTAATTGTGAAATTGATAATGAATTTGAAATAATATCACATTCTTTAACCAATACAAAAAAAAACCCATTCCCAATGAGCTTAAAAATGGGAGCAAAAATGACCCAAGTGCCAAAAAGTTGAGGACAAACTAAAGATCAACCATGTTACCTTCCCTAAAATACATTTAAACTTGACAGAAAAAAACAGTGGAATTAGCACTTGCATTTCCAGAGCATTTAAAATACTGAATGGCATAAAAATGGAGAGGAACTTGACATAACAAGAAAATCGAGATTTATAGGTTACCTGTACACCTTTTACATGCATTTGTTGTATAAGTTCCGTGAACACACCTGGATTACAAGCTTGGAGTCTCAGCAAAGAGGTTTCCATTCAAAAACTACAACACAGTATGGATATAATAAATGTTCATGCATGTATCCATGTGTGAGAACCATAAACTACTCTTTCCTTGGCAATTAACAATCCACAAGCTAAGATTGTCAGCTATATAGTTAAAAATTACAAATGCAGCATGAAATATTTACAGGCAGATATGTCCATCTAAAGACAGAAGATTAATCCAAATGAAATTATTTTTCTTCATGAACACCTGACATCTATAAAAAATATAACAGGATTGTATCACCCATTTGTATAAAAAAAAAATTAAATACAAAAATTCAAAACATTAAATTCTATGGCATCCTTTATTGCTAGAGATTCCCCTGTATGTGTAACAGAAAGCCTGGTATGTAGAGTCTAAATCCAATTATCCAAAGACATGGGAGTCTTTTACTGGTTTCAAGAATCTGGATGGGCACAAAGTCCACGTATAGATACAGTCAAGAATCTATATTCAAGATCTTGGAGTGGTTGGGGGTTCTTCTACTCGATCATTCTCACCAACAGCTTTGTGTTTTTTCAATAGCATTGTCAGGATAAATAGACAAGAATCACAAAGAAAACCCTGGCTTCTAAGAAGCAAGAGATACTATTCTTTTAATGCTCGTAACAAGTGAAATGATAGACCCATAATATCGTATCCAAAAAAAGAAAAGAAATTGAAAGACCCTGCATTCCTGGCAGATGCTCAAAACCAAACAAATCAAAGCACACTTCCCCAAAACCTTTCTGCTTTAGATTTTCCAAAACCCTCAAACTGACACAGAAGCAACTCCTCTAAGGTATTTTGAACTAATATAAGACTCATAAGAATTTAGAAACAATACCTGGATCAGACTCAATAGTGCACCAAGACATGATGATTGATTCGCCACAATAACAGTAACAGTAACTCTAAGCCTGCAAGGAAACATACAATTAAATTTAATTTTGAAGCGGAATTGACCCCTATGGAGAATTAGGCTACGAAAGATACCAAATCATATATTGTTTAAAAATCACAAACCCTAACTCCTATTGCTTCATATTTCCGTAGCAGCAGAAACCGCTAGCATAACAAACGACAACCCTATCTCTTTGTAAAATCAACACACGTAGCTACTAATTTATCAGAATACAAAAAGGAAGAGACGACGTTGAAGAAGTAAGCATCAGCTCTGCAAAATTTAGTAAAAGGAGAGTTTTAGGTTACCTCGCAGTGACAGTTGCTTCCTGCTTTTTCCGTTATTGCTCACTCAAGCTTTCTCTCCTATGAATATTTACTATATTATTAATTAGAAAAGATTAATTAGAACTGAGTACATGAACTGTGATCTAATGAACAAACATTTAAATCATTTAATTATTCTTTTTCCTTCATAATAAGATTTTGATAATTTTTTTTTGTTTTTTTTAATTCCATTCTTTTCTATCATTCTTTTTTGCAATTGAACTTGATCTTTTCTTTTATAGACCTCTCGCATTGTAAAAAAAACATTGGGTTTATGCTCAACTATATAAAAAATTGGTCAGATTTTCCTTTTTCAAAGTGATTTTAAATATAGAAAGTGGAATTGATAATAAGTAAAAATAAAAGGCTGTAAAGAAAGAAAAAAACATATTGTGGAACAAAAGAAAAAAAGAAAAAGGAAGAAGGAAAAAAACATTGATGGAGCCATGTCGTGGATAATTGATCACCATGCACTACCTAGGAATGACGGGGTGTGGCATATAATATTATATTACAAATTACAAAAACGAAAAGATGTGGCCTTTTCATTATTCATCAAGAGAGAAAACATTCTGGGTTCTAATAATGTTTCAAAGTGGTTTCTTAAAAAAAATCTCAATTAGCTTTTTTTATTTTTCAATTTATTCCTTGACATTGCATCTATATGGGATTAGGATTAGTTGTGTGTTTTGGTTGCCTATGCTAGGGGATCACACAATGTTGAGGAAAAATCTCGTCACTCAGTTTGTCAAGATTAATTGAATTCTTATTGATTTAAAACAATTAAAGTTTTAGAAATCAAATTTAAAGATTGGACGAATGTTAAGTCCCTTTTTATTGCTAAAACTCGAGACTGGATTGGTCGAGCAATGAAAAATATCCATCCCAATTTTTTTTATCACTAAACTTTTTTTTATTTGATCCTTTTACATTAAACTTATTTGATATTGGACTAGGTGTTTTGTTTTGGTTGCGGTCTCATGATGTTGAGGAAACATTCTGGTATGTGATTAATACTTGGTTTCACAAAACAAAATTCAATTGTATTGATCTAAACTAATTAAGTCTTGAGGGACCAGATTTGAAAATGAAACAAGAGAAGGGATGAAATAGAATGGGTAAGGGAAGAATGGAGGTGATAGTAAGAGAGGAGAATCATCGTGTTATTGAGTCATGTTTAGCCTTCTTTAGCCACCGAATGAGCTTTTCCACAGTCTCTCTTGAATCGTCTCAGTGGGATCCATCATTTAGGGCAACTTGTGGCGTTATTAAGGTTCAAGTGTGTCACTGACAATTTTTTTCTCCTTCACTTGGTTTCCTTGCCTTGCTTTGTTAATTTTATTTTATATCAATTTTAGCCCTCATTCTTTTAATTGATATTTACTTTTTTTGTGCCCTTTTTAGATTTTGATTATTTTTTCAATTTTATCCTTCATGATTGCTATTTGTTTTTCTAAGAGGTAATCTAGGTCTCATGACTTGAGTCGCAGGTTTAGAAGGTTGGTCTTGCTTGACTTGGATAGTTTTTTTGGTATACTTTTTTTAAAAAATTTTTTTGTTTCATTCTTCAACAATTGGTTAGTTGGGAATTGAGTTTTGGTATATTTTTTTATTTTCTTTCTATGTTGTTATCTCGGTCTCATGACCTATATTGCGGGTTTTATAGGTTAGCCTAGGTTAGTTCAGGTCTTTTTTTTTGTTTTTTTTTTCAATTTCATCTTTCAACATGGGTTAATTGAGAATTAAGATTCAAAATCTTTTTTTTTTCTATGTTGTTATATTATTCTCATGACCCGGGTCGTAGGTTTAATGAGTTTACCTAGGTTGTAAACCCCGGAAAAAATAAAGGTTGCTTAAATTTCAAACTAACTACATAGGAAATAAAAGTGAAGAAATTCATGCATAGGGTTAAATAAAAACAGGAATTCATAAATTTTTGGTTATAAATTTCCGGGCGAAATAATTCGAGATATTATAAATTAACTCGGTAATGTTGAGGCTTGGATTTAATTGAACAAAATAAACTAAATGAAAAGTTCTGAGGTGGAGTTATAAGAAATGAAAAGAGGTATAACTTGATATAAGAAGAAAAAGATATGGGGGCAAAAATAATACACTTAAAGGAAATGGGGCCTAAGTACAAATAAGAAACATTATAGAGTATAAATACTCCTCTCCTCACCAAAAATCTGCAGCAACCAAAAGGAAAGAAAATAGGGAGTTTTTGTATTCATTCTTACAAAATTAAGAGAGAAACACCAAAATTTCAAGAACCCATCCAAGATTAAGGGTTTATAGATGGAATAAACACTCGTGGGCAAGGGATTAATAAGAAAATTTGAACAAGAAGAGAAGAAGGAGGGTTGGTTATCATTATAAAGAAGGAAGGAGGGCGTAAAAAATCTTCAACTGGTTAAAGATCGAAACCTTAATTCTTACTGAATAAGGTGCTCTAAACATGATCTTATAATTCATTTCAAATTCGATTATGAATTAATGTCTTGATGTTGAATTATAGATTAAGGTTCTTAGACTTGAATTGGGGAAAAAGTTATAGATGTTAAAATTAAGTTAATTCATGTATTGTATATGATTGGGGGCATGAAACCATGATAATTTACCTAGAAAATGTAATTTGTGAATGTTATGTGTGAATGAAAGGGGTGACGAATCTAGACAGGCTCGTCTCCTGACTTTCAGTGAGATTTCAGGTAAGAGAATGAGAGAGTTAAGATCAGGTTCCTTCATAGAAATTATAGTTTTAGATGTTGACTAACTAAGAAAATTAGTCTTGCTTAATTTGGAGCTATAGAACTCCAGTTATGGGTTACCAACCGAGACTGGGTCATGACAGACCCTATAGGGTAGTAAGTCTGATTTGTTGATGAGCAATTTTGACTATCTTGGGGGCAAAACTAGGTTCTCCTTCCTTCAGGGGAACTCGTAGCCTCATGTCTTAGCTTTCCAACGCAACCAACTTCGTTAGAAATGGAGTCCTAAAACTCTAGACAAAGTTAAGAATATGAGATGAGGTCGAAATGCGACCTCTGCAGATAGTAACGGTTCGAAAGAGTAACGGTTCAAAATAATAATAGTTTGAAAGAGTAACGGTTCGAAAGAGTAACAATTCGAAACAGTAACAGTAACAGTTCGAAAGTGTAATGGTTAAAAAGAGTAACGGTTCAAAATAGTAACAGTTCAAAATTTAAATAGTAATAGTCCAAATATAAAGAAAGGAATGATTGAAAGAAAGACCTATTGGCTGTTGATATGGTTATTATAAAATGTATCCTTGAATGAGGAAAATTTACGAGATAAACTTGTGATTGCAGGAGGGACCACCGGAGTGGTGCTGCAGCAGGGGAGCACAAATAGAGCTTCTACTGCAGGTAGGTGATCCGCACCTATACTTTCTAGTTAAATTCCATGATTTAATATGTTATTGATGTAAAATGTGAATTACCGAATGTTGGATATTATGTGAAAGGAGGAAAGTTTGCGTAATGATGTTGATATTTTGGAAAGTATTTTGAATGTATGTGTATTCGAGGTGAAATGTTGTTGTGTAAATTGTCAAGTGATGAAATTATCGCTGACAACAGAAATATGAGAAGTGTGATATGGGGCGTGGACTAACATACATTTAGTGTATGTTAGGATCTCGGGTAAGGGGATCAACATGTATTGGACTAGCATACATTTAATGTATATTAGGATCCCGGGTAAGGGGATCAACATGTATTGGCTAGCATATATTTAGTGTATGTTAGGATCCCGGGGAAAATGATCACCTTGCATCGGCTTCTAGGGGTGATGATGATACCAGTGAAATTGGTATCAATAATGTGTTAAGCGGAAATAATCATGGTTGATCTTATGAAATCTTGAATAGAGGTTGATAATGGAAAAGGAAATGGTTTTTAGTAGTTGAATGAGAAAGAGTTTTCAATGAAAACCAGAAGGGAGAAGTGAATAAAATATGAATGCATGTTTGCCTTTTTAAATTGTTGGATATTTGTGTTGTTATATTTATTATGATATTCATGTTTCAATAATATGTATTTTGTTTCAGGACCATCGCATGCACTACTAGAGTAGATCCTAGCTTATGTTCACTTTTTGTAATTCTAGGTTCTAGGGAGTATACCCTTGTATTTTGTAATATTACAACTTTTATATAACTTAATTTGTATAATCAATGTTTAAACTTGAATATATAATCTTAACTCTGAATTTTATATGATTGTGTCCATGTTTATCTCATTTATTCCTCTATAATGATATTTGTTGTTCAATGTCTGTTATAAATATTATGGTTGTGACGACGATGATGTTTGTGGGATTGAAACCCAGGACGATTGGGTCGTGATTGAGTTAAGAGATATGAAATATTAGAAGTGTAAATAGATAAATGTCGATAACTTGGGACCTTCCGATATAGGGAGACAGGCGCGCGCCCACACACACAAATATATATATATATATATATATATATATATATATATATATATATATATATAATTACTCTGTATATTAGTTGACGTGAGATTGTTGCTTAATCTCGGATATGGGGATGTTATATAGGTTGACTCAAGTAACCCTTTTTTGGTTTTTTTTTTTAAATTAAATATTTGTTTCTCATTCTTATCCTTTAAGATTATGCTGATTAGAAATTGAGCTAGTTAGGGATTATGGTTTGTAATGTTTTTTGTTTTCTTTTCATGGGGTAATTCTAGTCTCATGACCAATATCACGAGTTTGGATTAACTAAGATTGATTTGGAGGTTTCTTTTTTGGGTGTTTTTTTTTCTTTTTTTTAATGATTTTTTTCTAGATTACATCCTTCAATATTGGATTTTTCTTGACTTTTTTTCTTCCAATTTCATCCTTTAACATTTTAATGATTTTAAATTGGGATTCGTAATTTGTTTCAGTTTGTTTTCTATAGAATTTTTATGATTTCAAACAAATATTTTGGCATTTAGTTGATTCTTAATTTTATGAGCATCTATTTTGTTATCATATAATTAATAGTTTCACAAAACAAAACAAGGTTTTGTAGGTAGTTTTTTTTTTTTTGCCTTTTTCTAATGTCAATTTTTTTTCTTGATTTCATTCTTCAATATAGGATTAGTTGAGAATTGGGCTTCAAAATCTTTTTCAGTTTGCTTTCTATGTGATTATTCTATTTTCGTGACTCGGGCCACAAGTTTAAAAAATAATAGAAACACAACCCTACAAGTTTAGGAAAAAGACAACATTACATAATTGAGACCAAAATAAATAAATTTGATAGAAAAATAAAAATATATATTAAATAGCACATGTTTTTGACTTATTAGAAACACAAACAAACACTTAGAAAACTTAAAAAACTAAAACTCCAATATATGCATGGTTGGATAATCTGAAAAGATCACATTCTAAACTTAAAAACCACGTTGGATAAATTTATTTTTCCATGCAATGAAGAGATGGAAATTTGGACTCAAAGTTGGCCTTTAAGCTAATAGTAAACATCATCAAGAACTTTACTTATTTTCATTGTCAACCCAAAATCAATTAACCTAACATCAATAGAACCATTAGAGGACACTCTCATGTCATGCTTCTTTGGTTGAAAAAAAACTAGTCCTCAAGTTTAGATTGTTATTTTCTCGATCTTAGGGGTGTCTAATCAAAGCACTTCCATTATCATTTATGAAAGCCATGGACTGAAATCCCTTAACATTAGTTATATTACCTTTTTGGATGGTGCTTGAATCATCATTAAAAAACAACTCAACTACTTTGCCATTATCAACCTTATTATGATCTGAACTAATGAAAATTGTTTTTGGAACATTGACATAAACATTAACAGGTTCACTCTATTTTTCTCCATTTTAATCCTATCAATTTCAAAACTTTTCTTAATCAAATGTGAAGCATATCCTCCATAATTTCCTTCATTAAAAACCACTTCTAGAACCACCTTCATAACATGCTTCTCAACTGACATAACATGAACTTTTTTAGCATACTTAGGATCGTTATAGACTGAGATTTATACACCACAATCTTCTACTTCAAAATCATCATCATCTTTATCATCGAACTTTGATGGTTGATTCCAATCCACAAATGATCTAGAAGAATAAAAAAATTTAGCTTCAACATCATTTTCTTGTTGCTAAAATTTCTCTTGTATATCCTTATCAATAATTATTATTAGAAGAGCCACTTTCACAATCATTCTTATCATCATTGTCTCAATTCTTATATCATTTAAGATGCTCTTGAAGCTGCTTGATTTGCCTTTTTATTTTATCCATTTCAAAAACATAAATGTCCATCTCAAATTCTTGCACACGACATCCATGAATAGTCATAAATGCAAATTCAAAGCTTTAATACCAACTTGATACTAGGATAATAATAATATTGAAAATTAAAAGTTGACTCACATAAAGGATAGTTTTTGCTTGCCACTTTCAAATAACCCACCACTTTAAGGATATAAATTCACTCGCCACTTTAGAGATATAAAGTTGAAGGATAAAAGTTCACCAATCATAAAGATACAAAACTTGATAGGGTGCCAAAAGACCAAGTCAAAGACTTTGAATTCAAATCTTGCCAAAAGTTCCTAATACATGGTTTGAAAGATCATTATATACGTGGAACAACTTTCTAAGTCTAGGAAGGACCAAAATGATAGAATTGAAGCCAAAATAAATAACTTTGACACAAAAGTAGACAAATAATAAATAACACACCTTTTTGACTTATTAAAAACAAAAACAGACAATTAGAAAACTTTAAAACTAAAATAGCCATAACTTATTGTACAAAAATCCAATGTATGCATGATTGAATAATATGAAAAAGATCACATTCTAAACTTAAAAACCACATAAGATAAACTTATTTTTCCATATTATGAAGATATGCAAATTTGGGCTCTAAGTCGGCCTATGACTGGCAGTGAACATCACGAAGAACTTCACTCATTTACATTGCTAACCTAAACTCAAGTAGCCTAACATTAATAGAATCATTAAAGGCACTTCTGTGTCATGATGCTAGAAACAAGTTTATGATTTTTTTTTGTTGTGTTTAGTACTTATAACATTAATGAAGAGAAGAACATGATCATTAAGTAGTTTGAGCTTCCTGATGTTATAAGATGTTTTTCATGTTAGGATGAGCTTTCTTGTAAGGTTTGTCAAGTTATAACCCATTAAGGTAATGCAAAATTGGAATGAATGTGTTATTCTTAAGTGTATTTTTTAGAGTATGATCTTTAATTGCTTTTGATTAATAAATCAATTGTTCTCCATTTGAGTCCATGGAGATCCAAACTCAAATGTTACTCCTCAATTTAAATTGGTCATAAATCTTAATTTTATGAATGTGTTGGGTTTATTCCATTTGCACTACTTACATCAATGCCAATTGTCTATTATTGTTGCGCTGCCACAAAAAAAAACTTTTGGTAATGTTATTAAACCCAGTCAAGCCCGATGGATGAACATGTTGACCTATTGATCTAGCCGTTGGACTAGTTGGGTTTCAAAACAAATTGGGTGGATCTTGATCGAGTGTAACCTAGTCGATTTGACGGGTGTAACTGTGAATCAGTTGATCTAGCAAAAACCTAACTTTACTTTTTTTTTTTTAAAAAAAAAATGTTATCAATTTAACTTCTTTTATAAGAAAAATATTGAAATAATGATGTTTTATACTGACCTAGGTCAAACCAGTCTAAGCTACCAAGCTCGTGACCTAGTTATGGCCCTAACTATGTTTAATAACCTTGCATTGTAGAATCCATTTTTATTTAATTAAATGACTATAAAAATAAACATTATAGAAAATAAAAAATAAATAAATTCATTTAGGATAATATTATGAAAAAATCATTTCGGAGAAATGTATTTGTTTTCATTGAAATTGTTTTTTTATTCATATTTTTTTTATTTTAACAAAAAAACGTTATTTCTTACATTGGTAGCATAGTTCATTGAATAAAAAATGACAACAATTAGAAAAATAAGTTTGAAGAAATTATATCAATTTGAAATAAAAAAAGAAAAGGCATATAACATTGTGTTTTAAGAAAATAATCATTATGATAGTAAAAGCAAGCTCCAATTAAAAACAAATAATGAATCGGCAATCTCCTTGCAACTACTTGAAAAAGAAGAAGAAGAAAGCAATAGAATTGAAAAAAATTATATAAAAACTATATAATAAAAAAGTAAGAAAAAAATTTATTCTCATCCAATATTAATAAGCAAATTATTATAAAAATTATGCATATCAAGCTAATACATAAATTTATCCATAAAACAATTGAAAATATAATGAGAAAAGAATTCTATTCTTCTTAAAAATAATGAAAGTTTTTCATAAAGAACATGTTTTTTTAGGTAGTGACAATTAAAATAAAGGTTTGGTAAAAATTTAAGCGAATTGAAATAAATAGAAAAATTGTATTTTTTCAATTTATACTTCATTTCTTTATTAATGCATTTTTTATTATTTTAACAAAAGCATGTGTTTTTTTTTTAACTATAAGCACTGTTTTTTTTTAATACATTTTATGATCTTAAATGGAA
This sequence comes from Populus simonii, assembly GCA_007827005.2. Classification (NCBI taxonomy): domain Eukaryota; kingdom Viridiplantae; phylum Streptophyta; class Magnoliopsida; order Malpighiales; family Salicaceae; genus Populus; species Populus simonii. The sequence goes on from CM017467.2 coordinate 12,885,036, forward strand.
GTTTTAAAAAATCATTTATTAAAATAGTTTTAATTTTTGTATGTGATTCAAGAAAAAAATATATGATAAAGTGATATCAAAATTCTATTGTTTGTCTGTTTGCCCATATGTTAGCCACTAGAGACCTGGCTGGAAAATCTTGATGGGATTTTGGGATTCAAAAAACTATTTTCAACTTATTTTCATCTAAAAAATCTAATAAAAACCGTTCAAATCTATATAAACCATTTTCTCACATTAAAAAAAACCCTACAATGGTCCAAAACACAAAATTGAACCAAGAAATATCTACTTTTCTAACAAAATGAAGGCTAAAAAACACCTCAATGGAACTCTCATCGTCAAATGTAATCTATTGACACCAAGATTGCCTTTTTATGTTACCAGAATATGGCAAACGAATAATGTTCTCTCTCCTCTACTGTTTTTCATGGATTCTCTTTTTCTCTCCTCTCTCCTCCAACTTAGGGATTAAAATGTGAATAAAAAATGAATTCTGGGATTAAAACGTTAAATTTTGAAACTAAAAAGACCAAAAATAAAAGTGAAAAAATTCCTCATCCAAAATCTTTTAAAAGGCGTGTCTTGAAAAATAATTAATATAAAAACCCTACTTTATTGCCTCATTGTCAAATTTGATCCTAGAATTTTTATTTTTTTTCAAGCAATAAACCAAAGTTTTCTTTACAAAATGAAGCATTGACCTAATACCATGATATTCTTTTAACAACCACAATAACCCTATAGAAAATAAATTGAAACAAATCATCAAATCAAATTCTAAATCAACGTGATATAGAAGGACAAATTTGAAAAACCAAATCCAGTGACTGTAGTAAAAAATATTCAAAGAACAAAAAATAAAAAATAAAGATAAACATTGTGCCAATCCATTTTGAAATTAGTCTTGGAATACAATGTTTGAATAGTGAAATCTTAATCTCTTTTAGGTTTCTGTTAATTTAATTTAGAAAAAATCACACTAAGCATCTTAGCTTACTCCATTTTATACTTTGTCTCTAATTTGTTTTTGTAAATTACATAAATATCTTGAAGTTTTTATGTTCATAACCCTTTTAATGGCACAAAAATAAATCATTTTTTTTAATTATTTACATATTTATCATTATTCTTTATTTAATAACTAAAGAACTCCTAGTGCATAAAGATTAACAAAAATGCCATTGAAAGTTACAACACAATTTTACTTCTACACCATATTTTAACACCTATTTTTCTTCTCCTAGCAAAACACACATTTCTTCCCCATAAAAAAAATAGACAATGAAAAATCATTTTTTCTCCACCAATCCCACTACTAAAAATTCAAATATTTACATATCAAAACACTTATAAGCACTAGCTATAAAACACAATCATAATTTTCTTAACCCAATTGCAAATCATTCTTCTTTCTACTCTACTATATATATAATCAATCATAATAATGTTGGAATGTCTTGGAATTACTTGTAAAATTTTTACAAAGCATTAATGTTGGCTAAAAATGCTAAAAATAATGTAGAAATTGATTTGGTATTTCATTTTCAGCTCTAGTTTGTTAAAAAAAGAATGTAAGAAAGTGTTCTAAAATTCCCAGCCCAAAATCTTATGTCGCAAGTGGGTGAAATACGAGGATTAAAAAGGGGTTGTTTGGAGTCGCTATCTAATTGTTTGGTCTAAGGTCGCTAGGAAACTCAGGTATATCAGTTTTATTAGAAATTCAAGGATAAGAGACTGATTGTGGCTAAGAAGGTATTAACACCCTTAACACACTCTACTTGAGGTAAGCTGCTTTGTGGTTTGATGTGGTTTAAGGGTTTTGATGGTTTTCTGGTTGGTGATCTATCTGTGGTTTAGGATAGATATTTACTTGTATGAATAAATCCAGTGTTTAAGAATTTATTATGGACTCTTGTACCCAAATAAATTCTTAGAAAAACATTCTTCTTAATTTGTGTATTACGGTGAAAAATACTCTCAATTAAAATTGATGAATATTTAGAATAACTCCAAAAATTTTCACATCAACTTTGATATTTCAAATACCAGCCTTAATTGTAGGTCTAGTGTTCTATACCAGGATTTTCAACCATTAATTCTCATGAATTAAAAAAAGTGATTTATTGAAATATTGGCTAAATTCTCATGAATTAAATAAACTGGTTATTAAATTCTAAAATATATGCAAATATGTATTTTGAATTTTCGTATGGAAATACTACGCAATATGATTTTCTTTGTATTTTTGAGTCACTTGGCTGTATGCAACACACAAAAAATTATTTTATTGTTTTTTTATTTTTCTTTTTCTTCTAAAAGGCTTAAGAAAAATTATTGAAAAAAAAGAAGAAAAAAAAAATGGAAGGAAACAGAAAAGCAAAAGGGCTTTTCTGTTTTTTTTTTATTATATATATTCTTTTTCTTTTTTTGTTTTCAGGGGAATCGAATCAACTCTAACAGGTTGACCCAGTTGGGGTTGACCTGGTTGGGTTGACCTGACCGAGTCAACCTGGAAAAAGACCAAAAGAAAGAAAGGAAATGAAAATAGATCAAAAGGATGAAAAACACAAAAACTTAAAAGTTTTCGAACAAAAACGGATCAAAACAGAAATAACAAAAACAAATAGAAGAATGTTCTTCGTCTTCCCTCAAAATATAATTCTCAATCCAGAGTAGATTTCAAATGAAAAAAAAGGCATATTCCTATTCGTAAACCTTTTTAGATCTAGAATCAAGGGTTCAAAACTCTTGATGATTGACGAAGTTACATGATTTTGCCTAAAAAGGGTTTCGGTTTGAAAACCGAAACCTAAGATTAAACCTCTAAAAAACTATTATTGATGCTAAAAATTCCTAGATTGTTTATAAAAAACAAAAGGCCGACCTATTTGAAATAGAAATTAAACCAAATGGTGGGCTAGCATTTAAGGCAAGATTTAACAGATGAATATGCCTTAAATGCAGAAAAGCTGCTCAGAAAACTAGTAGCTTAGAAGGAGCCCAAAAATGTCATTTTTGGGCTCAAAAGTGTCCTTCCTATCCTCACAAAACAAGCTATTGACATGGAACAAGGTTAAAGCTAAAGAAACAAAAAAATAACACAAAAACTAAAAAAAAAAAAGATTGATTCCCAACCTAAAAAACTATTAACTCAAAATAACAGAAGGGTTTCACATAAAGGGCTTTAAAATTTGACCATTTTCACTTCAAATGGTGAGGTTTTCTACCTATAAATAGGTGCTATCCTTTCATTAACAGAAGGTGCCCCTGCCCCTTTGGTGCTATCCTTAGCAAGCTTTATATCCAAGTTTAACATAAAGAAATGACAGGAAAGTAATAAAAAACTTATCATGGCCATCAAAACTCAGTATTGCTTCCCTTCTTATTTTCAAACCTCCTTAGATCAAAGTTGGAGCCTGGGAAATGTTCTAGGTAAGACCCTTTCCCTTTAGCCTAAGTTTCTTTTCTCTTTTCTCTTCTTTTCTTTCTCTCTGCTTCTCTATATTTTTCTTCAGTTTTTTTTTCTTTTGGTGTTCTTCGACCTCCTTTTTTATAGGTAGGTTTAGGCCTTCTAGATAGGTTGTTTAGGGTTTCAAATGGCTAAAACCTAGTTGGTTTTGCCATGGGGGGTGCTGGTTTTAGGTGTATATGGTTTTGTAAGGTGATTGGGGACCAAGGTAAGTGTTTTATACACTTCGATCCTAGGAGAAAGGTTTTAAACCTTTGATATGATCCTTCTGGAGGTTTCTAAATGGGAACCAACGAGAAGGTTGGGCACTCTTCTGCAACTGACTAACCCTATTAAGGCTGACTGGGTTGGCTACTTCCAGGACTTCGTCGGAACATCTCCGATGTCAATTTCACCTAAGACCACCTGGACTTGGTAGGGGGTGCATGCCTTTCGACCGAACCCACTCCTGCTTGATTTGGAGGTCTATAGCTCTCTATATTCGATCATCTGAAAGTGTCAACTCAAACAGTGTAATGTATGACACTTGTGTTTTTGGTTAACTAGGACAAGATGTTGTGGAGATCCATGGAGAAAATGGGATGTAAACATTTGATATTGTGGACATGGGATTGTAGAGGGGTGTTTTTTAGTCGAATGGTGGTGATTTCAGCCTTGAAGGTGGTTGAAAACACAGTATTCAACCGCATGAAAGTGCCACCTCGACCAGCAAAAAACCGAAGAAGAAGAAGCACAGTACCTTGAACTGTCCTGTTTTGGCTAATTCTTGTAGATTCGAGTTTCCTTTTAATTTTGGGTCTATCAAGGTTCAAAACAATCCTTCATCTCTTGATTTCTTTTTGTTTTATCCTTAATTTCCCTCTTTCTTTCTAATTTCATGCAATTGTGTAACACCCTCAAATTATAATGTCATAAAATCTCAAATATTTCTTTACTAATGTCAAGTATTGAATAGTATGTCTAAAATTATGGGATTTTTTTTTTAAATTTCGGCAGAGTTTTCTTTGTTTTCTGATGTTACCAAGTTATTGACTAGACTTCATTCAATCATAATACTCAAAACTTCCACTTTGATCCAACCATCCTAGATCATATCCTATCTCATCAAATAATATTTCACATAACTATACTTTATTGTATTTTCTCAACCTTAGATCATCAACAAATAACACATTAACTACAAACAATTATAAACTCAAAAGATTCATATTGAACTAATTATTACATTAACATGCATCCATCTTTTAAACATGCATGATTATAATTACTAAATATTCTTTTGAATAGTTTAATAATATTAGTTCCTTACTCATACATTTTAAATGTATAAGTACCAAAAGCAAACATCTTCATATATTATAATCTACATATAAAGCAAATATATTACATCCTATAAAATAAACAAATTAAAACACAAAGCCCATATTTAACGCTCCGCATCACCTCGTGAAAAACCTTTATACATAACATTAATAAGAAATAAGAATGATCACACATTAAAGATGATAAAGCTATTATGTTTACAAGTCTTCAAAATATATCAAATTATCTTTCATCACCAACTTACTATATATCAACATTAATAACTCATTCATAATTTATTAATCCTATACTTATAGGACCTCTGTAACCAACACTCATTGCTTAATTTTTAATTTGGTAATTCACAATTTTGCCTCAAACCCGACTAACCCTCTTAAATAGCCAACTATCTAACCGCTAATTCTATACGAATTACACAACATCCGGCTATTCTCTATAAATAGCCAATCTAACTGGTAATTCCATACGAATTACCCAACATCCGGCTATTCTCTATCAATAGCCAATACAACCGGTAATTCTATACTAACCGGTAATTCATACTAACCAATCGGTAACCCCATACCAACCGGTAATTCCATACCAACCGGTAATTCATACTAACCAACCGGTAATTCCATAACAATCGGTAATTCTATAGTTTTAATCAACTTTCTTCTTTTAACTCACTTAAGGAATTCTCCCATGAACTTTTCCTACCATTTATTTATTCCTTCTTTTCACATTCTTATGATGTTTCTTCACTTGTTTATATTTTGAATCCTTCAAATAAAATAAAGAACATCATTTCTCAAACATAAAACAATCAAAACCTCATTCCTATATTTCCTCATCCTTAATTACAAGTTCTTTTGTAAGATCCCACATCGGAAGCGAGCGTCCAGAGCCAGGGCCTTATAAGTGCATGCTCACCTTGACTAGTAAGACGCGTTTTGGGGCCATGCGTGGCTGCCAAGGACAAACCCGTGAGGGGGACCTGGGTGGAAGCCCTGGACATGGGTGGACTGGGAGGCCCAAAGCGGACAATATCTTGCTAGTGAGGTGGGGTGTTACATCTTTTCTTCAAAATTATTCAATTTCTTTCTTAATTACTACTTACATTCACAATTTCTATACTATTCTACCTCAATTCCATCATGTTTACTATTTTTCTCAAAATCCCCAAAATCTCATAAAAACCCTAATTTAACAAAATCAAGATTATGAGAAATTAAATCAAATTTAATTGTCATTGTTTAATAACTCACTCAAATAAACCCAAAAACACTTCATTCAAGTAAGAATCTAAACTTTTCATGCTTATCAATTTAAGTTCTCCCAACTTTTCTTCTCCTCCTAGTGTGACCAGCCCTCCTCACCTTTCTTATGCCTTTCTTCACTTGATTCTTCCTTAATTTAATGTTCCAAGTCTTTCAATCTTACAAGTTTCAAAGCTCTCTCTCATTTTTTCTTGTTTTTTCTCTTAACTTCTCACGTTCTTCTCTTATTTTTTTTTTCACATTTGTTACTGCCCAGTCGGTAGTTCATAACAGAAAAGGGACTGCCTTGTTTTATTTTTAATGGCAAATTACCATTTTACCCTTAATGAGTCTTTTTGCTTCCATTTGACGGTCCTTATTCTTTGATAGACTACCAAGCTCCGTTTATCCTAAACTTTTAACCATATTTTAGTCAATATATTTTAAGATTCCTCATAAAATTTCAGCTCAATCTGATGGTTGGATTTAAAATTACGTCCAATAACGTAAAACTAGTCAAATTGTGATTTTTTGTCAAATTTCTGAATTTCTCTAAAAGTTCTGAAATTTTAACCTAAGCTAAGGAATCATATTAAAGGCTTCACTCAAATTTTTAGAATTTTATGATAACCTAATCAAGAGTTACAATTTTTTTTCCTTTTGTTTTATATGAAACTAGTCAATTTATAATTTTTCGCCCAGAGGTTTTACAAATTGTGTCCTTGTCAACTTCATTTATCACCCCCAAATTTGAGCAGCTTTTACAAGTTGGTCTTTGGTTTCTAATTTATTCAATTACCCCCCCTGAATGACCACTAAACTTCTAATTTTTTCAATTTAACCCTTGATTTCTTACTGATTTAGGTCCCTCAAGTCGCACGTGGTTTACAAGTTGATCCTTAACTCATAAAATTTTTTATTAAGCCCCTATTTTGCTCACCAGACTTTGATTTTATGTAATTAAACCTCTAATTTGACTAAATTAGGCTTTTCAAACTTTCAATTAAGTCCCTAACATTAATTATTTCAAAATTGACCTCCCAAGTTAATCTCATTTGCGATTAAACCCTCAATTAAATAGACAAACCTTCTTTAAAAACAAATTGAGTCTTTGAAACCAAAATAGATATTTCTATTTTTTTAATTTTTTTAAATATAGGTAGTAAAAGATGCCCCCTCTTTACAATGCTTACAAAACAAAACCTCATCAATTTTTTCCATAGTAAGTTTGTAAAGAAAAAATGCATTCCCAACTTGTTGAGTGATCCACTCATCCAAAGATTTCACTTTTTTTTAAGAAAACCGGTCTATTTTCACAGGCGACCTGCCCACACATTCACACTAGTCTATTTTCATAGCTTGGGTGACCTGCCCATACACACTCACACTAGTCTATTTTCATGGCTTTGGCGACCTGATCTATTTTCACAGGCGACCTGCCCCTTTAAATTCTAAAAGAATTTCTGCAAACGTCCATACATCCTTGAAATTGGTCTCATTATCCCAGGTAACCTACCCATTTTGAAATCAAAACACTGGTTTATTTTTACGGGTGAGCTGCCTATTTAAATTCCAAAAGAATTTCAGCAAGCGTCTATGTTTCCCTAAAATTGATCTCATTATCCCGAGTGACCTAACCATTTTGAAATCCGAACACTGGTCTATTTTTATGGGCGACCTACCCATTTAAATTCCAAAAGAATTTCAGCAAGTGTCCAGCTTTCCTGAAATTGGTCTCATTATCCTTTTTTGAAATTCAAAAACTAGTCTATTTTCATCAAAGATATTTTTCAAAAACATTTATACAATGGTTTGGGTGTTACATGACATGCATGTACCTTTACCTGATTTGAAATATAGGCCCCATTCCTTGATGCTTTATCATTATAGGGTGTCTTTGTTTGCCATCCAAAGCCTTCTCAATTTTTTTTTATTCACCGGCTCATCAGAGTCTATCATATGCCAGTCCTCTACAAATGCAAGTGTAGGCCCATCTTGAGCTGTCCATAACGATTATTGTTGTTGTTGTTGTTGTTTATCTAGCCTGACCATGCCCCCAAGTATGGTGTTGATTGGGCGTCGAGTTTGCCTTGTGTAGCCCTTTTATAACGAATATCATCCTGAATTGGGAACAACTTGGAAACTCTCTATCCTATAACAATGTTGTGTGCTTTTAACATTTTCGACACATGTTTTGGGGGGTTCTAGGGTGATTTCATTAACAAAGTTTTTTTTTGCAAGATTTACCTTGTCTTTTTGAAAATTCAAGATTCATTAATGTCATGTCAAAAGTGTTTTTATCTTGGTACTCTATATAGGAGATGACCAACGTTGAGAAGGGTTAAAACCCATTTGAAGTTTTGTGTTTGGATTCTCTCGACATGAACAAAAGACAAAAAGTTTTTTATTTATCATCATTTTTCACAACCAATTCCTTAGGTGAGCCATTTATCAGTTCGTCCCACTTGCTTGATTATAAAGGTTTTTTTAGGTGTGTAATAAAGGCTGAGTTGCATGTTTATCAACGAAGGAATTTTACGAGCTCAAACGGTGTTTAGTGGACTTTAAACCTGGGATCACCATCAACCAACATTTACCATCCTTGTAGAACAACATGCCGTATGGCCACTATATTCTCTTTGGCAAGTTTTATCTTTCCAACATTGGACATGAAAAATACTTATTCCAAAAAAAAGCTTCCTCTGTACCAAATCGAAACTTGAACTTTAGGAGAGAGAAAGGGTTTCCTAACCATCCTTAGCATTGTTATTTCTTTTTCTTATTTTATCATCCTCGTAAAAGAAAAACATACGATCATGCTACCCATTCTGTTTTTACCTATGAGACCAGACAAGGGTAGTAATGCAAAGCTTGATGTTATCTCTATGAACAATCATGCTACCCATTCCGTGTTTTTTTTATTTGGTCAAAACTTTCTGCATTAACCTTGTATCAGAACCTGACTAGTCTCTAATTTTGGGTAATGTCTACTTTCAACTGCCTTGCAGCCTTTTTAGTTTTCCTAGTCTAAGACTCTCTTTTAACCTTTTCTAGGAATTTGGGTCTAACAATATCTCTCGCTACCAATTCTGTTGTGGTCTTCACTTTTTTGCCCATAAAAACAAATCTCATTTGCCCCTAGCATGGGGTGTGACCCAGGTTAGAGTTTTTTTTAAGGAATTTTATTAGGCTCAAATCAGGATTGTAAAGGGATATATATTCACTTTTTGGATATCAAAGATGGCTTTCCCTCACTTCAAGCAAAATTGGTTAGGACTTATAAATTTTGACTTTACTACCGTAACAGTCTTTTTGAATTTTTTTGCGATTTTTGTATGACTTATAAAAATCTTCATTGTCTTTTGTTCCACGTAGCGTTCTTATATAAAAAACTTGATGGTAGGGTTTCAGTTTTGAGTTTCCAAGTTCTTATCCACCTCCTAGGGGGGTGTCCTTTTGACATGTCATTAACTTCCTTGAAAATCGTTTAGACAAAAACCAAATATTAAACAAAACTTTTCTTCTAGGAGAGAAATTTGAGATCATCATCATTTTTTGATAGAGCATAAGATGTATTGAGAATGAATGACCAAATTTATTGATTTAAAGTACAACGAGTACAATATGCATAGTACTTTTTTACAGAGTCAGAATTCACTGGCCTAGGTAAGTCGTCTCCATCCATCCTTGTTAACATGATGGCTCCCCCTGAGAAAGCTTTCTTTACTATATAAGGGCCTTCGTAGTTGGGACCTATTTACTCTGATCTTTGTTAGGCAAAGCTAAAACTTTCTTTAGTACCAAATCCCCTTCTCGGAATACTCGGGGCTTGACTTTCTTATTGTAGGCTTTCGCCATCCTCTTCTAGTAAAGCTAATAGTGATAAATTGCAGCTATCCTCTTTTCACTAACCAGGTTTAGTTACTCATACCTCACTTTTGCCCATTTAGCCTATTCTAGCCCAGAATCTATCAACATTCTTATCAATGGAATTTACGTTTCCAAAGGCGATACTGCTTCCATTCCATATACTAAAGAGTACGGGGTTGCTCTGGTAGACATCCTGATTGCAATGCGATATGCATGGAGAGCAAAGGGCAGCATTTCATGCTAGTCCTTGTAAGTGACCATCATTTTCTGAATGATCTTCTTTATGTTTTTGTTGACGGGTTCTACGACATCGTTCATCTTTGGTCGGTATGGGGATGAATTAGAGTGTTTGATTTTCCATTTTGCACAAAGCTCCACTATCATTTTCCCATTGAAGTTTTGCATATTATTAGGCACTATCTTTTCAGGAGCTCTATACCGACAAACTAAATCCCATTCAATGATTTTTGTTACCACTTTCTAGGTCACATGGGTATATGAGCTAGCTTATACCCATTTGGTGAAGTAATCATTGGCCACTAGGATAAACCAGTACCTGTTATTGGCCTTTGGATTGACGGGCCCAATTACATCAATTCGCCACATCACAAAAGGCCATGGAGATGTTAAGTTGAAGATAGGGGATTGGTGGTCAGTTTATCTTATCACTGTATATTTGACATTTATGGTATCTCTCGACATATTCTATGCAGTCTCTTTCCAAGGTCAACCAAAGTACTCTAAACTTTGTATCTATCTAGTCGTTATATGTGTTCACTTGCATGGGTTGCGTAAACCCCTTCATGAACCTCCTGAAGTGCCCTTTTTGCTTCTATCACATCCAGACACCTCAATAAGGTTCCATCTGATGATCTTTTGTACAAGATGTAACATCCTCATTTTCGAAACTAACACATCAATCATAAAAAAGGGAAAAACATGGTATTTTTTTTTTGTTGAACTCATACAAAGTTTACTAAAATTTCTACCGAAATTTCAGTAGAGTCTCCCATATACCGGAAGGTCCCAAGTTATCAACAAATCACTTGTGCTCATCCATTATTTATTGCTCATACACATTCCAAGTCTCAAACTGTAACACCCCAAACTTTTAAGGTAAAATTCCTGGAGTTGGTCGGTTGTTGTGGAACAACACCAGGTGGATGTGGGTGTTTTTGGGTCTTCTTTGTTCCAGTTGTTGTTCCAGTTGCTATGGGATGGTGTTAAGGTCCCTATGGAGCGAGTTTTTGGTGTTAATGGTTGTTTTTCTATTGGCAATTGTCGTCTCTCATCTGTCGGTTGTGTTGGCTGCTTTGCATGTGGATTCTTTAATCCTGGCTAGGTTGCTAGTGTATTTTTCTCTGGTTGTGTTACATTCTATAAAATAGTCGCGTTTGCTTACTATGTGATTTCTTGTTTAAGAGAGCTTGTTCCCTTCATATGTATATGCCTATATATTCAGACTTGCTGGTCCCCAACTTTGTTTTATTTTGATCTATAAAATTTCTTACATTTGATAAAAAAAAAAAATTCACACAATCATCAAGTTAAAAATGAGAAAAAAAAATCCCAGGAAGTTTTTTTTTTTTTAAATTAAGAGATAACCATTAATTAACCATCGTAATTTCATTCATACATTAACATAATGTAAATTCTAAATTTCAAATTACTACATAAATTTTTAACAAAATAATACTACATAACTTTATACATATAAATTAGAAGTATTGTTAAATACAACCCAAAAGAAAATTCTTTCATTTTCCTATTAACTTAAGTGACTATACAGAGAAAACACCCATGCATCAACTAAGGGTTACGCTACTGAGATGAACCTGTATATTAATTTGCATAAACATAACTAAATTAATTATGATGATCTAATACATATTTCATTACACTAACAATTTGCTTTTAATTCATTTATCATCAATTTCTATAATCTCCCACTTGTCTCCCATTCTCAGGGCACTGGTTCCATTCCAGAATACGAGTCCAACTAACAGCCCATTCACAGGGCACCAGTTCCAAACCAGGACATTAGTCCAACCATTAGCCCATTCACAAGGCACTAACCCTATATCAGGAAGTTGGTCTAATCATCAGCCCATTCACCGGGCGCCAGTCCCAAACCAGGAATTGGTTCAACCATTACTCAAACACTACATACAAATACTAAAATTTGAACTACATCTTATTAGGAGCTAAGCTAAATAATTAAAATAGACTTTAACTTAGAGATCTAAGTGTCACACACTTACCTGAAATATGTGCTCTGCTAGTTGTCACCTGCTCTTGTTTATTTCCCACAATCTCACATGTACAAATAGTTACACTAATTTAAATTTCAAGTCTTAACCACATATACACACATATACGTACTATTTTCATTGCCTTCATAATTCAACATTTTGTAATAAAAAACAATTTTAATCAGAAGTTACCAATGCACAAGTTTTAGGTGGCTCAACATAACGAATTCCATATACTTTTTAGTAGTTTGAGTATAACTGGAGCTATAGAACTTAGTTTTATGCGTGGTTTATTTCTTTGGAATGCTAAAACATGGGTCTACAGGTTTTATGAAGATGAATATGCCTAGTTTTCCCATCTACATGCCTAAATTCATAAATTTCATACACCTAAAAATTTGTCATGCTAATTCCTAGTTTTGACCTATCTTTGGTTTTTCTTCCACCTAAGGGTCTGTTTGGGATTGTGGTAGCGGTGACGGTTCAAAGTGCTTTTTGCTTAGAAATGCATTTAAACAATGTTTTTATATTTTTAAAAAAATCATTTTTGACATCAGCACACTAAAACGATATGAAAACATAAAAAAAATATTCTTTTTAGCATAAAAACAATTTCAAAATTTTTAGGACTGCGGTTTGCACCGCGTTTCCAAACGGAGCCTTAGTGTTTTGTCACTCTAATTTAAGCAAGGTCAATTTCATTTTGATTTTTACATCTATGTCTACAACTTTAATGAAGGAATTAATCTCAAATTCTGTCATCTTAGGGTTCAAAATCTTAGTAGAAAAATTGAGAGACAACCTGTCCAGTCTTGATTTCTAAGTTCAACAAGTATAAATTTGTTTCCATGCATTTTTTCATCATTTCCAGCCACTATAAACATAAAATGCCTCCACCTATCATTATTTAACAAAATTCTTAAACCAATACTAAGGTATTCTAAAATCTCAATTATTCAAGGAAAACATAAACAAATTCAAATGACTTAATAAGAGAGCTTGTTACCTTCTATTATAAAGAAAATGAGTCAAGAGATTGAGAACAAACCCCTTTTCTTCTTCCCCTTCCTTCCTTTTTCTAACCCTTCCCTCCTCACTAGTAAATTATCTAGGTTTTCTCAAAGTTTTCTTCCTAAATCTTACTTAAAGCACTCTTAGCTCACTTACTCTCACTTTTCTTTGGATTCAAAGGATGAATTTACAAGGTTTCCCCTCAATTTTTTTTTCTCTCCTCTTTCTTCCTTTCCTTAGCCGGCCATTACTCTAGGAATTTCTAAAGATTTCTTCTTATTTATAATTATGTTCTTTTCTTATTTGCATCTTACCCCCTCATATTTACTTTAATTTTCATATTGACCCCACTACTTCTCTTTCTCTTTACTAACTCCTTACTCCTTTATTATTGTTTTCAATTTCACCCCTCTCATTAAATAACTTCTCTTTTAATCCAATTAATTTGTTCAATTTAATCCTTTCTCCACATCCATTGTATTTTATTTTATTTTACTAAATCAAGATGAGATTATTTTATCTGAGGGTTTACACAAGACCTCTCAATCGAGGTAATAATCTAGGGCTAACTTTTGCAGGGTTTTCATGTTTATACTAGATGCCTTCCAAGGATACTCCCTTTGTTGGATAAACCATTTGATATCATGATACCATGTATTTCTATTTGATTCTTCTTTGACTGAGCAGTAGTAAGCCGAAGACCTCTTGACATCAATTTCTAAAGGTTGTATTCTGTTCCCACTATCAATTTTGGCCATGAATGCTAGGGAAACCAAAGTGTCAGTGAATCAGTTCTTATCTCTCCCCATATGAGTGAATTTTATCTCATCAAATTCTTCTATTAGCTTGGATAAATATTCTTGATACGGCCTTAGCTTTTCATCTTTTGTCTACCATTCCCCCTTTACCTAGCAGATTATCAATATAAAGTCTCCATAGACATCAAGTTTCTTTATTTTCAATTCTAACACAGCTTCTAACCCGAGGATGCAAGCTTCGTACTCTACGGTATTGTTGGTGCATTCAAACTGTAGTTTTATCGAGATAAGATACTATTTTTTACTAGGAGAAATTATCATTGCTCCTGCCCCGTTACCATACACATTTACTGCTCCATCGAAGTACATTGTCCACCAATCTGGCTCTCTTTCCCCTTCTATAATCAACGTATCTTCATTTGGGAAATAAAAAATCAAAGGTTCATAGTCTTCGATCGCATTGTCTGCCAAATGGTCAGCGATGATGCTCCCCTTCATAGCTTTCCTTATCGTGTATACTATGTCATATTTGGCTAGCAATACTTGCCACCTTCTGCTTGATAAGTAAAGCTTTTTAAAGATGTATTTGAGAGGATCTAACTTTAAAATTAACCATGTGGTGTAATACAAGATGTGCTGTCGAAGTCGTTTAATAGCCCATACAAGTGCGCAACAAAACTTCTCCATTGATGTATACTTGGATTCACACTCTGTAAACTTTTTACTCGGATTCATGCCAGACTCGTCATGTTGTCGGCCCATTGCTCTCTCAGTTGTTGTTAGGTACAAAATCAATAGTCTGCCAGGTACCGGGGGAACCAATAATGGTTGATTTTGCAGATATTTTTTGATTTTATCAAAGGCCCCATGCCATTCTTCATCCCACTCTCCAGGATTCCTTTTTCGAATGAGTTGGAAGATCGATTCATAAGTCGATGTCATTTGAGAGATAAATTGGGCAATGTAATTCAGATGACCCAAAAATCCTCTAACTTCTCTTTCAGTTTTAGGAGCCAGCATATCCTGAATTACCTTTACTTTATTAGGGTATATTTCAATACTTTGACTACTTACTACAAATCCAAGCAATTTTCCATATTTTACCCCGAATAAGCACTTTGCGGGGTTCAACTTCAGCTGATATTTTCTTAACCTTTCAAATAGCTTTTTCAAATTATGACAATGGTCTTGTTTTTCTCTAGATTTGGCAATTATGTCATCCACATAAACTTCAATCTCTTTATGCATCATAACATGGAATAAGTCACCATCGCCCTTTGATAAGTGGCCCCAACATTCTTCAATCCGAATGGTATTACATTATAGCAGAAGGTTCCCCACGATGTAACAAATGTCATTTTCCCTTTATCTTTTTCAACCATCTTAATCTAGTTGTACCCAGAAAAACCATCCATGAAAGAGTATGTCGAGTTTCGTGCGGTGTTATTGACTAGGATATCAATATAGGGCAATGAAAACCTCATCCTTCAGGCTTGCTTTGTTTAAATCCCTATAGTCCACACATACTCTAATCTTTCCACCACTTTTAGGAACTATTACTATATTAGACACCCATTATGGGTATCTAACTACTTCTAGAAAACTAGTGTCCCACTACCTTGTTATCTCATCTTTTACTTTGAGTACTATGTTTTGGCGGGTCCTTCATGGTTTTTGCTTTATAGGTGTACTCCCTTCTTTTAATGGTATCTTGTGCACTACGATGTTGGTATCTAGACTAGGCATATTTGCATAGGACCAGGCAAACACGTCGACATACTCACGTAGTAATGAGATCAAATCCTCTCTTTCACTGGAAGTGATCAGAGTCCCTATCTTTAACTCTTTTTTATCCTCCCTTGTACCAATGTCAACTACTTCTAGCTCTTCTCTTGCCGAATCTCTAATTTACTCTGACTGTTCCACTAACCTAGTGAATTATTCCACATCATCCTTTTCCCATTCACTTTCTTCCATTGCAACTGTATACTCATCAAAATTTGGTTGTTCATTCTCAGTGTAATGTACTAGTGATTTCGTGGATGGTCTGCTTTCATATTTCCTGATAGTGGAAGGTGAAAATGCATGTTTTTTTTTTTAAAAAAAAAGACAGATAAAAGAAGAAGTGAAAAGAAGTATGATCTCATTGATAATAAGGAAATGCTCAAACACAGTGAACCTAATTTGTTGGTATCTTTAGCTTAGATGACCAACTTGGTATGGGAAAAAAAAACACACAAAGCGAAGGACAAAAACATTGCCATTTACTTTTTAAAGACTATAGAAGCTTCTTGAGTCTTCCAATTCAGGAATCTTTCACCATTCGCCAACTTTCGTACAAAGGCCATTGCAAGCATCTTGTCTATGGTATAGACAGTCAGTTAGGGTAACAATTCTTCCTCTCTTGCTATTTCATTGCGGATTTTTTCCTTACCATCATCTCGCTCCAACATGTTGATACCCAAAGCAGCGAGGCCTCATGTAGGGACATCCATTGTGTCTTTTGAGTGACCTACATAGGTAGCTTTAGAAAATTTTACATGGATCGGGGGAATGGTGATCTTTTTTTCTTCTGGCTCTCTTCTTTCCAGCCTAGCTAATCTCTTCTCTCAGCTGATATTGGTGGTTCTTTTATAATCTTTGTTATTGGGCTTAAAGCCAAGCCCAAATCTTTGGTTTACAACTTTCCATCTTATCGAGTTTATCCTTTCCAGATTTCTAGTGACAGGGTTGTACTAGAAAGAAAGCTTATGTTTCAAGAAATACCTAGCCGCCATCTTTGCGGCTATAAAAATTGCTGGCTTTCTTAGCACCAAATTTTCTAGAACCCAGTTCGTGTTAACAATTTCAAAGGCATGAAGATTCCCGTCCTTGCTCCCTTCGACCTTTATTTAAGGTACCGCCACATTCTATATCATTGCTAGTGTTTTTTCAGCCCTAATTGTCACCGTTAACAATGACTTCAGACATTAGTGCAAAGAGGAAGTTACGATGCCAAAAACATGTATCCAAGGCCTTCTTAGTAACATGTTGTATGATGAGTGAATGTCCATTACTTGCATAGTTACAAGGAATGCTTATAGGTTGATGAAAAAATCTATTTCAATGGTCCCTAGCACTTGTCTTAGAGACCCGTCATATACTCTAGCTATCATAGTGCTTGGCAACATGTGTGTTGAATCAACCAACATTTCGTCCAGCATATATTTTGAGAGTATGTTCAAAGTTGATCCATTATCCACCAATACCTTATCGAAGGTGCAATCTTAGCATCTTACTGTAATGTACAGAGGATTGTTGTGACCTCTGGTGTTAAACTCGTCTTCGGTGAAGTACAGATAGTTGGTCGCTTGGATTCTTCCAACCAAATGCTTCATGGTCTGTTGGGTCATATCTTGAGGCACATATGCCTCGTTCATAACTTTTTATAAAGGGTGTTCTGATGGAGCTCAGAACTCAAGATAAGAGACATGAGGGATATCTTGGCAGGGGTTTTCTTCAACTATTCTACCACGCTGTACTCGCTGGAGCTCAGAACTCGCTCGCCTCCTCCTCGCTTATTGGTTTGTTTACCTTCATATCTTTAGCAGTTTCCATAACTTCCTTGCCTTTGGCCTTTTATTGTTTCTCCAATTCTTCAGGTGTTAAACACCTGCCACTTTGAGTTAATTGATCAATCTTAGTTTGGAAAAGTGGAGAGGAGCTTCCATAATGATGTGGCAACACACTATAGTTTTTATTATGGGTAAAAAAAGGCCTTGTCAGGACGAGTTTTGAGGGTCCGATTCTAGTGGGTTGGATTCTACACACTTTTATTTTCCCTCCTTGGAAACCTATCATGCTAACAACCTCATCTCTTTCCCTCTCTCCAATCCATAGAAGACTAAGAGTCATCATTTATGCCACCTTTTGGTGAAACTTTCCACATTCTTTAATATTGTGTCCTATGGCCTCATGGAACCTATAAAAATGATTTCCCTTTCTTGTCTTTCTTCTTGTTGGTAAGTAACCAGCTTGCATCAACACGTCATATAGCCTATCCATGGTTGCTTTGGGAACCTGCTTCTTTTTTTCTCCACATTCTACTACATTCACCCCCCACTACTAGAAGCATGTTTGGGTAACAAGTTGGAATTGATGCTGGGTGTATCCTCGAAGGTTATCCACCCTGCTTTGAATAACTATACAAGCTTTTTTTTTAACGCAAAGCAAGTATCAATGTTGTGACCTGAATTTTCAGCATGGTATTCGTAAACTAGTTATGGTTTATACCAAATTAGGAAAAGGGGTTTAAGTGGTGGAAAATGAAGGGGGGCTACATGACCTATGGTTAGTAGTTTTACATATATTTCTTTCAAGGGTATTGGTAAAGACGGGAGTTGTTCTTGGCTACTTTGGTTAATTTCAAGTTGGTTTTCTATGAGGTAGGTGGGCTGCCTGGTAGGGTAGGACTTGGCGAAATTTATTTTAGGTATTTTAGGAGGTTGGACTTGGTAGCCTTGGTTGTGATAGCTTCGAGCTTGGAAATCCCTTTTACCCTTATACCTTCCTTCTATATTGCTTACTTTAGCATCTTTCTTTCTCCCTACAAACCCTATTTTCTCGGTGGGTTTTGATATTTTGTCAGCCCTTACTCCTTGCTCTATCCTTTCAGCGATAACAACAACATCATACAAATGCTGAGCAGAGCTTCCCATCAGGTACTCATAGTATGAAGATTTGAAAGTGTTGGTGAACAGAGTCGCCATTTCTTTCTCCAACAAAGATGGTTGCACATGTAATACCTTGTTCTTTCATCTGTGAGCATATTCTCTCACTGTCTTTTTGTTCCTTTTCTCCATTATCATTAAACTTGTTCAGTCCGGAACGATGTCAATGTTGAATTTGTATTGCCTCAAGAAGGCATTTGCAAGGTCGCTTCATTTCTTGATCCTAGCATTATCTAACGTCAAGTACCAACTTAACGCGAAACTCGTCAAGCTATCTTGGAAGAAGTGTATAAGCAACTTGTCATCGTGTACGACCTTTGGCCTCTTGTTGCAATATGGCTTTAGATGTGTATTAAGGCATTCCAACCCTATGTACTTGACAAAGTCTGGTACCTTAAACTTCTTGGGCCACCCTCTTTGGAAGAAGTGTATCGTCTTTCTGGTCTTCTTTATATAGGTGAACTTGGTATCGTCGTGCCTCGTTCTGGCTACACTTTTCTGCTTCGTGATTCGCTGGGCCTACGCTAGGATGAGCTCAAGCTTGGTTATGCAGGAGGGGATCCGACCGGATCAGAGAATGTGAGGGGAAGAGTCTTGAATGATGGAAGGAAGGATCCCCCCTCACTCGACGAACTACCTGTACCAATCTATCCCGGAAACATCCAGTGTATGCTAATGACCTGCCATAGCAAGCAACCAGAAGGTCTTTTACACGAAACTGACTGAATGACTATCCCTAACGTACGACTCGGCTCACGAAGAAGAAAAGAAGAATCGATTTCCTTACAAAAAAGATTCTATCGCCGAGAAAGAAAGTGAGAAATGCGCATATCTCCTTACGAAGGGATGCCGTATGAAATAGAAGGGACCAAGGCACCCAGGGACGAGGAAGGGCGTAGTAAGCGATAAAATGCTTTGGGGAGTTGAAAATAAGCGTAGATCCGGAGATTCCCGAAATAGGTCAACCTTTCAAACTGCTGCCGGCAGGCAAGAGACAACCTGGCGAACTGAAACATCTTAGTAACTAGAGGAAAAGAAAGCAAAAGCGATTCCCGTAGTAGCGGTGAGCGAAATGGGAGCAGCCTAAACCGTGAAAACGGGGTTGTAGGAGAGCAATACAAGCGTCGTGCTGCTAGGCGAAGCGGTGGAGTGCTACACCCTAGATGGAAAGAGTCCAGTAGCCAAAAGCATCACTAGCTTACGCTCTGACCCGAGTAGCATGGGGCACATGGAATCCCGTGTGAATCAGCAAGGACCAGCAAGGCTAAATACTCCTTGGTGACCGATAGCGAAGTAGTACCGTGAGGGAAGGTTGAAAAGAACCCCCATCGGGGAGTGAAATAGAACATGAAACCGTAAGCTCCCAAGCAGTGGGAGGAGCCCGGGGCTCTGACCGCGTGCTTGTTGAAGAATGAGCCAGCGACTCATAGGCAGTGGCCTGGTTAAGGGAACCCACCGGAGCCGTAGCGAAAGCGAGTCTTCATAGGGCAATTGTCACTGCTTATGGACTACTATATTTGGTACCAGGTATATGTCAGTTGCCCTGACCGGGTCATAGACGTCGAAACCCTTGACTGCCCTCAACCTTTCTTCCCAAGCAGCCCACTTATCCTATTTGTGGTGACTAGAAGCTTTAATCCTATGGGATTCTCCTATAGTCAAGTCTATGGTGGTTGGCATTTAAGCGAGTGTAGTCGAGCGAGCCATTAAAATGCTCATCATTTTTTGTGGTCTGGCGACGGGATTTATTTCTAAATTTTATGGGTCCATGATGACTGGGGTTACCAATGGTTGTTGACTGGATGTCCCTTCCCCTGATTGTGCTCACAGGAGTTGCTTGAGCAAGCTAGTCATCCGAGCCATGTTACTTTTGACATCATCCAACTCTTTCTGGTAGTGAGCCTTGAAGTGGGCCTTTTCTTCATTCTCAATCTTTTTGTAAAGCCTTGTGTTGTAGACCTTGATAGGGGGACCTATATTTTGAATCCTGTTTTGGGCATATTTCAAAACTCATGAATACAAATGTCGGAACCCGTCAAGCTATCTTGGAAGAATTGTATGAGAAACTTGTCATCATGTAAAACTTCCGCCATCTTATTAGAATATGACCTTAGAGGTGTATTAGGGCATTCCAACCCTGTGTACTTGATAAATTCCGGTACCCTAAACTTCTTGGGTACTACTACATTTGGTACCAGGCATATGACAGCTGCCCTGATCGGATCATAGACATCGAAACCCTCAATTGCCCTTAACCTTTCTTCCCAAGCAACCCACTTATCCTGTTTGTGGTGACCAGAAGCTTTAATCCTGTTGGATTCTCCCATAGTTAAGTCTATGGTGGTTAGCATCTAAGCAGGTGTAGTCGGGTGAGCCATCAGAATACTCGTCATTCCTTGTGGTCTGGCGACAGGATTTATCTCTAGATTTTATGGGTCCATAATGATTGGGGTTGCCAATGGTTTTGGCAGAGTCAGTTGTTGACTAGATGTCCCTTCCCTTAATTGCTCTCACAGGAGTTGCTCGAGCAAGCTAATCATCCGAGCCATGTTACTTTTGACATTGTCCAACTCTTTCTGGTAGTGAGCCTCAAAGTGGGCCCTTTCTTCTTTCTCCATCTTTTTACGAAGCCTTGTGTTGTAAACCTTGACAGGGGGACCTATATTTTGAATGCCTGTTTTGGACATATTTCAAGACTCATTAATACAAATGCACATAGATGCGTAGTTATGTATGATGTATGTTTTGAGGTGGGTTATATAAGTTTTCGAACTGATATATGGTCGCTATTTGGGTGAGCTTTCTGATCTTTTCATAGTCGTTGAGGGAATTTGTCCCGAGTTGATGCTCAATAAATTTTATACTCATTAATACGGTATACTGTTTAAAAGGTTGGGTCCAAGCCCTTTCATTTGTACTCATTAATACAGTATAGTTTTCAAAAAGGTTGGTCCAAGCCCTTTCATTAATATCCGATCTTAGTTATTACATTTATTCATCATTATTTACTGGGGGAAAAGCAAAGCCTTTATTCCCTATATCTCTAAGAAAAGCATCAGTTTCGGTTATACTTTGCTGATATTGATGAAGATCTCTTCCTACTTACCGAGCATTAAGACGGACCCTTCTAGCGTAGATGGAAGCTCATTCAATCTGCTCGTTCGTGTTGCTTATATTTTCTGAGAGTATCATGTTGCTCTTGGTCAGTTAATGGTTGTTGGTATCGATCTGATCGTGGTGTTCCAGCAACCCATTCTTCTCCTCCAGTTTTTTTTATTTTGATCTTTGCCTTGTCAAGCTTTCTTTTTATCAAGTTGATCTCTTCAATTTGGGAGTTCTTAACAACATTTCCTCTTGTTGTTGCTTTAGCTAGCTCACCCTTAAGCATCAAATGTATCTTATATAATAGCTCGTATTGCTCATTTCGGCTTTCTAACTCTGCTTGGACCTTTGAAAACAAGTCGGCCTTTTCTTGGCAATCATCAAAATTGGTCCTTAATGTCTCAAATTCAACATTAGTTTGCATCCAACTTGCTCCTAATTCTTCTTGCTCCTTCTTGGCTTGGTTTTTTGCTATTCTTTCCTTTTTTAGTTGCCTCTCCAAATACACAATTCTCTAATCCTTTTCCATTATCTGTTGTTCCACAAACTTCCTCAATTTCTTTTCGGTAATGAGTTGTTCTTCGAGAGAAATTCTTGAGGTTCTACTGGAGCCTAATTGTACTTGGAACTTCTCCAACTACTCTCTTAACTCTTCCTCATTGTTAACCCTCTTCCTCTTACTTAGTTCAGCGGCTTGCAAAGTCTCGGCTTCAAATTCAGGATTAATAGGGATAGTGACCAATGATAGACTTCTCCACTTCGGGTACGTTTCAGTAGTGACTGGATCCCTCAAACCATCTGATTTTTTTTATATCAACATCAGCAGCTTCCAGCCCTATTTGATGCTTTCCATGACCTCCAAAGTGGACTTCTGTTTAAATAACCCGGAAAATTATAATAGTTTGGTTGTTCTTGGCACATTTTGTATTCCCTCAAACTGTCTGGCAACCAAAACAAGTGCATAGCTGATGTACCTGGTTATCCCAACCAAAGGTACTCACTGTCTTTGCCCACAACTCATCAAGCAATTTGTTGCTCTCATCCATGGAGCTTTCCATTTGACTTTTCCTTGCGAGATCTTTTGGAGTTTTGCCTTTTATTTTTCTTCGTCCGGGTCTTTCCACTCTTTTTCTTTAACTATTTCCAATGGTTTATGAATAAACCACCAGAAATTATAAATAATGGGTTATTGGTTTCTATATGGCTGAACAACTATATGTATAGCAGTTGTTCACAATACCTTGTTGCCTCTTTGCCAACCTTCCCACAATGATTGAGTGTCAAGATTGTTCCTGCCAGAATTACCGTGGTGGGATTTATCTGATTGTTTTCGTACTCAATGAAAGCTACAGTTGCCTCTAAACTGATTACTCTGGTTAAATTTGGAAATAACACCAGACCGAAGATTCCCAAGGTGAGTATTCTGCTATTTTCTTCAGTGAATATATGGTTACCCCTTCATCCTTCACAAACTTCTTCTATTATCTTCCACTTTAAACCACCTGTACTTTTCTCCAACATTTTATGTAGATATGGGATCTTGGTCAATTTAGCCAATCTAGTAAACACGTTGTTGGGTTTTTGGTGGAAATAAATCCTATATAGATCTATGGGGAACTTTGTGAGTAAACTATACTCCTCCAAGGTGGGGGGCACATATCCATGTCCCCAAAGGTAAAACAACGATACTTGGGGTTCTAAAAATACAAAAGAGCTTTAATGGCTGAATTCTGAATGGGCACCTTTATGATTTCCACCAATCTTCTAAATTTCTTAGAAAATTCATCTTCGCGGATGTTTCTTACATGTGTGAGGAGCTTTTTCAGGTCGTTTCCGAAGCTACTTGTGCTTTTGATGGGTGGCAATTTACTATTATTTAGTCTCAGACAATCCCTATCTAACATTTGTAGGGATTCAGATTCCAACCCATATTCGACAGAAGTCATTTTCTTAATGGAGGCTATGCTATCAGTCTGGAATCCTACAAGGCAAGATGCTTAGGGTTAAGTATGTCCTAATGCAACAAGGTTTATTTAAAAGAGATACATCATATGGATAGGTTCTAGTTTCTCTATATGTGATAGAGAAAGGCGCTATATAAGCTTAAAATGGTCTCTCGTTGTCCTAGTGATCACCCTCGTGAAGGCAATATAAGGGCTCAGTAAGTAATGGGATGGCTCGTGTACCAATTACTGCCAGTCCAAGCACTTAACAAAGAGTTGGATGATTTCGCAAACTTAAATCCTGACTAAAAGTCATAGGGTAAGTCATTACCCCCCCTAACCTGAAGTTTCCACAAGTATCTCGGAGTAGTGAAAGATGTATGAAATGTGTGTTTGCATTTAATATCTATGCATGCACAAGCTAAAAACATGTTATGCGTAAATAGAAACGAAACAAACAAAACAAAGCATGGAAATTTAAACACATTGCAAATACATGAACCACACAAAACACAAAACTCAGTCCAAAACTATAAAACAAATATGTCCCTAGTTGGAGTCGTCATTTTGTCGCACGTGGATGAAAGACAAGGATTAGAAAGGGGTCATTTGGAGTCGCCTACTAGTTGTTTGGTTTAGGGTCATTAGAAAACCCGAGTATATTAGTCTTATCAAAGATTCAAGGGTGAGAGACTGGTTGTGGCTAAAGAAGGTATTAGTACCCTAGCGCACCCTACATGAGGTAAGTTGCTTTATGGTGTGGTGTGGTTTAGGGGTTTTGATGGCTTTTTGGTTGGTGGTCTATCTATGGTTTAGGATGAAGATTTACTCATATGAATAAATAGGGTATTTAAGAATTTATTTTGGACTCGTGTACCCAAATAAATTCTTAGGAAAAAGCTCTTCATAATTTGTGTATTATAGTGAAAAATACTCCCAATTAAAATTGATGAATATTTAGAATAATTTTAAAAATTTTCTAACCAACTCCGATATTTCAAATACCAGCCTCACTTGTAGATTCAACGTTCTATACCGGAATTTCAGCCATTAATTCTCATGAATTAAAAAAAGTGATTTATTGAAATATTGGCCAAATTCTCATGAATTTAATAAACTGGTTATTAAATCTTAAAATACATGCAAATATGTATTTTGAATTTTCGTATGGAAATACTACGCAATATGATTTTCTTTGTATTTTTAAGACACTTGGCCATATGCAACATACAAAAATTATTTATTATTTTTCTTCTAAAAGGCTTAAGAAAAATTAATGAAAAAAGAAAAGAAAAAAAGAGAGGAAGGAAACAGAAAAGCAAAAGGGCTTTTCTGTTTTTCTATTATTATATATATTCCTTTTTTTTTAAGGGAACCTGGTCAACTCGAACAGGTTGACTCAATTGGGGTTGACCTAGTTAGATTGATCTGGTTGGGTTGATCTAGTTGGGTTGGCCCTACCGAGTCAACCTAGAAACAGACCAAAAAAAAGAAAGGAAACGAAAACGGATCAGAAAGATCAAAAACACAAAAACTTTAAAGTTTAGAACAGAGATGGATCAAAACAAAAAAAACAAAAACTAACAGAAGAATGTTCTTCGTCTTCCCTCAAAATATAATTCTCAATCCAGAGCGGATTTCGAAAGAAAATGGCATATTCTTGTTCGCAAACCTTCCTAGATTAAGAATCAACGGTACAAAACTCTTGATGATTGGTGAAGTTTCATGATTTTGCCCGAAAAGAGTTTCGGTTTGAAAATCAAAACCCTAGAATTAAACCTCTTAAAAACTGTTATTGGTGCTAGAAATTCCCATATTGTTTATCAAAAATGAAAGGCGAACCTATTTGAAATAGAAATTAAACCAAATGGGATTTGGGACTAGCATTTAAGGCAAGATTCAACGAATTAATAGCTGAAACTTTCTCTCACTATTTCTCACAAACCCTAGCTCAAAAATCCTTCTTTTCCCTCTTTTCTTCCATTATCTCACTTAATCTCTCATTTTTAGTGAATTTCTGAGGGAAATTTTGAGAAAACTGAAGGAGAGAAGTTTCCTCTCTCTAAAAAAATGTCCATGGCTACTGGAAACAACCTTTAGATGCTGATTTCATAATTATTTATACTTTTTCCCTTTATTTAATGTCCCTTGTATTTTTCATGTAAACTCCCTGGCTTCCAAACTAAGTTATTTAGCCTTTCCAAACTTTGATTTGCCTGAAATTCTAATCTAAGGTGGGTAAACATGTCATAAGATTCCATGCAAAATTTCAGTCCAATCTGACAATCAGATTAAAAGTTATGTATAATAGCGTAAGATTGGTTGATTTGTGATTTTTCTTTAAAAATCTGAATTTTCTTGTTCAATTCTTATATAAATCATCTCAATTATTCCTTTTAACACTCAAATTTATTTTATATTTTCCATTTTTGTTTATTTGTCAAGTTTATTATCATTTCACAGTAATGTTAGTAATTTTTTAACTAGTGCTTACACCTTCACTCTTGTCTGTTTTTATATATACTATCATTTCTTATAGTTTATTATTTATTATCTATTTAATTATTTGATATCATTTTTTTATTTTTCATATTCTTTTATCCATCAAAACCCATTAATGGTTTCGTTGTCATTATGAATTTTAAATTAAAATTATAGTTCATGTACATCCATACTTTTATATTTAATCATAGAGATCATTCTCTCCATTTCATATAATATTCTCTATTATTTATATCGCTTAGTCATTTTCTTTTCATTCCCGAGTTTCTATTACTTGTTGGGTTATTTATACATTTGATTCTATGTTTATGCGGGGGTTTACACAACCTTTGAGAGATAAGGAAATGGAGAAAAACCCCTAGATTTTGGGAGAATTATGGGGCTTGGATGGATTTGAAGATTTAAATATGAATTTAAGAAATTTGGCTGAATTGAATAGAATGGCAAAGATGAAGAAAGTTAGGGTTTTTTGGTCAAATGAAAAAAATAACATTTACAGAAGAGAGCGATAGTTTTGATTATGGAGATTAAAAAGTCATAAATCTAAGATAAAGAAAGTTTGCATTGTTATTTGATTGTTATTATGATATAATAAATAAGGTTATTTTGGTCGTTCCAATCAATTTGAAATTTTTTGTTGATGGAGGATTTTTCTGTAATTTCTGAAATAATTAAGGCTTAATTTTCCCTTTAATTTAATTATTGAGAAAATTTACAAAAAATAAAAAGAGAAGGAACAAAATGTTAGTGAGTGTGCTTAATTTGGTCCATATAATAAGGTCTACGCTCTTTGCTAGTCAATTTTAGCCCAGCATATCTTTGTCTAAAATCATATACAATATGTGTACTTCTTTTATAATAAAAATATTAGATAAACACAACTTTAAAATATTTTGGAAAAATTATCCCTAGTAAACTATAATTTATTTAAAACTACACTTAAAAAATTATGATTTACATCTTGAATTTGATAAGCGCTAACACATAACATTCTAAAAAAATCAATAAAAAATATATGATTATTTACAAAAATAAAATTATTTTTCATTTAATAACTAAAGAGCTTTTATATTAAATATTATAACTTTACTATTAAATTAAAAAAACTTTAGCCACCACCTTCAATCTTTGCTCCTCTCCTATTTAAATCCTAACCCTAACCCTAAAAATCAATTTACAGAAATTAACCAACCCAAAAAATGAACACTGATTTTCCATCCATCGTATTCAGTTGGCTTGGGCCGAATGGCCAAATCTTGAAGTAAAGTTGAATGAATGGAAATGGTTTAGACTGCTATCAATTGTTGCAAAAAGTCTTTAAGATATTTGCCCAAATAAAGAATGGATGTTAGGGTTTAGCACTGCCCCTCATGTTTTGGTGCACTTCGACCAAGTCATTTTCTGATTACTTTGGGTCTGATGAGGCCTACTATAATGGGTGTGGACATGAACATCGGAGGCGAGGTCTGTATGAATGTGACAAGGTGCGAAGCCTAATTGTTGAGCAAAGTGGTTGAAGCTCCAAGGATTGCCATTTCCAGTTTTCAGGGACGTAAGAGAAGAATAATTCAAGATCATGAGGAGTAAGAGAAGAAGTTAAGATTTTAAACAAAAAAGGCAACATAAATGTTACAGCGAAGTAAGAGAAGAACATGCTGGGATACGGAGCAGACCCAGAAGATGTTGAAGGCTGCAGATTTGAATTTCGATAGAAAGATTGATTTTAATGAGTTTGAATTAATTATGGGATAAACTCGTAAACATTAAAATCTTATCTTTAAATATTCTTTGATTTCATTATTAATTCTCTCAATGCTCCTCAATTAAAAAGTGTAGGATGCAGAAACCAAAACTGAAGGAGAGTTGTTAGTTTCGGGTGGAATTGATTTGGGTCATGAAGTGGAAGGTAATGGCAGTGACTTTGCTAGCTGTTGTAACAGTAACTAGTAGCTAGGATTTGTGGAGGGGGAGGGGGAGAAAAAAATATATAAAAATCTCTAATATAATTAAAAAGAAAGTTAAATAGGTTGGGGAATTCATTGTAGCTCTACACACATATTATTGTGGATTGTTATAGTAAAATTACTCCTTTATCCTTGAGTGGCTTAAACTTAAACCCTGGGTTTAGGGGTATTTGAGTCTATTTCTCTGGCTCAGTTATTATTAGAAGATTGTTTGAGGGTATATGCGTTTTTTAAAAATTTTAACACGGTAAAAATACTCTTTTATCCCTAGAGTCAATAAAATTTAGAATGGTTTACCAAGGGCTTTCTTGGCTTTTCACAATACTCATAACAGTAAAAATATGTTTTTACCCCCAAGATAAAAAAGATGGGTTGTTGGACAAAGGTATTTCAGGTTTTTTCAATTTCCATGTATAGTGAAATAATGCTTTTATCCTCATAAAAAACAAAAAAGAAGCTTGCCTTTGAGGGGTATTTTGGTATTTTCACATTGGTACTTGTGTAATTAAGAGGGTCATGGGGGCATTTTGGTATTTTCATGTTTTATAATTTTTTATCGAAAAGTTGTTGAACACACACCAGGGAGTGGGTGGCGCGTGTGACGCTGCTCAGTGGCCAATTCTATCTATTCGTCGTCTCCCTAGATGCGTAGCTGTTTCCTTTTTCACATGGTGTGGTGCGTGTAGATGGATAATGGTTGAATTGTTATTAGTGATCGATTGTTTGTGTTATTTATTTCTTTTCTCTCTCGTGACAACTAAAGTGCATAATTTTTCTCTTTGTTTGTTGTTTGTCAATTTCAGTTCTTATTTTTTGAATTTCTTATTTCATCCTTATTCCTTTTATAGAAGTTTTTTTTTTCAATTTTGTCCTTCAATTACAATTTCTTATATGTTTTTTTTTTTTCATTTTAGTCCCCATTCTTTTAATTTGTTATTTTGTTTTTATTCCTTTCTAGTTTAAGTTCTCCTAAATTTGTGCCTATTTTTTGTTGGTGTTTCAAAATCCATCCTCTTTGTTTTGATTTTTTATTTCGGTCATTTTCTCTTTTGTGTGAGTTTTATTTGTTTACAATTTAGCTTTTCAATTCTAATTTGTGTATATTATATGTTTCAATTCAGTTCTTCTACTTTTGATTTCTTATTTTTTTCCCTTGCTCTTTTTTCAAAGTTCTTATAGTTTTTAATTTTACCATTGAAATTAAATTTAGTTTTTTTTCAATAGTAATAATATTTGTTTTTCAATTTATGAATAATTATATTAATAATAATGAAAATAATAATAATACTAGTAGTAGTAGTAGTAGTATTTAATAGTAAATGTGATTGTGATAGTAATAGTAATAATAATAGTAATAACAACAACAACAATAATTGTGGTTATAACAGTAATAATGATGATGATGATAGTAATAAAAATAAAAATAATGATAATATTAGTTATAGTGGCAATGATAATAATTATAACAATAGTATAAACAACAACAACAATAATAATAATAATAGCAATGATAATAACAACGATAATAAAGATAGTGATAGTGATCACGATAATAATACTAATAACAATTATGATATTACTTATTGATGATAGTAGTAATGGTAGTACCTGTAATAATAGTGACAATATTAGTAATGATAATAATAACGATAAGAATAATAATTGTTATAATAATAATGGTGATAATTCATCATTCGATGTTATATTCATTCTTAAATATTGGATTAATTGGGAATTTAGTTTTATAATTGGTTTCGTCTCGCCTTTTATGAGGTTATTGTGATTTAAAAAAACATCTTGGTATTGAGTTGGTGTTTGATTTTGCAATCATTTATTTTTGTTATCATGTAGTTAAGAAAAAATAGATTAAAAAAACAAATTATAATCCCAATGGAGTCCATAACCTAATTCACAGGTTCGTCGTACTAGCCTGACTTACCTGATTCATGCAAGGCAACTAGCTCGAAATGGATTGACCCTGATTTTTGGAAAGGAATTTTTAATTCGTTATTCGCCTTAACACTGCTTTGTTTTTACCATGATCTAGAAACTCTTTTGTTGGCATTCATTAGCTTATTATGGATAAATCATTACTTACTTTTGTGATATTTTGCAAGACTAATGTTGAATTTGCAAAGAACAATTGGTATCAACATAGCAGAGTTTAGCTTAAAATTCTTCATCTATTTATTGAAATTCACCAGTGTTTGGTAGAGGTATTTGTTTCTTTTTCTTAACAATACGTCAGAAGTTCACAAGGAATTATTAGTTAATTGTCTTAAGACCATTCAACATATTAGCATGAGCATTTTGGTCCTCAACAAAACCATTACCTTTGCCTTGCTCATGAAAATTATGCAAATCCTAAGCGCCAGGCCCGAATGCCTTGGGTCTAGCAAACACGCCAAGCCCAAGCGCCCATACTAGACCCAAGCGTCATGGGTCTAGCAACCAAGCTAGACCCAAGCGCCATAAGTCTGGTAACCACGCTAGACCCAAACGACATGGGTTTGAGAACCATACCAAAATTTTTAACACAGTAAAAATATTCTTAACTGTTGATCAATGACTTTCTTGACTTTTCACAATATTTGTAACAGTAAAATTATTTCTTGGTCGCTAAGATAAAAAAAAGATGGGTTGTTGAACAAGGGTATATCGGGTTTTTCTAATTTCCATGTATAGTAAAATAATGCTTTTATCCTTAGAAAAGACAAAAAAAAAGCTTTGCCTTTAGAGGTATTTTGATAATTTTACATTGGTATTTTATGTAATTAAGAGAGCCCTGGGAGTGTTTTGGTATTTTTCACGTTTTATTTGTAATTTTTTAATCGAAAAGCTACTAGCGCGTGTTCCACACGCACTAGCAAGTAGGCGGCATTTGTGTCATTCAAGTGGCGCGTGTGACGCCGCCCGGTGGTCAAATCTGTTTATCCGTTGTCTCCCTAGATACGTAGTCATTCCTTCTCACACATGTTGTGGTTCATGTAGATGGATAATGGTTGGATTGCCGCCAGTGATCGATTGTTTATGTTTTTACCCTTCAAATCAAATTTATGGTTTTTTCAACAGTAATAATATTTTTTTTCAAATTTATTAATAATTATATTAATAATAATTAAAATAATAAGATTCTTAGACCTAACAACCACACCAGGTCTAAGCGCCATTGGTCTAGCAATCAAATCAGACCCAAACGACATGGGTCCAGTATCTTGGGTCTAACAAGCATGTTGAACCCATGCCAGCCCCAAGCTACTTGAGTCCAGCATCTTGGGTCTAACAAGCATGTTGAACCCATGCTATGTGGACTTCAAAAATTGCAATGGACAAACTTTGAATTTTTTTTTTTTTGGATTCCACTCTCGCTATCTTGGTTATTTATTAATTTCTCTACATCTTAAAACCTTTCTATCTATCTTACTGCTTATGGTTTGTGTTAATTTCTCTTTACATTATTAGTTGTTAAAGTTTATGTTATCTTACATATTTAGCATAAACATTAACCTCATTCAATGTAATAATAGAAAAAAATGTTGCAGCGGACCGCGAGCATGTATCTAGTATATATAAACCAAACTACCTCATATATATATATATATATATATAGTAGTTGGGTTTTTTTATTGATTTTTGAATTTATATATATCTAGCATGCAAAACATAATTTTTCAATATTAGATAGGTAAGTGTAATTTTGACCAATCTATAGGATGTCGAGATAATTTTTCCAATTATTATTTTTTAAAGCAATTAGGTGTGTTTGGTATTGAGGTTGCTGTTGTGGTTGTGGTTTTAAAAAAAATATTTTATAAAAAGTACTTTTAGTTGGGGTTGGTTTGGAAAAATATATGTTTGGTTAAAACTATGATTGAAATTGAGGTTGAACAAAAAGTAGTTTAATGTGTTTGGTTAAAAAAATACTTTTCAAATTGAGGTTATAAAATAATTAATTAATATATATATATATATATATATATATATATATTAATGATTTTTAATTTAAATATTGTAGATTTAACTACTGTTATTACATCATGAAATAAATAATATTGATATCAAATATTTTTTATTATTCCATTAAACTATATGCAATATCATCACATACGAAATCTATCCAATAAGGACTATATTTTCCATGGTTTCTTAAGCGTGCAACAACAAAAACTGAATTTTTTGTTACGCCATCAAGTGATCTCCTTCTAATTTTTCAAATAAAACACAATTAAAATAAAAATAAAATCTGAATTTTTTTTTAACTGGGTCGGACCCGGCAAGAACATAATTGAAATTGCGATCAAATTCCATAAATGTTACGTCATCATGCGATATCCTTCTAATTTATGTAGTATTATTAAATAATATTAAATACTAGTTTTTCAAGTAAAACTCAATTTTTTTAAAAATTACAATTTCATTATGTATAAGAACTACAGTTTCCATGATTTTTTGAGCGTGCAATAAAATTAGGTAAAATATTATCAAGAATAAAATTGAGATTACAGTACGAGTAAATTTAATTCACCTTAAACTAATTCTTTTAAAAATATATATTATTATTCACGTTCACGTGAACAGTGCGAGTGAAATCAATTAACTGCACTGGTTTTTTAAGGGGAAAAAAAACTAAACTTTTCACGTGAACAGTGCGAGTGAATTAATTCACTCACATTGGTTTTTCAAAAAAAAAAAATGTTCACGTGAACAGTGCAACAGTGGAGCCATACTCCACTGTTGTGGTTCCTCCCTCACGAGAAGCAGCAAAATGCTGCTTCTACAAAACCTGCAACACCATCTTTGTTTTTAGTGGGTCCTACCACCATCAAGCACTTTTTCTTCTTAACCAAACGGTATTATGTGTGGCTGCGGGTGAACCTCACCCTTAGCCACCTTACCAAACGGGCACTAAGTTTTGGCGTGGATGACCAAGTCAGTCGAGCCATAACTTAAAACTTGAGTTCACTTCGAGCATTGTCATGTTATTATTTATAAAAAAAATAAAATGATAACATCTACCATTTTTTTTAGTCAAATCTAGTTTTGACTAGATCAAAACAAAATTTGACTAAATTTAACCAAATCAATCAGGTCACGATTTGACCTATCAAATTAATTGGATTATATTAATTCAACTCTAATACGATTTAAAAGTTAGGTAACAATATCTAATGAGATAAAAAAGTTTTAATTGGAAAAATATTTTTTAATCCTTATTTTAAAGCCTTCAAATTTATTTATTTATTTTTATTTTGATGGTGATTGCTTTTGGATTATATTAAATGAATGACAAGGAAAACCAAAAAAAAATGTTTTTTTTCTAAGGTAGTAGATGTTAATAGGAGGAAGCTTTATACTATCAAATTATTTTTTAAATTAAATTTAAATTATTGTTCTTCTTTTATATATATATATATATATATATATATATATATATATATATAAAATTGTCATATAAATAAATAAAAATTCTTTGTTGGTTCCTTGCGGAACAAGATTAAGTGTCTTAATTTATATTTATCTTTTATATTTTTTTTATTTGGTATTTAGGTTAAGAAAATATAGCATTATAATAATATTGCCATTTACTGGGACATAAAAAACATTCGGTTCAAGTTTTAAATTCACATTAGAATTTTTCTTACTAGCGGAATGAAAGTAATTAGTGTCTTGGGGATTGGTCTATATCAAAACCAAGAACAACTTTTAATTGCATTAAAGAATAGACCAACTTTAATCATATTAATGTTTGGGAAAACATATGAAAACACCTTTTTGTTTACTTGCAATTATATTTTTTTTATTTTTTTATTGTTTTATATATTAATGTTAAAAATAATTTAAAAAAATATTATTTAAATACATTTTTAAATAAAAATAATTTAAAAATCAACCATCTAAATAACCGAAGCTGATCAAGATTCTTCCCCACTCCCTGTCTCTTCTTCTGTCTGTATCTCGTTCTATATTCTAATATTCCAGCAAATATTCCCATTGTAAAATGTAAATTCTCCTTTATATACTGGAGAGAATCTGCCCACCATGGGTCCAAGCATGGTTCTTTGCGTTCTTGCCATGATAATCCATTTCTAGCAAACAAACCTTTTACGTAGCCTTGTTTCTTGAAGAAAATAAACTGTTTCAATTGAAGTCCTCAAAAACGACAGTTACAACATCCAAGGATCTTAAGATCACTGAAACTTATCCCATGGGGTGTTATTTAGGATCTTTGAAGCCTCCACTCCATCCAATGAAGCAACCTTCTATCAATAATATTTCTCCCTGCCATCTCCTGATAGCGAGTAGTCATGCAGTGCAAGAGTGAACAAGATACAAGAGTTCTTGACTGCTTGCTAAAATATAGTAAAAAAATATATAAGAAAAGCTTTCCACCAAAACCTCAGAGCAATATGGGAAGGATTGACGTATGGATATCTGATCAATACTATTGATTTTTGTGTTCTTTACGTCCTAAGTTCAACTGTTGTTATATAAACTATATATATCACTACCATGTAAATAAACAGACCAAAATCTAAAATGTTAATCATCTCTATGATGGTGACATAAGCAACTAGTTACATGAACCAGAACACCCTTTCTGTAATCTGTATAGCATAAGCTCCTAACCTGTATTATGGACAGCATTACAAGAAAGATTTACTTCTACAAGAACACAACACTCTGAAGAGGGAATGCCATTCTACAATGAAGATCTGGCCATTGTGCTTACCTTCTCCAATAGGCCTTTAATTTCCCCTTCTAATTTGGATTTCATATCTGTTCCATCGGACATTTTCAGTATTGAACTCATCATCTCAAGCTTCTGCTTTATGTAGTTCAGTTGTGACACATCATTGGCAGATGATTGTGAAGCCAATTCCTTGTCCAGGTTGGTTTTGTCCTTAGCCAGAGGAGAAGATTTCAAGCTTGGTATCCCTCTGAGTTCAGGGGTCTTAGTTTCAGCTGATGAGAGATATTGAAGCTGGAAAGTCACACTCGCTGCTCCAAAAGGACTGGCAATTTGGGAATCGTTGAAGGCTTTCTCTGCTTCAGGGCTCCTTATAAAGACAATTCTTGCACAGCCATTATTGTAGAACACCTCAGTTTCCTCTTGATTAAGGGGCCCAAATTTCTCATATATCTTAATAAGATCATTCTTTGAAGGAAGAGAAGATCCCGGAGAAAATGTCGCATAAAGGGCAGCAGCAGCCTGAGATTTCCCATCTGATTCCTTGTCACTTGTCTTCACATCTGTTGCAGTGGCAGCTTGCCTGACTTTGAGCTTGTCCAATTTTGCTTCTTCACTCTTTTTGGGCCTTTTTGACCTGGATTTATAATCAGCAGAACTTTGGTCAGCCAGATTTTGCTCGACCCCTGATGTCCCAGGTTCAGATTCTTGGGACTCTCTCTTTGTTCTTCCTGGTTGATGTTTGTTGTACATTTTGTAGTTGGATCCATTGCGATAGATTGAACTTCTGAATGCGGAAACAAATTCCTCAACAAAACCAAGAGCATTGCCTTCCTTCAGATATGTCGGATTAAGAGCTAAAGACTGGACATGAGATAGCATTTGATTGACAGGTGCCTTAATCTTGACTAGATCAATGATGTTGTTCTGATCTTGTTTTGGTGTCTGAGGACCTGAACTGTCTGATATCTGATCTCCACCAGTTTCTTCATAGGCTTTCATCTGAAATTTCTCGCAGATAAGATGGCCTGCAGCCATGGTCATCCGTTCCCTTAATTGAGGATCATCGGAAATTTTCTTGGATTCTGCTTCTAAACCTTTCTTTCTTTGCCCTCTATTAATATTTGTATAGGGAGGGGACAAGTACTTGCTCTGTCTTCTTTCCCTTGAGAATGAACCTTTCTCAATTTGAGCTTTAGCCTCATCACCATCCCTTAGATCACTTAATCCCCCATCTATCTTCTTCTTCCCAGACACAGTTTTGTCCCTTGTTTCATCTATATTTCCCTCAGCATCATCATTTTCAACAGCAGAACTTACCTTCTTGACGTCCCTACCACCAACTTCAAGATCAGATGCTACAAAAGACTCAGAAAGTGTTGTCTCTTCCCTCAGTCTAGAAACCGAATCACTGCCACCATCAGCATTGACATCATCACTGACTTTCCTCTTCTTCCTCCCAGATGATGATGCAGACTTTTCTGAGTTTGATCTTAATTCAGCCGCATTTCCCACCTCATTTTTGCAATCAGCAGCAGCTTTATCACTGACTTTCCTCTTCTTCCTGCCAGATGTGGATTCATGTTTGCCAGAGTTTGTTCCTGCTTCACCCACATCCCCCACTTGACTTTTGTCCTCAGCGTCAGCTTTATCACTTGCTTTTCTCTTTTCCCTCCCAGATGAAGATGCAGGTTTACCTGAGCTTGCTTTGTCTATAGACACATCCCCCACCACATTTTGAATCTTAGCATCCATCACCTGTCCCATAATTTTACCTCCACCTTTCCCTGTCTCTCTGTCGGCGGAAGATGTTTGTTTCCTCGACTCTGTTTCTTCTTTAGTCACATCATCCTCCTTGTTTTCAGCCTCAGCATCTATATCCCCTCGCAAAATTTCGGCAATGCTTTTCTGTTTCCTTCTCCGATTCCATCTATCCTCTGACATATCTTGACATTTCTGCAAAGGGCCCTGGGTGGTTTGGCCAAATTTACAGCTTGTCGGTGAAGAAAGCCAGTCTTCCTCAACTGGACCCTGAATTCTGGCTTCTACTCCACCACTGTGATCAGTCAAGTCCATCATCCAATTTCTGGTGTCATCATCAAGGCCTGAAATTGGCAGTGGCTCATGGTAAGTTGGCAACTGGTAACCTCCTTTTGCTCGATAAAAAGCTGACAGCCAGTTCTTTAACACTGTGACTTCCAGCATATTAACAGTACTGACAAACTGAGCAACATCTTTCAATACAGGAAGGAATGCTGCTGGTTCAAACAAAGCAGTTGAGAACTTCTCAATTCCACCTTCAGGCACAAGAAGTCCTTCCTTAATTCCAGTATTCACTGCCAATGATCTACCAAACCCAATCAAATTCTCCTGAGGCACGCAAGCACAGGTCATCTTCAAATCCACAAGTCTACCAACCTCATCCACCGCCTCCTTTACTGCATTCACAAAGCTTTTTGAGTTACTCTGCTTGAACATTTCCACAAAATTCTCCTCGAAAGGGCTCAACTGAGATGGATTGCACCAAGCAAAAGTGCTATCTCCAAAATAAGCTACAAGAATTTTATCTCTTTGTTTAACTTTCTTTGCGTAATCAGATGCATTTGAAGGATCATAAACCCGCCCCGGCCACCATGGATGACTCTTAATCTTACCCCACACAAAATCGCCAACCCTAAATTGATCATCTGCTATATCCACCTCTCCTTCCCTACCATCATCAGCATCAGCATCATCAATACTCCTCTCATTTGCAACTAGTAAATCAGAATTCAAACCATGATCCCCACAGCCCCTTTGCTCATTCTTGTTAAGATAATCCAAAACAGACTCTAACCCTTTAAGACACCCACTTTCTTGCATCTTTAACAAAGAAGACACTCCATTAATCTCCGAATCCTCAAGATTATTAACATCAAAGGCGGGAGCTAAATCATCAACAAAACCTTCCTTTCCGTTTTCTTTGATGGTTTTGGCACCTGGGTCAGTGGTTTTATCAGCTGCTAGGGTTTTAGCTTCCATTTTTTTTTGGGTAAAGAAAATCGAAGTCCCCTCTTAAATTTTGCAACTGACAATCAACACAAAAATGCAAGAAAACAAAATAAATACAAGAAAAACATTAAACAGGTATTCAAACAAGCCATAAATAAAGCACCTATATATATTTGTTAGTAAAATAAAACAAAACAAAAAGAAAGATAACTGGAAATAGAAAATACCTAGATAAAAAAAAAAAGAAAAAAAGATGAACAAACCTGGGCTCCTTGTTCTTTGTTTTTTTGATTCTTTACACCATTTTTCACTCAAAGGGAAGAGAGGGTTTTTTTCTTAAAAAAAAAAAAATTACTATTATTATTACAAAGAGAGAGAGAAATGAATTGTCTAAAAAATGGGGCAATATATGGATGTTTATTCGTCCGTTGTCACTTGTCAGGCGGTGAATTAATTCTCAGATGTTTTTTTCTACATCCCTATATATTTCCTTTTATGCTTAAAAGATCCCTTCACTATTTTTTTTATTTTATTTTAATATAAAACCTATATGGAATATTTTGATACTGCTACACCCTTTGACTGCTCAAAGCGTGTAATTTTTAACTAATATACATTTTAGTTTCTAAATATATTTTTTAAAATTTTACTATATTTGATTTTTCTAACAAATGAAGAAACAAAATTTGTATTTGTAAGAGAAGATTTTCAAGAGATTTTAGGGACTAAAATGCATACAAGTGAAGAATTGCGTGGTATGAATACATGAGACGTGTCAATTTTTAAATGGTAGGATTGATATTAAGACAAAACTAGGAGAAAGATTTTTCAAACACAAAACAAGGAGTACAATTGGTGTTCTAAAGTATCGGACATTCTTGAGTTGAGCCCCCCTCCCCTCTCTACGATTTGTTCCTTTTAATATGAGCTTTTGTCCAAACAATTCTTACGAGCCCAAATCTTGCATTAAAATCTGACGAAAAGAGTGACTTGCATGTCTATTTAACATATTAGATCACAATTGGGACTTGGGACTTGATTGAACAAAATAATTAATAGGTGAGGGATTCAATTGAGACAAATGGTAGGTGGAGGACCCAAATGAAATAAACTTGATAACTTGGGGGTAAATCTATCCTTTCCTTTTTTATGTTATGCTTTGAAAAAATAAATAAATATATTATTTATCTTAGTTGTGCTTGAATAACGGTATTGTATACACTTATGCACTCTCATTTACCGGTGAAATTGTGAAAAATACTTTTATTAAAAAAATTTATAATCGTTTTGTACTCTTTTTGTATACTATATTAGTCCAAAACCTAATAAATATATTAAAAAAAATTGAAATTTTCAAATAAAAAGTTTTCATAACTTTCAAACATAAGAAAATAAATAAATGTAGATATAAGTGCAATGAATAAATAAATAACTAACATACTCAGTTAAATTAGTTTTTGAAAGATTATAAATTGAAGTGTGGAAAATAAATAATTAAGAACTATACCTTTAGCCAAATATTTTATATTCTATCATGATCAAAAAAAAATATTGTAACTATTTTATAGAAATATTCGTAGGATTCTATTATACAAATATGTCTACCATAGAATTTATTAGCAAATTTTCTATAACTTATCGTACCCTCACGAGAGCGCGACGTTGCGGTGACTCTTCCCGGATGCATTGAGAGGTCTGTGGTAGGATAAGAAGTCAACTCATAATATTATGGTTAATAGGAACCCTAACTGGTCTTTAGAGATTCTAGGCAAGAGACTAGTTGCGTAAAGGGAAGATAAACACCCCCTCTAATACGCCTTACCCGAGGTAATCTGCATCGTTTTTCTTTGTTTGTGGTTGTTATGATTGTGTTTCTAAATTTTATTAGTTTACTATGGCGGGTTTGCTATGATAAACAAACCTTGGTTTGCTAGATCAAGAACTTGATCTAAAAGATTTCAACTTAAAAAGATATCAGAAGAAAGCAAACTCATTCGCAACTCATTGTTATGAAGGAGCTAAAGTCAGAAATCCAAAAAGCTTTAGTGATTATTGAAATTTCACTTTTCACTTTTATATTTCAAATGTCCACGACTCTTGTACAATGAGACATATGTTGAAATATCTCCAATTATTGTTGAGTCTTCTTTCAAACAAACTTGAATTTTGGGTATTTTTGCGTCATTCTTAATAATATTTTAGATAAAACTTGTAATTTTTATCCTTATATTAGAAATGAATGAATTGTATTACTCCCAATAATATGTTGGATATTAATCATTTTATAGATTTTTATCCTTGTATTAAAGTTAATAATATATTTTCTTGCCAAAAATAAGTTTTTAATATTTTTAAAATATAGGCCAAAATCTTTCGTAATTTTACAAACTGATTGTTAAATTCATGTAATACTTTTTGTATTTTTTAAAATGCAAAAATATTTTTTTCTTAATTTTAGGACATGCTCTAATATTTTGTTTTAGGATTTTTGGTCATATACAAGGAAACCTTTTAAATATTTTTTATTTTTTAAGGTTTTGGTTAACAAAAACCTATTTTTTTTCTTTAAATAAAACTGTTAAAATAGGTCCAAAGGCATGTTTGCAATCTTTCATAAAAAAAGTTGAAAACCAAACAAGGCCTTAACCAAATGACCTGAATTTGACCCGACCAAGTTGACCCAAATCTTTGGTTCAACCATAAACCGAAGAAAACAATAGTGGTTTGACCTGAAAAACAAATTAAAACCAAAATCAAAACTGAAAACTAATCAAGCTTGCCATAAACATAAAAACCAAAAAATTCTTGATCAAAACATATCAAAATCGAGAAAAAACTAAAAACATGAAGAACATCAAGAACATGTCTAGTAACATGAACCAAGATCCAAACTAGATATGAACTATCCAAAGACATAGGCATGTTGAAAATCAATTACTAAACAGTAATCAAGCATCAAACATCAATTATTATCAACCAATAATCACAATTTGATAAAAATAGGTTTTGGTGCAAAAACAAAACTCTAGAATTACAACTCAGAAATCATGATTATTGTTATGAAATGACCCTAAATTATTGATTCACAAACTCATGTGAAGATGTTGATATAAATAAGCGAAGGAAAAATGGTTAAAATCAAGTAGCCAAGGCAGTGTTCATACGAAGAACAATGCCTAGAATCTGCCTAAAAATGCAGGAATGTCATTCAACCCAGAACTGATCTTTTAGGCCTCCCAACATCTTGATTTTTGTTCCCATAAACTACATTGTTATAGTTACACATGTTTAAATCAAAACAAACAATAAAAAACAACAAATCATGGAAAATATGCATGGGGTTTCAATTCCCAAAACTGCTAAACCTAATCAACAAGCATATTCGAAAATTTGGGATTCAAAATTTGCATTTTAATAGTCAATATGATTCACACAAACCTAGAAACCAAGAACATGTATCAAAACAAACATTAAAAGCCTACTCCTGTTTTTAGGAGATTCCAAAACTACTTCATTCCATCAAAACAATCAGAAACATATCTTCTTAGCATCTAGTAATATCAATAAGAAACTTAAATCAGGATTGAACAAAGAAAAAACAACAATTTTATGAATTAATCAAAATTCAAGCTTAACACATTGTAACAATAAAACAAGTTCAAAATATCATTAAAACATGCAAGCAAGAATTAGAGGTGTGCCTTATGGACATCACATGCTAGTTTAGAGAAGGTTTATACCTTCAAAGCTTTAATTAATGACTGATGTCCCTTTTGCTCTCTTTGCAAAACTTTGCCTCTAACAATTTCTACCTTTTCAAAGATAAAGAAACCATTGTGCTAGGCTCATGAACCTTTACAACTAGGATTTCCTTATCTATATTTTTCTCTCTTCTTTCTCCCCCAAGCTCTGATTTTTCAGGGGTTTATATAGGGTTTTAAGCTAGGATTTTGATAAATATTTGATTATGATTGATTAATACTTGACCCTCCAATCAAAATGAGGAGGGTTTTGAATGGTTTTAACAGTTGGAAGCTCTGTACTTTGTTGGTTTTGCAACAAACATGGTTTTAGAGATTTTGATGGTTTTGCTAAACTTAGAGACCAAATAGTTGTTTCTAGCTTTTTGATCATGAGAGAAATGTGGCCAACTTTTGATAAAAACCCACTAAGAAAGTCTGAAGTGTGAACACATAAAAAAATCAGTGGTTTTGTACAATGGGTATCAAAGTCATGGCTAACTGAGTTGACCATTTTCGAAGCCTCATCAGAGCAATTTTGACGTCATCGTCATCGGAGACCACTTAAAGTTGGTGAAGAGGAAGCATACCTTTCTTTTTTTATCTAACCTTACTCAATTTGGAGGTCTGTGGCTTAACGTTCAATTATTTGAAGGTGCCAACTTGATCAACTCAAAATTGTCAAAGAAAAAGATGAATAGTAGTCAAACGACGTGTCGTCTACCCTTTATTCCAAACAGGGTATTTTGAACATGAACCATATATCGTGTCGTCTAGATTAACCACCAAGAAATTAGGATTTTTAGTTTAGGATTTGACCAAATTTCCATTTACTCCCTGATCTTGTGATTTCTTTTAATTGCACTTGTAATTGTCTTTAAACTTTCAATTTCAAGCAATTTTACCCATGATTAAACTAGTGCCAGTCCCTAAAGTTTAATGAATTTTCTAATTTGATCCTTGGTTATCATTTTGTGTATTCTAACCCTCAATTGATCAATGAACTCCAAATTTTCTTCAATTTGACCTTTAATTAAACAAATGTCAACATTTGAAGTCTTGCGCCTTATACAAATTGGTCATTGGTTTTGAATTTTCTTAATCAAGTCTCTAATTGCCCATCAAATTTCAATATATATGCAATTAATTAAGCCCCTGATTTGATCAAATTAAATTTTCAAAATTGTGGTTTAACCCCTAGACTTTTATTTCTTCCTATTAAAGTCAAAATTGAACTCAAAACTAATTTTTCTTGCAACTAAGCCCTTAATAAATTCAATTAAACCCTAAAAAATTCTATTCAAGTCCGTAAACATCCAATTTTGATTTTTCCTTCCCAAATTCAATTTCTCTCATTTCAAGAGGCCTTCACTTATCCATATTGGACTGCTGATTTTTCCAACCTTATATATTTTGATCATCTCCAACCAGTCTTTGGTAATTTTCTAGGTGTTCTTCATGTTCTCTCTACTAGTATATATATTTTTATTTTTTTTTAACTTTCTTTTCTATTTCTTTTTATATTTACTTTTTCTGATTTTTTTGTTTTTCTTTTGTGATTTTTTGTATAATTAAGTAGGGCCTCGAAATTGGTAACAATAAATTCCTTCTCTTTACAATACTTATGGAGCTAAGATTTGTCAAATGCTTTACGTAGTAAGTTTGTAAAGATAAACAAATTGTTCTCCGAAACTTGATATTCTCAAAGCTTTAGTTCAGTTGACTTGAAACTCTGTCTTTGCAGCAATCTTTTTTAACCAGAATTATGATTCAACTATTTCTATCAAGAGATGAATTTTCTGTCATCTCAGCAACTTTGTTTTTAGCTTAGTTGACATGAAATCATGAAGTTCAGCAATTCCCTTCAACTAGAACTCTGGTTTCAATTGTTCCTATTTAGAAAAGAATTTTGTTGTCTCAACAACCTTTTTTATAACTTGGTCGACCTAAAATCCTGAATCTTAGTGTAACAGCCCGGCCCAACATGTCGTATATTGTCCACTTTGGGCCTTACCACCCTCACAGTTTTGTTCTTGGTGACGCGAGCCCACTTTTGAGCCTGACACCCCAAAACACGTACAACATGTTAGCAACCAACACTACTAATAAGGCTATCTACCAAACCCTCACCTGCCGATGTGGGATATTACACTCAATGATTCCCTTCAACTAGAACCATGATGTTACAACTATCAAAAGAACTATATTCTCATAACTATTCTCC
Source organism: Populus simonii (assembly GCA_007827005.2). Lineage (NCBI taxonomy): Eukaryota > Viridiplantae > Streptophyta > Magnoliopsida > Malpighiales > Salicaceae > Populus > Populus simonii. The sequence continues at coordinate 12,928,823 of CM017467.2, forward strand.
TATGTAATTTATTTTTTCTGGAAAAGTCCTGTTGTAAACCCTGATAATATATATATATATATATATATATATATATATATATAACTGAGATAAAAAAAAATGATCTCGAGAATTGAGTAAATTAATTGATATGATTTGTACAAGTATGAAATATGAAAAATTGAATTTTTGACAAAAAATCACAAACCGGCTAATTTTACGTTGTAGCATGTAACTTTAAATTTGATTATCAAATTAAGTTGAAATTTTGTTTAGAGTCTTATAAAATATTATTTTAACTTAGGTCAAAGGTTAAGAATTTTTGGAGTATGATAAGATTTTGTTTTTTAGATAAAAGAACAAATAGCACAAATGAGTATCTAGAAATTTCTTTAGGGACCAAATTGAAAACTTGCCCAAAACAACCCTCTTTATAAGCTTCTAACAATGAAAAAAAAGGAAAAAAGAGAGTGTGTAGCCGGCCAAGAGAAGAAAATGTGAAAAGAGGGCTTTTGTTATTTTTCATGAAAATTGCTTCAGAAAAAAATGTGTAAGATAGAAAGAGTGTAAAGTAATTAAAGAGAGGGTTTGATACATTAAGGAGCCTACAAGAGTTTAAAGAGTTTAAGTGTGCTTTTAAAGAATGAAAAATTGAGCTTACAGGGAAGTGTGAAGGATAACTTGATTCAACTTGTTTTGGCTTTTGATTCTTCATTCCTTAAGGGTAAGAAAACTCTCCATGATGATCCATTGTGTTATTTTTCATGTTTGTTCTTCGATTGAGTATAATTAGTATTATGTGAAGGTGGGTTCTTGATGTTAGGGTGGTTTGAATGTATGAATTTATGTTGATTATATGTTTGTTGAGGGAATAAATGCTTGGGCTTGTCATTAATTAGGTTAATTTGTAAAAAAAAAAGAAAAGAAAAGAAGATGGAGGGGGATAAAGAGTGGTTTCCACCTTGGATTTGCTATTGATCCCTTATTATGTTATAAGTAAATATGATCTTATTATGTTGATTGGTGAAATTTTATACATTGATGCTTAGTTATTGTTATGTGTGATTATGAAACTTTTAGATAAATGGAAATGGTGGATGTAATTTGTGAAGTTATGCTAGAGTATTGTATGTTGGCATGGAAAAAAAAAATAAGAAAATTTTACTTGAATTTTCGGCAAGGGTAAAGAATTTTGAGGGGTGGGTTGAATTGATGTAGTTGGAGATTTTTCATGACTTAAATGGATGAATTGAGTTTGGATGATGGATTAAAATTTAGAGTAGAAGAGAATTTATCCTCCTTTTAGAAAGGTGAATTTGACCATGGAAAATATAAGAAATAAAACTTTAGGCTTGAAAAAATTAATGAATTGCATTTAAATAGTGAAAATAATAATAATGAAATGATGTGTTGAATTAGGTGTAAAGGAATTAAATTTCCTATAGTTATTGGGAAATTTTTATATAATATAAGATTCTCTTATAATTGTGGTGAATTAAAAGTTTAGGTGGATGTAGCATTGTAAGAATTATTTGTGGAATTATTAAAGAACACGAAAAAAAATAATGATAATAATTTCAGGTGTTAAAATTGTATTGATAAAAAAATTTAATATGTGAAGAAGTTTTAAGTAAATTATTGGATGATGAAGTATTGAAATTATGTGATCTTTTAAATGAAACAAGAGAGGTTGGAGGCTTCACACAGCAGTAGGGAGCTACTAGTCGAGCATCACCAGTAGATAGGTGTCCGATATCTTGAATTTTTATAGAGAGATTAATTGAAAAACATGTGTTAATTTTAATTAAAAATTCTATAATTTATGTCTTGATGTCAATGGATGAACTAACGCCTGGTAATTGGGTGGGTGAACTAGCCCTCGGTAATTGGGCGGGTGGACTAATGCCCGGTAATTGGGCAGATAGCACATTTGGGTGGATGAACTAATGCTCAGTAATAGGGCGGGGGAACTAATGCCCAATAATTGGGCTGATGAATTAGTGCCTAGTAATTGGACGGATGAACTAGTGCCCGACATTTGGGCGAATGGATTAGTGTCCCTAATGTGGGAGTAGTACCCTCGTGAAATGGCTAAGATTGGAATTAATTGGATGAATATGGAGGTGTAAGATATTAATGATTCATAATAAAGTATATAGGAGAAATATTTTTATATGGGTGTAGTGAAATGATACATTGCATTTATTAATAATTATGTTGATAAAATATTAATCTTATTTTCAACACCCTCGTAGCAGTAGAATAGATCCTGCTTGAATATATGACACCTTTTGTGTATTTATATTGATCAACATGTATTTTGAGATTAATGAATGATATAAAAGAGGTTGAATGAACCTTTTTATTTGTAGAACAAAATTGTTATATGTAATTAATGTGAATGCAATTAATTGATTCTTTTCAACATGTAATTAACTAAATCTTTGATCATTATATTTTATCTTCATCAAATTGATTCTTTTCGACATTCTAGTATCAGGGTCATATTGAAATGGAATTCCATGTTTTGGGAAACATTTAGTTGCCATCCTTGTAGCTTTAGACATTTTTAGATTTCTCAATATAATAATTTCAAGAACTCACTTCGTATTCATAATCTCAAAAGCATGAATATTTCCATCCCTACAATTCTCTACTTTAATGAGGGGTACCGCCATATTTATTATCATGGAAATGGTTTTTTCAGCTTTGATTGTTACCAACATTTCATTCATGATATACTTCAAGCATTGATGCAATGATGAAGTTATTACCCCAGCCACATGAATCCAAGGTCTTCCCAACAATATGTTATAGAAAGGATAGATGCCCATCACTTGTAGTGTTATTAGAAACATTTGCGATCCCATATACAGCTCTACTTCTAAAGTCTTGACTATCTATCTTGGTGAGCCATCATACACCCTTACCATTATAGTACTTAGTTTCATATGAGATACATCGATAAACATCTTTTCTAGTATGTGTCTTTGTAGCACATTAAGAGCCAATCTATTATCAATGAGCACTTTGCTAATAAGACAATCCTTCTATTTGACAGTGATGTACAAGGACTTGTTGTGTCTAGTTCCCTCGACTTCCAATTCATCTTCCATCAAATACAAGTAATAGGCCGCATAAATTCTCCCCACCAGATGTTTCATGTTTTTCTACTTAATGTCCTGAGGTGAAGAAGTCTTGTTCAACACCTTTTGTAAAGCATTTAGGTGCGGCTCAGAGCTAAGTAATAAAGATTTTGGTTGGGGGGTTTTCTTTAGTTGATCCACTATACAGTATTCATTGTGCTTCATTAACTTTAGGAATTCATTAGTCTCTTTCTCAATTACAAGTTTGTTAACCTTAAGTTCCTTATTAAAGTCTATCATTTATTTGCCTTTAGCTTTTCTTTGCTTCTCTAGCTTTTTAGGCATAAAGCAACAACCATTTCAGGTCGACCCACTTATCTCAATCTGGAACATGAGGGTTTTCATGTTAGAGATACATCGTAATTATAAGGCATCACATTATAATCCCTTTTACTTGCATATAAGGGTTTAGTCAAAATTAGTTTAGGTGGCTTATTAATTCTTGGCTGGACCCTACACACCTCCAACCTTTTCTTTTAACTCTCTATTGTCCTTAACTCATCACTATCCTCCATGACATCAATTTTTAACTCTCTCAGGGTTAATATTCTTGCAAATATTTGGTGGAACTCAATGTATTCATCAATGTTATATCCTTTCTTTTCATGGAACTCATAATAGTCACCTCTCTTCAGGTGACGCGTAATGATCTTTTTTAAAAATCCTAATTGTACCAACATGTCGTACAACCTTTTCATAGATACTTTTAACATTTTTTCTTTATTACAAACTTCCACCACACTTGCTCCACTATTACTTGTAACATGGTTAGGTAAAGGATTCAAATTAACATTGGGAGAATCCTAAAAAGTTATCCATCCCATCTTGATTAGTTCTAACAACCTTTTCTTGAAAGCATAACAAGTCTCAATACCATGGCCAAGATTGTCATTGTGGTACTCACAAATTAATTCTGGTTTGTACTAGACAAGAAAAAGTGGTTGTAGTGGTGGTACTAGGATAAGAGCTATATGCCTAATACTTAGTAATTTGGCATACAACTCCTTAAAGGCATAAACAAAGATGGTAGTTGTTCTAGATTATTTCTTGTGTTTTGTTTTTTGTGGTTGTTTGATTTTGATTGGTTGGTTTAATTCAAGGCAAAGGGCTTGACAAAGTTAATGCTGGTAATTTGAGAGGTAGATGTTTGGGGGCTATGATAGTTTTTTGTCTTGCCTTTATACCCACCTTCTAAGATGTCCATATCATTTTCTTTTTTCTTCCCATAAAAGCCTTTTTTTTTCCATTAACTCGGCTATACATCCAGACTTAATCCCCTGCTATGTCCTTTCAACAATACGTACAACATTGTAGAAATGCTTAGACAAGCTACCAATCAAATGTTCATAATAAAGAGATTTGAAGGTATTGGCAAACAAAGTCACCATCTCTGTTTCTATCAAAGAAGGTTAAACATGCGTGGCCTCATCTCACCATCTTTACACATATACCTTTACTGACTATTGACTTCCTTTTTCCATAGTCATTAAGATAGTTCTGTCGGGGGCAATTTCCAGATTGAATTTGTACTACTTTAGGAAGACATCTGCCAAGTCTTTTCATTTTTTAATCCTGGTATAATCCAAACTTATATACCAACTCAGGGTAGACCCTACAAGACTATCCTTAAAGAAATAGATTAGAAATTTTTCATCATGGATAACTTCAACCATCTTGTTGTAGTATGACTGAAGATGGGTGTTTGGGCATTCTAGTATGGTATACTTAATGAAGTCTGGCACTTTGAATTTCTTTGGCACCACAATGTTTGGCACCAAACATACTTTAGCTACTCGTATAAGGTTAAACAGATCATTTTCTAGAGTAGTCCATTTATCATAGTTCAGAGGATTGATAGATCCATCATTAGAGGGTCCTTCAACTGTCAAATCAATAATGATAGGAGTTTGAGCTAGTTGTACAGGGGCAATAAGGACAAAATACTACTTAGTTGCCAAAATTTTCCCTTTGTTTTGAGGTGTATAAGGGACATGAGTTGTTGTTATTTCCATATGAGGTTATGAAGATGTTCTCGCCCTATTTTTAGACCTTAAGAGTTGCTCGAGTAGATTGGTCATTCGAGCAATTTTATTCTTTATAGATTCTAGCTCTCTTCGATAATAGGATTCCAAGTGAGTCCTTTTTTCGTTCTCCATCTTTTCTCTTAGTCAAGTGTAGTAGACCTTAGATGTGGGATCTATGTTTCACAACTTGTAGTACACATGACAATTTATAAGCACATGCATGATTATGATGCATATGCCAATGTATATTGAATATGGATTTAGCCTTTTCAAGAACGATTGATGGTTACCACTTTGCTTGCATAATGGGCATGTATTTTTTTTGTCACTTTTCTGTTTGAAGTAATTCTACTAAAGCCATTGCTTTTAAAAAACTTAAATCATTTTCACTAAATGATAAATTTTACAAAAGGTGGGTCAAAACCCTTTTCATTAATATTGAAAAATTCATTACATTGCTTTGGATAGGAAATACAAGAAAAAGAAAAGGTACATCAATCTTTCTCTTTAACCACATCTCTAACTAAAGGTAAAAAAAATGTAACCTCATTAATATTCTGAACATGAGCCATCAATTTCTTCACCTCATTCACAGTGTAATTCAATTTCTTAACCGGTGACAATTTCCTTGTATTACATCTAGGGCAATTTCTTTCTGACAGTTGTAACAATTCAAAATCTTGTCTATATTCTATAGTGGTAGATTTAGTAGTGTTGGCTATTTTATTGTTCATAAGTCCTGCAATTCAAGATATTTTATGGTTAGGCTAGGTTTGATGCAAAACATGTATTATGGAGCATACACCTTAAATGCAGGTTTTAGTTCTTTTAAATGAGACAAATGGTAGGTTTACTACTTGGTCTCTTAAAAAGGTTTCTTGTTGTCCTAGTGATCATCATCGTGAAGGTAATAAGGGGCTTATTAGGCAATAGAATAGCATATGTACCAATTATTACCAGTCTAAGCACTCAATGAAGAGTTTGAGTTTACACAAACATAAAACTTGATTCAAGTCATAAGGTAAGCTGTTAGTCCCCTGTTTAATCTAAAGCTTTACAATGTGTTCCCTCACAAATAATATTAGTGATGGATGAATGTCTTTCATTCATATCCAATATACTATATATGACATGATGTAAAGAGAATGCATGCTAAATCTTTTAAGCAAAGTAAATTATTCATAGTTGAAAAATAAACAAACATCAATCTTGACACAGCATAAAAAAAAACAAAAAAAAGCCCAGTCGAAAGGTCCCTAATAAAGTCACCATCCCGTCGTACCCTCGCGAGAGCATAACATCACGACGACCCTTCCTGGATAGGTTGAGAGGTCTTTGATTAGATAAGGAGTTGCCTCATGGTATTATGGTTACTAGATACCCTAACTGGTCTTTAGAGATTCTAAGCAAGGAACTAGTTACGTAAAGGGAATGTATTAGCGCCCTTAGGACGCCTTACTTTAGGTAAGTTGCATCATTTTTATTTGTTTGTGGTTGTTATGGTCTGATGGTGCTTTTAAATTCTATCAGCCTACTATGGGTTTGTTATGATGAACAAATCTTGATTTGCTAGATTAAGAACTTGGTCTAAAAAATCCTGGATTAAAAAGATATTATTAGAAGAAAGCAAGCTTATTCGCAACTCATGTATCATGAAGGAGCTGAAATTAGAAATCCAAAGAGATTTGGTAATTATTAAAATTTCAATTTTCCTTTTTATATTTTAAATGTCTATAACTCTTGTACCATGAGACACAAGCTGAAATATCTTCTTTTATTGTTGAAACTTTTTTCAAACAAACTTAAATTTTGGATATCTTAGCGTCATCCTTAATAATATTTTCTCACGGGAAAGATTCCTACGAATATCGGAATGCTTTATAATCTGAAGAACCTTAGCCTACCCAACAACCTCCTGGAGGGATCCATAACCACAACTATCACCCATTGCACCCACTTTTGAATATAGATCTATCTTTTAACAGAATAACAGGGAAACTTCCATAGGGTCTGGGACAGTTGTATAATCTAACAAATCTATCCCTTGGGCCAAATCAAATGTCAGGGGAAATACCAGCAGACCTTTATAGTTGCTCCAATCTTAAAATCTTAAGTTTGGCAGAGAACAATTTTAGTGGAATGCTAAAACCAGGCATTGGCAAACTCTACAATCTCCAGATTTTGAAAGCTTGGTTCAATTTACTTGTAGGGCCAATCCCACCAGAAACTGGAAATTTGACTCAACTTTTCTTTTTAGTACTTTCTGAAAATAGCTTTTCAGGCCATATTCCACCAGAGTTATCCAAGCTTACTCTACTCCAGGGGCTTCGCCTTCATAGCAATGCTTTAGAAGGTCCAATACATGAGAACATTTTTTAACTGACACATCTAACTGTTCTCCGGCTGGAGCTCAACAGGTTCACAGGTTCAATTTCTACTTCTGTCTCAAACCTGGAAATGCTTTCGGTCTTGGATCTCCATGGAAACGTACTTAATGGGTGTATTCCAACGAGTATGAGACATCTCAATCGACTAATGTCTCTTGATCTCTCTCACAACCAACTTACAGGGTCAATCCCTTGATCTGTGATGGCAAAGATGAAAAGCATGCAAATATTTCTAAATTTGTCATACAATCTCTTAGAGTGTTGGAAGCAGTACAGGCGATTGATCTTTCAAACAACAATCTTTCAGGAATCATTCCTAAAACACTTGCAGGCTGCAGAAATTTTTTCTCTCTTTATCTTTCAGGAAACAAGCTCTCTGGCTCAATTCCAGCTGAAGCTTTGGTTCAAATGAGCATGCTATCTCTCACGAACCTTTCCAGGAATGATTTGAATGGTCAGATTCTCGAAAAGTTGGCAGAACTGAAGCATCTAAGCACCCTGGACCTTTCTAAAAATCAGTTGGAGGACATAATTCCTTGTAGCTTTGGAAATCTTTTGAGTTTGAAACATCTTAACCTGTGTTTCAATCATCTTGAAGGCCGCGTTCCCGAGTCTGGTTTATTCAAAAACATCAGCTCATCTAGTTTGGTTGGAAATCCTGCTCTCTGTGGAACCAAATCTTTGAAGTCCTGCAGCAAGAAGAATTCACGTACCTTTTTCCAAGAAGACGGTTGATCTCCTTGCACTAGTGGTTAGTTTTAGTTCTTGGTGATTCCAATATTCTTCCAACATGCCAAAAAGCATAAAACAACAAGGAGGATTGAAACTCATTAGGTATGACAGGAACGAAAGAGAAAATGCTACGAGTTTCTTCAGTGAAAAAAATATAACCGGCGCCAGCAGTTTGAGCACTGTATACAAGGGTCACTTGGAAGATGGCAAGACTATAGCTGCTAAGCAACTGAATTTGCAGCTGTTCTCAGCAGAATCTGACAAGTGCTTCTACAGAGAAATTGAAACGTTGAGCCAACTTAGGCATAGGAATCTGGTGAAGGTACTTGGCTATGCCTGGGAGAGTGCTAAACTGAAGGTATTAGTTATGGAATACATGCAGAATGGGAGCTTGGAGAGCATCATACGTGACCCTCTGGTTGATTAGTCAAGGTGGACACTGTATGAGAGAATCAATGTTTGTGTTTCAATTGCAAGTGCTCTAGAGGACTTGCATTCTGGTTTTGACTTTCCAATCGTACACTGTGACTTGAAGTCCTCTAACATTCTGCTGGATTGAGATTGGGTGGCTCGAATTCTGGGCGTTCATCTGCCGGAAGGGAACAGCCTTTCCTCATCATCAGCTTTTGAAGGCACCATTGGCTATTTGGCACCAGGTAACCTATCATTTTCCACCTTTTTTTTTGTACACCATGGTAGCCAAAATCATTTCCACATGAAAAATTGTCAGGTCAATGAATCTAATAGTTTCAAGAATACAACAAGGGAGGCTTGCCTTTTGATTCTCTTATTTATTTGACTAGTCACTATCTTCTCCAATTTTCAGGTTCTAATTTGAAATCAAATTCAAAGTGAACTGACTTCTTTTTTTCTTTCTAATTTTTATTTTTATTTTTTTAAATTTACAATTATTACCCTACAAAAATTCTCCATGACCCCACACTTATTTTTCTTCCTATATCAAATGCGCCATGAATACTGACCTAAATTCATTGAATGGATAAGAACATTTTTAACTTGATTATATTTGGATAAAACCTAAAAGCAAAAAATCATGTTTTGATTTCGTCATGGATACTACTCTATTCTACTTGAAACACGACTCCAACATGACTTGAAATTCATTAATATCCTTAAAATTTTTAAAAACTACATTTATACCACAATATATATATATATATATATATATATATATATATATATATATATATATATATGTAATTAGGGTTTTCTTTTCCCGCAATCACTCCCACTCTCTTCACCATCCAGCAACATCCCCATCAAAGCAATAGTTTTTTTTAGTAGTAAACTAATTTATAGCCGCACACTCTGCTACTGGTCTAATCAAGAAATTCTTGAGTATAACACGAGGCTCGCAGCTCAGTGGTCTTGGCAGGCTTTGCTCTGCCTGTGTGTCCTGAGTTCGAGTCCTCGCGTGTACCCGCACTTGAGGGTTTAGCTGCTATGGTCAATTCGTGTGACTTGTTCCGCCCCCGTCCCGGGTTCGACCCTCTATGTGTACGCCTGTCACCCCCGCGGTGCCTTACATGTTCCTGGGCTTGCAGGATGTCCAGCGGGCCGTGGGGAATAGTCGTGGTGCGCGTAAGCTGGCCCGGACACCCCACGTAAATCAAAAAAAAAAAAAAAAAAGAAATTCTTGAGTATAATAAAAAATATTTGTGCCGTACATAACTATTTAATATTTTTATTAAATCTAACAAGTAAACCTTGAAATCTTCCTATCAAACTTCTTATCTAACTCGAGTTTAAAATTCAATAATATAGAACTTGTCCTAACATAACCCGGTTAGCTTGATTAGTTCAAAAGTATCCTAGTAAAAAAAAGTCAAATGATGAAATTGACATAAGAAACCTCTCGACCTAACTTTTTATTTAACCTGAGTTTAAAAATAAACCATGTAGGAGTTATTTCAATGTGACCTAGTCAATTTGGCATGTTCAAAGATAACCTGACCAACAAGTAAAAAAATAATGATGTGGAAGTTGTCTTAATATATACAACCCAGTTGACTTGATTGATCTAAAGGTATTCTAGTAAAGAAAAGTTAAATAATGAAATTGACATAAGAAACCTCTCAACCCAACTTTTTATTTAGCTTGAGTTTAAACATAAACCGTGTGGGAGTTGTTTCAATGTAACCTAGGCAATTTAGCATGTCCAAAGATAACCTAACCGACAAGTAAAAAAATATAAAGATGATATTAATAAAAAAATAAAAAAAAACCTTTTTAATCACTCCTTGCTTATTAACTTAAGTGAGATTTGTCTTAATGTTAAAATTAAAACTAAAAAAATAATTAAAAAAAAGGAAGAAATGGGGGTATTCATTCCCAAGATTTTTTTAGAGAAAAGTTGTGATAGTAATAACTCATTCTCTCGTTGTCTCTTTGGTCTCGATTTCTACGATAATCACATATGATTGATTCTATCTCTATGATTAAAATAGGGTTGTCTCTGATTTTTTTTCTTTTTTTCTTCTAAATTAATTGATTTAATTAAAGTTATTCTTTAAATTGATTTTTTTTTTGTGAGATAGAAATTACCTGGTTCGATTTTGATAAATCAACCAAAATTATTAATCAAGCTAGTAGGTTACTTATTTATTTACTCTTTTATTATTTTTGAATCAAGTTTGATGAGAAATTAAATGAATCACAGTACTAATTAATTCAAATAAGAATTTTGTTTGTTGCAGCTTCAAAGTGCTGAATTATTAATTAAGTAATATTCTAAAAGGTGCGAGGTTTTTATTATGCAAGACTTCATTGTTCATCTTTTCATATATTACTATGGATGAGTTGTGCAAAATTTTGTGTTTTTTTTTAATTTGATCCTCAAACCTTTTTTTCCAGTGATTTAGTCCTGATTTAAGACCAAATAATTTTGATTTCTTATGAAAAGATGAGATTGAAAGAAGAGGGACCGAAATGAAAAAAGCATCAAACATGGGTGACATGCCATAAGTCTTGTAAAAGATGCATTAATTTGGTTTTTGAACTGTAAAAATAACACAAATTATACAATTTTAGTACCTCGAAATGTTTCCAATTCAATTTTGGTACCAAAGTTTATTTTTGTTATTTCTTAGTCCCTGGATGAGAGATAAAGGTTGCTAAATTCCGGCAGTAGAGAGAGAAAAGTGTCGTTGATACCGATTTTGGCCACTCATAGTTTTATTTTTAGATATCGTTCATGACTTTTTATTTATTTATTCACACTCATACTTCTTGATTTATTTGATTACATGTATGCATAAAAAATTTTATTTGAACTTAAATTTTTTAAATTACAAAAATGCATTAAAAAAACCTACATAAATAATTGTTTTATAGGACTTAAAAATATTTGACCTGCGGTGGACGAGTCATGTGAACTAATTGAGAAACTGAGTGTATTATGTCTATCTATGCATATCTATGCATATTTTGAATAGAATTTAAAGTAATATATTGAGTAGTTGGTGGTTTAGAGCAAAATTGAAGGTCAATTATGCTTTAATTGTCAGTTATGTGTTTTCAGCAGTTTTTACAGGTATGGATTGACTTAGATGCTGTTTTTGGTTATCTGGGGTGTGCTTTAGAGAAATCCTGACTTGCAACAAATGTTATTTTGCAGTTCTTTCAGCAGTGAGTAGGATCGAGTCTTTTGAAAAAAGTTACATTATACACGAGGTTCATTAGAGAGAGCGAGAGAAAATATAAATGATAATTTAATTTTCTTCCATCACAGGCTTTATAATTCACTTAATTAATACTGCTGGTCTTAATTTTATGGCGTCTGGGTGATAATTATTATCAAGGATTACTTCTTTCAACAACGTTTAGTTTGGTTAATTATATGGGCAGATGTTGTTGTAGGCATTTTAATAGCAATCTTGATTTTTCTATTCTCTGTTCAACGACGATAAAGTGTGCTTTGCATTTTCTTCAATTATATTGTTTTGGTTGTCTTTTCATGGGTGGTAACTCTACTTTTAATTTATTCAACTATGAAATCGGTTAACAGACTTTACCCAGCCTTATAGGTTGACTCGAGGCCCTAACCAAGTTTAAAGAAGGTAAAAATTGAACCAGTTATTAGCCCGGTGAATTTGGCTTGACGTCAATTCATGATCCAGATGACCGATATTTTTTTTATTTTTTTTACTCCCAACATCTTTGCAACATTCAGAAAAAACTAATCATTGATATATACAGCTAGGTTCAAATATTTTTATAGCATGTCCATATATAAACTTTTATAGCATGTCCATGACATGAACATTTCCATGTGGATCAAAAATTACATTTTCTTAACAAACAAAAATAAATAAATCGATTAATACTAAAAACACAGGTGTTGCCTTGCGCATACAAGGGGTAATAAGAGGTTTTTCTATTACTCAGCCTAACCTTATGTGCACAAGTATATTAATCTTTTCTTGTTGGTTATTAACTCATATCAAAATTCATTATATAATCATTAGAAGAAACTTTTATTTTTTCAATATGAGATTGGAAGTCTATTAGTATATAAACTCTATATTCACAAGAAAAAAAAAATATTTTTCTAATGTGAAATAAAAAAGGTTTTTGGTTTAAATACTTCAACTTAAAAAAAAAAGATAATATCTTTTTAATATGGAATAAAAAAAATCTTTTAAAAAAATCTTTTAAACTTTATTATTTTCAATATGTATGATCTATATTCACATTAATTATTTTTTTAATTTTTTCATGTGAGATATTAAAATTTTAAATACTTTTTTTAATTTTTTCGAATGAACTTTGGACTTGGCTCATTGTGTGGGTCAATTCCCAGACCGAATGAATTTAATAACTATGGTAGTTTGCAATTTAAATCCAAAATACATAATTGATTACTTCAAAAGAAAATGGTAAGCAAGGATGGATTTTGGTTGAATAGTTCCATGCATAAGAGGTGAGTAAAAGTTTCGTAGATTGAGTTACGTATTTTTAAACGGCATGTGTACTTTTGTCTCTAACTGATTTGGTGATAGGAACTGAAGCTACTATGTTTGCTGGTGTGGGTCACTTTATCGTGCGAGCAAAATAGGTGAGTGTGAACCATCTAGGTGGTGGCCCAATGGTAAGAGCTTGGAATTAAGAGGTTTGTCCCTCTGTGGTCTTAGGTTCGAGCCTTGTGGTTGCTTATATGATGGCCACTGGAGGCTTACATGGTCGTTAACTTCAGGGCCCGTGGGATTAGTCGAGGTGCGCGCAAGCTGACCCGGACACCCACGTTAAACTAAAAAAAAAAAAAGGTGAGTGTGTCGGCCCGCTTTTCTAATCTAATTCTTTCACCTCTTTATCTTAAGACTTCTTACAGCAATTGACAATTGTACATGAGAGAACACCTACCATGATTTATGGTCCTTGAGCCAATACATGGGTCCGACAGCCATGCTGGCTTTAATACCTTAGGTACAAACACAAGATTTTGAGTTTGATTTGGTTGCCAAAGTCAATTTTCTTGGATGTGGCATGGTCACTAGACCCAAGAGAATTGAATCTGTATTGGATCTGACAACCATGTCAAACCCAATAATCTTAGGTCTGGCGGCTCTTGGGTCTGACATTGATGCCTGACCCAAAAACTTTGGGTCTGGCAGCCATACTAGACCCAATATGCCTAAACAGCTTTTGAAATAAAAAATAGAAAAGACAATATCTATAGTGTGGTCTACAGTGCAAACACTCTATGTGTATAGTATGGTCCACAGTGCAATGAGTCTATGTACACAGTACATGCACTATGTTTTTCCCACACGTTTTAAAGTATAGTATAATGATTTTGAGCCATCATCCATGTTTCGGTCTAGAAGGATTTAACTTCATGTATTTTGAGTGATGAAGAGCAAAAGTTGATTATTCAAAACAAAACAAAAAAATAAATCCGAAATATCTTGGCTGGAATTTGAACGAGAATTTTGAAATAACATGATATCCTAGTTCAGAAGAAGTAGGAAGCTTAACCTTTAGTTAGTCAATCCTTTTCTATTTATATGTGTAGGGCAATATACAATAATAAAGGTAGAGATTACAATACTAGAGTCGTGGCTATAATATTTCTTATATATCATTCTATAATATGCCCCCTCAAGCCGAGGGTGGAGGATTGACCCGAAGTTTGAAGCGAAAAGCAGTAAAAAGTGGCTTAGTGAAAACATCTGCAAGTTGATCCTATAAGGAGATAAAATGAATCTGAATCTCCTTCTTCACAACCCTATCTTGTACAAAATGATAATCAACCTCAACATGTTTTGTGCGAGCATGAAAAATAGGATTCGCAGATAAATATGTGGCACTAAGATTATCATACCAAATGGTTTGTCGTACCATCAAGGTAATATAAATTGCGTTTAACGACAACCTAATAAGAATTTGTAGGGGCATGTATAAACTAATAGACTCTGTTAACAGTAAAAACAGATATCTGGTCTCGTAAAGGTGAAATATTGAAGGCACCTATGATTTGACGAACCCATGATTTGAAAAAATCATGTAGGATTAGGAGAAAAAAAAATTCTAACAATATGATAGCTTTGAAGGTAGAGATGGGAGTATCAACAGGTTTGCAAGAGATTATACCAGCCCGAGTAAAGATGTCAAGGGTATATTTATACTGTTGTAGCATCAAACCCATAGCGATGGACTGAACCTTAATGCCAAAAAAAATAGTGCCTAAGTCGCAAAGCTTAAACTCTGAGCTTAGCAACTGTATTAGGCGATGAAGCATAGTAGAGTTGTTACTCGTAAGTAGAATATCATCAACATTAACTAGAAAGTAACATATATCAACATTAACATAGAAGATAAATAAGGAGGTGTCAACCTTGAAAGTGTGAAAACCAATAAAAAACAAAAAGTCACTCAAACAACTATACCAAGCCTGCAGAGTCTGTTTTAAACCATATAGAGATTTATGCAATCTACACACATGAAAGGGAAGGACAGAGTCAACAAAACCCGAATTGAAGGTTGTTTTATATAGACCTCTTTATCAAGAACGTCATTGAAAAATGATTTATTAATATCAAGCTGATGAATCTTCCAATCACGAGAAACCATAATAGAGAAGACTAATCTGACGGTTGCCTGCTTGATAATAAGAATGAAAGTTTCAGAGTAATCAATACCTTCTTGTTGAGTAAAGTCTCTAGCAACTAAGCGCACCTTATACCTCTCAATCCTGTCATCAACCTGACGCTTTATCATGTATATCCACTGATAGCCAACAACATTCATTGAATGATGAAAGGGAACCAAGGTCCAAGTGTCATTAGAGTGCAAGGCCTGAATTTTCTCATGCATAGCACCATGCCAAGCCTCATACCTATCAACATCAGAAAAACCAATGGTAGGTTCATGGGTAGGAGGAGACAATACCCGATAGATTGAAGCATCAATGGTGGTTACAAACAGTGTTAATAATGTTGTTTTTGGCTGCCGAGGACGAAGTACCATGGGATGCTGACGAGCAACAAATCGAGGGGGAGAAAAACTTGTACCCATGAGCTGCTAGAGAGGATACAAGGAGAGATCGACACAAAGTTGTAGATCTGCTGGGGAACCTATCGAGGGGCTGGATCGCACAACAGACATTGGAGAGCCTACTGCAAAACCAGTTTTCTCTACAGTAGCAGACTTGGATACATGAACTTCTATAGGAGGAGAACTTGTTCCTGCATAATGATCATTAGAAAAACAAGCAGATGGTGACAATATGATAGGGATGGGTGACGATGAAATGGTTGCAAACCCGGTGAGTAAGTGGTGGATTGGAAGGGGTTCGGCAGGTGGCAGGTCAAGGGTGCTGGTTTAGTGAATTTATGGGGCAGTAGGCTGAAAGTTTTGAGAAGGAGTCAAGATTGGGAGGTGTGTAGGTTGTGAGGAGGTAAATGATTATTGTGCTATCTGTTCAGAATTTGCAAAAGGAAACACATCTTCATGAAAACAAACATGACGAGAGACATAAATATGTTGAGACACTAAATCAAGACAATGATAACCAAGATGAGAAGAACTATATCCTAAGAACACATATGGAGATGAACGAAAATCCAACTTAATAGCATGATATGGACGCAAAAAAAGGGAAACAAAGACACCCAAAAGTACACAGAAAATCATAATCAGGAGTACGGTGAAACAGACACGGAGATTTATTTTAGAGGACAAGAGTAGGCATGCGATTAATAAGATATAACAATGATTCAATTGTATAGTTTCCAAAATCATAATGGTGCACTACATTGTACTAGGAGGGTAAGGTTGGTTTCGACAATGTGCCGATGGTGTGTCGATGGTGACGTTCAACTGTGCCATTTTGTTGATGGGTATAAGGATAGATTAACATGTGATGAATACCAATAGTCTGAAAGAATTGATTTAACTTACGATATTCACCACCTCAATCAGTTTGAACAAATTTAATTTTACGTGAAAATTGACGCTCAACAAGTGTTTGAAAACGATGAAAAATAGAAAACACATCAGATTTTGCAACAAAAAGGATAATAAATATATGTTTGGCATGCGCATTGATAAAGATAACAAAAAAACAAAAAAACAATAGAAGAAAACATAAGAGCAGGGTCTCAAATATCACTAAATATTAAATAAAGTGGTGGAGTAGTTTTGTGACTCGTAGGTCTCAATGATAGATGCGATGACTTGCCTAGCGGACAAGCTTGACATTGAGCAAGAAAGCTTCTAAAAGTACAAAATATTTTATTTTTGGAAACTAACAAATTTAAAATGCGAGAAGTAGGATGACCCAATTGACAATGCCACAAATTAGCAATCGTGGAGATGCAAGGAGACCAATAGGCTTAAGGATTGACGTGGCAGAAGACTCAGATAGGATATAGAGACCATCATTACTCTGATCAGAAAGGAGCACTTCCTTGGTGATGAGATCCTTGAAATAAAACACAGATGCATGAAATTAAAAATAAACTTATCATCACAATAAAATTTCTGAACATAAAAGAGTGGTTTGGTAATATGAGGCACATAAAGAATATTAGATAATTTAAAAATGTGTTTTGAGGAATGTAACATGGTATGTCCAATAAATGATATGGCAAGACCTATTCTAATGATTGTAATGGTTGTTGTTGGAACGCCAGTTGCCATGAGAACAACCCTTATTACGACTAAAATTGGAGTTGTGTTGAGATGTGGCAAGATGAGCAGAAGGTATTGGCATCAATGGTGGCTGCGACAGTAGAGGTGAGCTTCCATCTATGGATTGAAAGGAGGTCTTATGCAGAAATTCATGGGTAAGAAGGTGGTTGTGAAGGTCAGCATATGACAACAGTTCTGCCTTGGTTACAAGGCTAGTTACCAAGTCTTTGAACTCACCATGAAACATATATAGATTAAATTCTTCAAGAGAGATAGGTCGGCCAGCAGCAACCAATTCGTCAAATAACGATTTTGCTTGTTGCGTGTTTATAGTAACCGATGCATCACCTTGCTAAAAATCTTGAAAAGACCCATGGAGTTGCATAATGCAAAAGTTAGACGGAGATGCGATAGCTTTTTCAAGAGTGCGCCAAACATAATGCAAGGTATGACAATCGACCATAAGGTGCAACACATTCATAGAGAGAGATGAGAGTAATGCGCTCAAAATAAGTTGATCATGTTGCATCCAATGAAGAAAAGAGAGGCTGATTGTCGAAAACAAAACCAGTAGAACTAGAGAAACATGAGAGGGAGGACATGGCACTAAGCCATCAACAAAGTGAAAAACACCTTGACCAAGAAGATATGACTTCATCTGCATTCGCCAAAAAAGATAATTTGTGCTCATAAGTTTCAATGAAATAACTTGTTGAGTGTTGGACAAAGTAATTATAACTATAGTTGGTGTTCCCATAATATGAAGAGGAGCGACAGAAACATGAGAAGAAAAATCATTGATGTGTTTTGCATGTGAAGGAGGTTGCTGCTATGAAGGACACCACCGGTAATAGCTTGTGGGTGGCCGACCATCTGGGCTGCAATGCCGGTTTGGAGGGAGAAATCAGCAACATCAATAATAGAGTTCATTTGGGAGAGGGAGAGAAGAGTTCTGATGGTAGAAGATTCTGATACCAAGTTGAGAAGAAGTAGGAGGCTTAACCTTTAGTTAGCCAATCCTTTTCTATTTATACATGTAGGGTAATATACAATAATAAAGGTAGAGATTACAACACTGGAGACTGCTTATAATATTTTCTATATATACATTCTATAATAATCTTAAATAAGATGAAATTTATTCCATCTTATTTTATTTTTAAAAATAATAAAAGATATATTGGTCATTCTAGCCAGAATAAAACGAAATTAATAACCATTATCATAATTGATTATTTGTTCCCTTCCTTCTGTTATCTTTAAATTCTTAATTCTCAGAATTTATGTTGCTTGTCTCTTTATTCGGGTGGTTGCTTTAAAAAAATTTAAATTCCATATCACAATAATTTTTTATATTTGGATTTCCAACTCTTTCTCAGATTTCAAAAAATAAAATTGCTTAAGAGTGCTGAATTATGTGTTGTTTCTTACGACATCTGCCATTGAATTCATGGAGAAGTTAATCTGCATAGGAGAAATTTTGAGAGAGAGGGAATAAGAAAGACATAAGGGAAGAAATATTTAATTAGAAGTTTTGAAACGTACAAGGAATAAGCGTTTTCTAAATTAGGAAAGACTTTTTTTTATCCATTTTTTCAATCTTTGATGCAATTAACTGGCCTGAATATCATGAATCTTCTCCTATATTTGGTTAAGTCAATAGAAAATAAAGGGGAAAATCACATTTTGGAGACCGTTTGTATCAAGTGATACATTGAACATGTAAATAATTTCACAAATTCAATCATGTATTTATTACATGCAGACAACTTGATCCAGCTATCTTTAATTATTTACAAAAAATCATTCGTTATATTAAAACTCGATAAGTTAAGAAATTTGAGCCCTATGCAACACGATTTTGACTAAGATGGTTAGATTTAAATTCAATCTGGAAATGTGCACTTCTCAATTGCATTGTTAATTACTGTTTTTTAAAGATAAAATCACCGACAGATTAAAAAATCGTTGGTGTTATTTGACGGATTTTTAAAAAATTCGATTAAATTGAAAATTTAAATTAAATATTACAGACGAAATCACTGACAGATTAAAAAGTCGCCGATGATATTTGGCGGTTTCTGAAAATTTTTGATTAAATTGAAAATTTAAATTAAATATTACCAACGAAATCACCGACGGAATATTTAAAAATATTAATATTTAATTATTCATCAGTAAAACTGTTGGCAAAATACACCAATAAAAAGTCTGGAATCCCTAATTTCACAACAAACAAGGCTCCTTTCTTCTTCTTCTTCTTCCCCATATGTAAAAAACATCAATATCCATTTCTTTCTCTTCTCTTCTCTTCTCTCCTCAACTCCTTCTCTTCTCCTCTATGCTCAAGTATGTATTTTTCTCCTTCTTTTTTCTTCTTAGTTTTTTTTAATTAATATACTTTATGATTTTTTTTCCCTTCTTAGCTTCACTTGCAACTACATCAAGGTAAAAAAAAAAATTCTTCTTTTTTCGTGTTTTTGTTTCACTATATTTGTTTTTTAATTTTTTTTTAATTTTTTTTCTTAATAAGTGTAAGAATGTTGTTGTAGGATTTGTTTTTTTCATATGAGATCAATTTTTAGTTGATTTATTTATAGGATTTTTAATTTTTTAACAATTGCAACTTTATTTTTTTCATATGAATTTTTTTAGTTGAATTTATTTTTTCTTGTTATTTATTTGTTGCAAATTTGTTTAAGTTGATTTTTTTCTTCTTTTTTTTTCAAGTGTTTTGAGTATTATAGTGTTGATTTATATTAATTTAATTATTTTATAGTTTTGTAAAATAGATTTTTTTAAAATATTTTTAAATAATTACCGACGGAATTATATATGGACCTACTGAGAGAAATACTGACGGAATAAAATGGATAATTTTTTTTTTTGCACGCCTTTTCCATGAGTAAAATAATTCTTTTATTACCAACGGACTTACCGATAGACAAAAAATTACCAACGAAGGATTTAGCGACGGAGTATTTCCATCGGTAATTTCGTTGGTAAATTAATTACCGACGGAAAGATAGTGCAAATACCGACGGAATTTCCCGACAAAAAATTCTATCGGTAAATATAAAGATTGTGGTAGTGTTTTTATTTATGTTTTTAAAAAAAGATTAAATAAACCAATCGTATGAAAAATTACAGATTAATTTAGAAAACAAACTTACATTTTAGCAAGGGATGAAAATTTTTACAAGACTATCTTTGTCATTAAACCATGGGTCTCGTACCTAATTAATTAAACCACCGTTCTCATTACTAATTAATTTTTATTGTTTTCTTTTTAACACTTATTTTTCATATATATATCAAACACTAAACAGTTGTATTAAAATTGTTTTCATTAACTATCCCAAAAATAAAAAAATATTATACTTTTTGAAAAAGTATAAGTTATTCTATATGAAATAAATCGTAACCCTATTTGGTGAACATATGAAATAAAATAAGAAATGATTTTTGTTATGTCCCATCACTTTTCTAGAACAAGAGTACTAGCCATGTTTATAGGACAAAACTGATCTAAGTATTCTTCCTAAACTATCTATACTCGTTTCCTTAAGTCTGGAAATAATCTTCATTCTTTTGGACAATATTGAATATCTTAAAACATTTTATTTTGAAGCTAAGAAATATAAATTTATTTATTGATTTGTGAAGAAGATAAATAATTTTCAAAAATAATTAATTGTTTTTAATTTTTACGATACGATCATTATAATGAAATTATTATGAATTCAAAGTAAATAATTTATTTTTTATTTGTGGGAATAAAAATGCATCAATCGATGTCAGGTGGATTATCATAAAACGAAACAGGACAAATAAATAACAGTAATAATATTCATAGTGTGAGATAAAGGATTGATGCAAAATATATATTCCTTTCTGATGAAACAAAGATTTAAGATGCAATCCGAAAATAATTTTATGGAAAAAAAGCCAACTTAGAAAGGTTTTTTTGATCAATGGAGATTTTTTTCTCCTATAAATGCTCCTCAAATTTACAAATACTAACAATATGAAAACCATCATAATATCATATCTCTTTCTATTTTTTCCAAGAGTTTTGTTTCTTCTTCTTATTAATGGAAGGCAAGCAAACCAGAGGCAGGGAAAAGATCGCAATAAAAAGGATAGAAAACGAAGATGACAGGCTCATCACATTCTCGAAACGTCGATCTGGGATCTACAAAAAGGCAAGCGAGTTGGTGACTCTATGCGGTGCTGAGGTTGCTGTGCTAGTGTTCTCACCAGCCGGCAAGGCTTTCTCCTTTGGCCATCCATCTATAGAATCTGTTGCAAATCGCTTTCTTGGACAGAACATAGCACCAAATGATAACACCCACCCTCTTGTTGAGGCTCACAGAAAGGTGAGAATTAACGAGCTAAACCAGCAACACAATGAACTACTTAGTGAGATGGAAGCTGAGAGAGACCGAGGAAAGGTGCTAAAGGAAGGGACAAGTGAGAAATCAAGCCAAGGTTGGTGGGAAGCTCCCATTGATGAGCTTAGCCTGCAAGAGCTTAAGCAAATGAATGTGATGCTAGACGAGTTTCATAAGAATTTGCACAAAAAAATTAATGAGCTCAGAAGAAATGGAGGTGCATCTTCATCATCTTTCCAAGCTCATACTGGCCATGCAACTAATATTCCATTTTGCCAGCTCTAATGCGAATGGGGCTGGTTCTTTCTCAATTTTTTCTTGAGGATGCTTATGGGCATAAAATAATTCTAGCTCTCAAGAGTTCGCTTGTGAGCATAAAATAACTTTCCATTAATCTTTTTATGTCTCTTTTTGCCTCAATAGTTTAAGACAAAGAAAATGGCTACTCTCTCTTTTAAAAAACAAGCATAAAGTTCATGGCTGCTGACCTTTTATAATTCCATTACCAAAGATAAAGCATGCGACACGACTCGCTTTAATATATTTCATTAACCTCATTATATATGTTTTAAGATATGTTAATGAGTTGTACCAAAATTAGTTTGCTCCTATTAATTTCTACAATATTTCAAGTTCGAATCTCATTTTTGTAATTAAAAAAGAGAGAGCATATAACAATGAACAACTGTGATTGACCAATGGAATTTATTCAAACATATATTTTGTGACAAAAATAAAAATAAAATACCAAAAACAATTGAAAAATTATGGATACATATTATCCTTGTGAAGACAAGGTGATGACTGGTTTTTCTTTTATTGAGACCGATAATTTATAATACTTTCCTTTAAAATTTATATTTAGTTAGCTTTAATTTTATTATGATGATCATTTCATCTGTTGTTTTTATATAAAAAAAGTTAATTAAAAATAATTTTTGTTTTTGAATGAAAATGATAAATAATAATTATTTTTTTCTCAACTTAAATAAAAAGTAAGTTTAATTGATGAAACAATCATGATAATGAAAATAAAATTAACTAAATGAATGAGAGAAAGAAAATAAATTGGTCATCACAACACATGTGAGTGACTTATACTTTGTTAGTTTGGAAAACCTTTTTTACCTCTACTATTAGTTTGGGAAATAATTTTTATCATTGTGCTAATAATTTGAAAAATAAACTCTACATCTCTCACACGTGGACAACATATAATTACCCAAAGACTCCAAAGTAATTAACTAAGGTTTTGAAAAATACTATAATAAAGCGCAAAAACATATAATGTTGTGTAGTTATTTTGTTTGTAATTCTAGAACACGAATCTTGATTTTTGTTTTGTGTGATCCTAATTCAAAAAAAACAAAATCAATTTGGAAAATAAGCTCTTGTCATAAAAATTGGATCAAATTTTATTCTATATTTGAAAATTTTAGTCAATTCAATCTTATTGAACTAAATTGCATTAAATTGTAAGATCAAGTATATCAATTAAGATTTTGGAAGTTCTTAAGAGATAAAAAACCAACATTAATTTTCTTTTTTAAAAAAACAAAGTAACAAGTATTGGAACTATTTTAGGAATAATTGTTTTTTGAAGTTCTAAGAAATAAACAAATTCTGAAGTCATTAATTTGAAAAAAAAACAATTTAAGCAATAAAACAATAAATTTGTTAGAAAAAGAATTTAAAGTTTTCACTACTAGAAATTCGCTTAATACCAACGGAATTGCCGACGGAATAATTATATCGGTAATTAGAGGTCGTCATTACCGACCGAATTTACTCTGTCGGTAATTTTATCGGTAGATATCGACAGCCAAATTCCATCGGTATATACCGACGGAATTACGGATGGAATGTTGAGAATTTAAAAAAAGAGGGTGGTTCACTGACGTGGAGGTTATTGCGGGTATTTTTTACCGACGAAATCACCAAGGGATTCAAAACGTCAGCTCCGTAAGGTGACGTGACCGATTCACCGATGAAAATGCCGACGGAATCACCGAAGGATTCAAAACGTCAACTCCATACGGTGATGTGACCGATTCACCGATGAAAATGCTGACGGAATCACTAAGGGATTCAAAACGGCAGCTCCGTACGGTGACGTGCCCTGTTTGCCGTCAGAAGAGCCAATGGAATAACAGACGGAATAGGTCCGTCGGTGAAGCCGTCGGCAAAAGTTAATATATCCCCTCTCAATCGACCCTCTCCTCCCCTATTTCTCCTTCTTCTTCCTCATCTCAACTCTCCCCAACTGCAAACAACCAGGGCCCCCCCCCAAAAAAAAAAATTCTCCCTCTTCTCAGCACAACAAGTCATATATCTTGAAGTCTTCTTGTCACAGCATCCGTGTTCTGATTTACCGATGGATTTTTATCAGTTTTTGTAAGTAATTCTATCTTTTTAAATTTTAACATTTAAATGTGAATTTTATTGTTTTTTTAGTAAATGTATTTTATTAGTAGATGTACATGTTTTATTGTTATTTCTCAAACAAACTTGTAGTATATGAATGTATAATTTTATACTTGTTATGGTTTGTTTTAGATTTTGTAAGATTGTATTTGTTTGTAAATTGTTGAAACTTTATTGAATTACCGAATTACATGTGTTGTTTTGAAATAATTAATAGCTTGTTTAATGGGTCCGTTTTAATTTTTATCATCAATAGCATTGCGGAGTTGTAATTTCTGTAAATTGATATATATGTATTAATTTATATGGACATTGATAATTGATAATGAATATTTAATATTTATGAGAAGTTGTAATTGGTTTGTTGGATAATCTCGAGGTAAACCAATATTTTTGCAAATTTATTTACCTAACATAGTTAATTAATACATGTTGTCATCATAATTTTATAGAGGTTCGATAGAAGTCATGGATGATCGTTCATGGATGTATCGAGATTCACCCCAAGGATTACGGAGAATGGATTATTGTAACGAGGTTCAGGGTTTTATTAATTTCGCAACATCTATTCCCAGAAATTTTACTGGAGGCAGTATTAGGTGTCCATGCAGGAAGTGTCAAAATAAAAAGTATCTGCATCCAGATGTTGTAACGATGCATCTTCTACACAAAGAGTTTATGGAGAATTACCAGTGTTGGTATGCACACGGAGAAGTATTTGTTAGTAAGAGGAGAATAGAAGAAAGGGTGGTTGGGTCAACACTAATCCTTACAGGAATATGGTTATGGATGCAATGAGAAGGAATCAAGATAATGTCAGTCAATGTCCAATTGTAGAAGAAGAACTTAATGCAGATGTAGCTAGGTTTTTTGATTTGTTGAAAGATTCTGACGAACCATTATGGGATGGTTGCACGAACCACAGTAAATTATTGGCCGTAGCACAGGTGTTCACCATCAAGTCAGATCACGGGTTGAGTGAGGCCGGGTATGATAAGATTATTGAATGGGCGAGAAGCATTTTACCTGAAGGGAACAGGCTAAAAGAGAACTTCTATACTGCGAAGTCCATGATGAAACCCCTCGGTTTAGGATACCAGAAAATTAACATGTGCCCTAACTTCTGCATGTTATACTATCTTGAAAATGCTGAGATGACCGAGTGCAAGACATGCGGGCATTCCCGTTACAAACCCAGAACTGGTAAGGGAAAAACTCTAGTAGCATATAAAAAACTTAGATACTTCCCAATCACATCTAGACTGTAGAGGTTATTCATGTCACCAAGGACTGCTGAGCACATGACATGGCACCAATCACATGATGCGGTTGATGGAGTGATGGTGCATCCTTCTGACGGCGAAGTGTGGAAACACTTTAATAGTGTGCATCCTCACTTTTCAGTTGAATCAAGGAACGTGCGTCTTGGGTTGTGTACAGACGGATTCAACCCGTTCGGGTCATTTGCTGCTCCTTATTCTAATTGGTCGGTCATACTGATGGTTTATAACTTGCCACCGGGGATGTATATGAGGCCGGAGTTCATGTTTTTATCTATGGTCATACCAGGTCCGAGCAGCCTGGTCTGCAATATAGATGTTTGTCTTCGACCGTTGATTGATGAGTTGGCACAGTTGTGGTCCTCCGAAGCTTTGACTTATGATATATCGAGGAAACAAAATTTTTTTATGAGGGCGGCTTTGATGTGGACTATCAATGATTTTCCAGCTTATGGAATGTTTTCTGGTTGGAGCACACATGGGAAACTAGCATGTCCATACTGCATGGAAAACAACAAGGCATTCACACTAACAAACAGAGGTAAAGCTTCTTCTTTTTATTGTCACCGTCATTTCTTGCCACATAATCATAGGTACAGAAAGAACAGAAAAGTTTTCTTTATTGGCAGAGTTGAAAAAGATGTTGCACCCCCGCGTCTTTCTGGTGAAGAATTGCATGATATTGTATCAGAGTACGGTGACATTGTGTTTGGTCTCCAATCAGGTAAGCAAAAGTTCCCTGGTTTTGGTTTGACCCATAATTGGGTAAAGCGAAGTATCTTTTGGGAGCTTCCTTATTGGAAGACCAATCTTCTCCGTCATAACCTTGACGTCATGCACATTGAAAAGAACGTGTTTGAGAACATTTTCAACACCGTCATGGATGTGAAGGGGAAGACAAAGGACAACATCAAGGTTAGATTGGATGTAGCTTTGTTCTATAACAGTCAAAATATGGAGTTAGTTTGTGATGAGTCATGGGTCGCAAAACCAGGAGCAAGCTTCGTGTTAGAGAAAAACGCACAACTACTAGTCTATAAATGGCTTAAGAGTCTACATTTTCCGGATGGACATGCCTCAAACATATAAAGGCTGGTTAATATGGAGGAATGCAGATTGTATGGAATGAAGAGTTATGACTGCCACGTGTTTATGCAAACACTCATCCTATTAGCTTTTCGTGATTTGTTGCCAAAGGGGATGTGGGATGCACTCGCGGAGATCAGTCATTTCTTTAGAGATATAAGTTTTATCAAGTTGAATGTTGATCACATTGAGAGGCTTGAAATGAATATCGTTGAGACATTATAAAAACTTGAGATGTATTCCCTCCATCATTTTTTGACTCAATGAAGTATCTCCCCATACATCTACCGTTTTAGGCAAAAGTTGGAGGACCAGTCCAGTATAGATGGATGTACTCATTCGAACGGTTAGATATTACAGTTGCAATGTAATTCATATATAAATGTTTTTTCTTTGTTTTTCTTAATTGAAAATATTTGATTAATTCAATGCAGGTACTTATTCAATCTCAAAAAAAAGGTTAAAAACAAGACGCATGTTGAGGCTTCGATATGAGGCCTATATTGTTGAGGAGATCTCAATATTTATCTCGTACTATTCCGAACCTCCTCTGAGAACGAGAATCAATCGCGTTCCACGGCATGATGATGGTGGTGAAGTGTCTTCCAGTGGGAATTTGTCAATATTCTCCAATCATGTACGACCCACACATAAAAATGTCGTAAGAGGAAAATATTTATCAGAAATAGAGTTCAAACAAGCACACAATTATGTTCTATTTAACTGTGATGAGCTGAGACCTTTTATTCAGTAAGTGTATATATGTGTAATACTAATTAAACTTTGTCAATAATATATTATTAATTATATATTGTAATATAATACACTCATTACCACTTGCAAGGAACATCGACAATATTTGTTGTTCAATAACTCACAGCTGACCGAATCCTAGATCTTTCAATTACAAGATGAACAATTTGCCACATGGTTTAGAACACATGTAAGCACTATCACAAACTCATTCTCACTTGCAAAATTATTGTATGCATGTCATTACGTGATTCTCGTTTACTGTTCATTGATGTACATTATATACAAGGTTTATCAAATGAGAAGAAGTGTTGCTAAGTCATTGTCTTCACTAAGCCTGGGCCCTGAAAGAAAAGTTAAATGCTACAACGGGTATTTTATCAATTGATATGTTTTCCATACTGAAGAATACGGGCATGGAAGAAAGACATACAACAACGGTGTTTGTGTTAAGGGATCGACTAGTAGTGAGTTAGAAGTTGACTACTATTGTAGATTAGAAGAGGTCGTCGAACTGCAATATCATAGCGAGCAGAATAGAGTGTTTTTATTCAAATGCTATTGGTATGACACGATTGACAGAGGAATCAGAGTTGATCCGCACTATGGTCTGGTCGAAATCAACTCAAAAGCTAGACTCCACAATGTAAACGATGTATTTGTTTTCGCAAAGCAATGTCAACAAGTTTATTACACATACACCCCTTTTTTTAGAAAGGATCAATCAAGAGTGGATTGGTTGTCTGTTTAAAAAACAAAACCCAGGGGTCGTGTCGAGCTTGTTTAGGATGAGAACGAAGACATAAGTGTGCGAGATGAAGTCTTTCAAGTTAGTGAGTTGGTTGAACCATATCGAGTTGCTCCTTCGATTGACTTGGAAGAAAATTCAAATTTTCGTGTTTTCGATGATAGTCTTGTTGATGTTAACGCAGAGGAGTTGAATGTTGTTATGAGCTCTAGCGGACAAGCAAATGTCGATGAAGATGATGATATCCATATTAAAGATTGTGATGAAGGTGATGACTATTCAATTGATGATGAAGAAGAAGAAAATTCGGACTAACTATCAGAATGAAGCCCTGTGTAAAAAAAAAAATTCATGTAATATATATTATGGATGATATATTTTGTAACATGAAATATTTATTTTATAAGTTTATGTATTGTTTAAGCACTATTGTTATTGTTTTGTGCGATGGACAGTTTAGCAATCAAAATAATTACTTGAAATGCCACTATCACCGACGTCCATACCGATGGACAAATGTCCGTCGGCATTTCACAGAGAGTTGAAAAATAATTACTTGAAATGCCACTATCTTGAGCACGTGACGTCTGAGCGGTTCACACAATGCTCACACTCCGGTGCTGGTAACCAGAATCGGCCAATTCATGGATCGGTGACAACGCACACCGGCACCTCCGTTCTGTTTGCTGCACATGCGAAACGGATGGTAAGATTAATTTAAATGAAATATATCGTTAAATTAATTTGTTGTTAATTAATCTTTTTTTCATTATAGGCTACGTCTTTTGGACGTGAGCCGAGCTCGATGGAGCTGTTTTGTGGAGACGCACGTGCGGAGTCAAGACCGCCAAAAGGGGACGCAACAGTTCGTTGACAAACGTGCTCAACACTTTGTGGTATGTTTGTTCAACCATTTTATTTTGTAAGTTATTATTTTTATTGAATTGAATATGATGATTACTTTTTTTATTTTCAGGAGACCTGTAATAGCCGGTTGAGGGAGAGATATGGGGACGATCCTTTGACCCATCCGGAATTCGATCCGGATTTGTTGATGGAGGTTGGATCGTCTGGTGGACCCGATAAAAATCGGGTTTACGGGCTCTTCAACACTACGACCGAGAATTTGCGGGCGGCCCGTAGTATTTCAACCGTTGGGAGCTCCCAATCAGTATCGAGCACCCAATCTAAGGAGTTCGTGGCCTTGCAGCAACACACGGCTCAGCTCACTGAAAATACGACCACCTATCAACGGAGTATGCACAACTCAAAGCGGAGCATGCACAACAAAAAGCGGAGTATGCACAACAAAAGGCGGATCATGAACAGCTTCGCGAAATGGTCATGAGCATGGCATCACAGAGTGGTGATACATTTGTGCCTCCTCCTCCTCCTCCAGCTCCACCATTATGTTAATTTATAATTAATATTATTTAACTTTAATAGTTAATTTAATATATTTTTTAAAACACATTCAGTTTGTAATGAATATTATTTAACTTTATTTTTTTGTTTTTGATGTTTAATAAAAATTGTATTTGCATAATTGGTTTTTATTACCATTAATTTACATAATTTTATATTATGCATTCTAAATAATTTTTTAAAAACATATTTAAAAATAATCACAGAGGGTTTTACCGACGGAATATATCCGTCGGCATTTGACAGTAGCTGCCACAGTCACCGACGAATTTACAAACAGAAATATTCGGTTGGTATTATACACTCACCAACAAATTTACCGACGGACTTAATCCCTCGGTATTTGACAGTACCTGCCACAATGACCGACGAATGTACAGACGGATATCTTCAGTCGGTATTCCAAACACTCACCGATAAATTTACCAACGGTATGTATCCATCGGTATGTCACACTATCACCGACGAGATAAATCCGTCGGTATATTTCAAGCGGGAAACTTTTTTTTTGACGCGTAATTTCCGTCTGTAAAACCATCGGCAAATGTTTTTTTTATTTTGCCGACAGATATAGCGATGGACGCTGGTATTACCGATGAAAGGAAAGTCGATGAACATATTCCGTCGGTGATGATGTCGGTAAACAAATTACTGACGAACTCTTAACCACATACCGACGGAATATTTTCGTCGGTAAAACTGTGAAATCTTGTAGTGTTTGAAATGTATCAAGAATAAAAAAAAATTAATAATTTTTAAAAACATTATTAATTTATATATATATATATATAATTTTTAAAAATATTTAAGTAATTTTTTTAAATCACTTAAACTTAAAAAATTTAAAAACTTTGTAAGAATAAAAATTTCAAAATTCTTAAGTTTGGAATTTTTTTATTTTTTTATTTTTTGAAAATTTTCAGATATTTTAATGGTTAAACATGGTGCAAAACTTTATCAAGAATTTAAGTTTTCCTAAAATAAAGATGAATTCTAATGATCGAGTATTTTCAAAATTCTTTATTTTCTTTGAATTTTTTAATATATTTATCATAAAGAAATACTAGTTTCTTTTTATTTTATAAAAATATTGAAAATTTTTATTTTCCTTAAAAAAGTTAATATTTGTTATTTGTTAAGTAATTTATAAATTTTAATTAGTATACAATTTAATGAAATTTATTTCAATTGGGATAAATTGACTAAATTTTGTAAATCCAAGGTAAATTGTGACAATATTTTCATAGGAATCAAGTCATCGAATTTAAACAAACACTTGCGATTAGGAGGGACTTTCCTAAAATGTACACTTCAACATAGATCGCTAGTAATTCACTACACACATAGTAGAATAATGCTAGATCTAGATTTTTTACTAAATAACATGTCATTTGTTGTACTCGACATCTCCATGACCCACTCTATTTCCTAGCAAAGAAATGTCTTTTTGTTTTGTGATGGATGAAAATATCTAGAACTTATGAAAAGAAATCATTATTTAGTATTATTGTCACTAGAAATTCTAATTAGTCTTTGAAATTCAAAGGTAAAGAACTTGTCACATGTGTGCTGTGTCGCGACAATCGTCCTCCCAAACCGAATTCTTTATGGTGATGGGTGGAAAGAACAAATAATTCTTATTTCTTATTAATAAAAAAAAAAAAGAATGGAGTCGCCACCTAGTATTTTGGTCACTAGGAACCCTAACTAATCTTCAGAGTCTAGACAAGAGAACTGGTTGTGTATAGAGAGAACGTATCACCCCTAGTATACTTTATCTAAGATAAGCTGCATTGTTTATTTGTCTGATATAAACAAAGGTGCTGTTGTGTTTTCTAATCGTTGGTCTGTCTATTGGTTTAAAAAAAGTCTTTCTTAGTAAGGAGATTTTTATCTTATCAGGTTAAAACCTAACCTTTTTAATATCAAAATATATTTTTTACATTTTTCTTTTAATATCAGGAATACATCTTACGTATAAATTTGTAATCCTTGATGTTTGAACAAAAAAAATAATACTCTTGTTCTTGGTCATTTGCATCCTATTTCAATACATTGTTTTGATTCTTAAATCCATTAAAGCAACAATGTTCTTACTAGTTTGTTATGCTCTCGGTTTTTCAAGTCTATAACACCTAAAAAATCATCATACTAAGTATTATATGCCTTGGATCTAGTTTGCAAGACCCAAATTAAAAAGGTCTATTGGGCTGACATGCTATTTAAAAAATTAAAAATAAAAATCCATTTTTGTTTTACTAAAAAAACCATTAAAAAAAGTTCGGGTTATTCACTCTTTATTATCCAAAGCAAATGGATTCCATGTCAACCTTACTTTGGACATAAAAAATGAGTAACTTTTCTTAGTTTTAAAAAAGATTTGTGCCCAAAATGTTTCTGGTTACTCATTTTTAAAGCTTAAAACATGGACTCTATATGGGCTATGACCTTAAACCCAAAAAAGAGTAACACCTTCCCTTCACTTATTAAAAAGAATATCTAAATCCAACATTGACCAACATAGGAGTGTTGATTTTTAAAATATGAGAAATAATAAAATGGAATAAGGTGGTTTACTCATTAGAATGTGGGGTTATCAAAACCAAAGTTAAATCATAAGGTGATTGTTAAGATAACACATCTAAAATAGCAAATGAATCTCTGAAGGAAAAAAAAAGACATTGTCAAAATCAAAATACAAAAGATACTCCTTATCAATAGATCCCACGCCAAATAGATGAACATTTAGTAGGTCACTAGGTGAACAAACAATCTTCATTCAGCAAACATTGTGAGTAAAACCTAGGTGTTGTACGATAGGTGAACCTTATCAAGGTCGTATATAAACCTTTTCTAGGATTTGAGTTGAGTTCCATGAGTACAAAATAGACCCATTGGTCATTTATTAACATGACTTGATAATTAGTTGGTAATAAGACATGATCAGAAGTGACCAACTTTAGACTTGTGAATTTACCAAGTATTACAAAATATAATAACTAGGAGTGACAAAACTGAACTTGACCTTATAATTGTTAGGCTGAAATATTCAACCAATGCTTTAACTCATAATAGTAGACCTACAATCACCCTGTAGATAGCCACTAATAGATTAGACACAACAAAATTATTAGGAATAAAAGACACAATAAACAAAGCAATTTACCTTAGGTAAGATGCGTTAGTGTGATAATATCTTCTCTTTAGCAAAGTCACTCCCTTACCTTAGATATCTGAAAATCAGTAAGGATTCCTAGTGACCATAATATTAGATGTGCGACTCCATTTCCCAACTTTTATCTCATTCTTAAATTAGCTTTTTTTTTTATGGGTTCCTTATGATGTTGGGTGTGATAATTATTATTATTAACTTTCTTCTCTTTCTTTTTGACGTAGCTTGCTTGCCTAGATTTGCTAGTTTAAGGTATAGAAACACAACACAGCAGTTGTTTCAATGAGTAATTCACCACATCTTATTGATAATTATTGTGTGCAATATATACAGCAACGTGGAATCAGTTTTGGAAACAAATAAATGGTAATGCTAAAACTGTGTTATTACAATATACAGCTGCAGATTTTACGTTCCAAATATATCGTTGATGGCAGAGTCTGTGCCATGATTTTCTGTTATTCCTTTTTTGTGTTGATTTGAGCAGATTCTCTGCATGTTTCCCTGATACGCCCCCGCAAGATTGAGCTTCCATCGGCAAGACCAATCTTGTTACGTAACACAGTCGTTCTTTGTTTGGACAATGGCTTGGTTAACAGATCAGCGAGTTGGTCTTGTGTGTGTACATGTCTAACCTGAAGACTTCCTTGTTGCACCAAATCTCGTACAAAGTGGAGATCAATTTGAATATGTTTCATGCGTGAATGGTTCACTGGATTGAAGCTGAGGTGCGTGGCTCCTAGATTATCATATAACAGCAGAGGAGAGTCTTGGATTGGAAATGCAAGTTCTTTGAAGAGAGTGGACAACCAAATTGTTTCTGAGGCCACATTAGCTAGTGCCCGGTATTCAGCCTCTGTTGAGGAGCGTGCAACTGCTCTCTGTTTCTTGGATGTCCATGAAATGGGATTAGATCCTAAGAAACTGATGTATGCATACGTCGACGTGCGGTCATCCACATTCCCAGCCCAGTCGGCATCAGAATATGTGTGTAACATTGAAGGTCCAGCTCTGTGAACTTGAATACCATAGAAAATGGTTTGTTTTAAGTATCGTAGAAGCCGTTTGGTTGCTGTCCAGTAAGTTGTAGTGGGCTTGTGCATAAATTGAGAGAGTTTGTTAACTGCAAATGAAATATCTGGGCGCGTCAAAGAGAGGTATTGAAGGCTGCCCATAATGCGGTGAAATTCTGAGCTGTCCACAGCAGCGGTGCCATCAACAAGTTAAAGAGACTGTGATGTGGACAAAGGCGTGGAGATATCTTTGGCACCACTCATGTTGCTATTAGCTAGAAGCTCACGAATATATTTATGTTGTGTGAGGAATAAGCCGGCCTTGGTGGGAATGACTTCAACATCCAAGAAGAAGTGAAGAGGTCCCATGTCCTTGAGAGAAAACATATCTCCTAGCTGCTGAATGAAGGTGGTCACAAGCATGGGATTGTTTCCTGTTATGACAAGATCATCAACATAAACCAGTAAGTAGCAGAGATTGGATTCATTGCTGTAAATGAATAGAGAAGAGTCGGCCTTGGAGGTGTGGAATCCCATCTGAAGAATAGCAGTTCTGAGTGCTGTATGCCAAGCTCTAGGTGCTTGTTTAAGGCCATAGATGGCCTTGTTCAACCTGCAGACATGGTTAGGTTTGGATAAATCTCTGAACCCCGGAGGCTGCACCATGAAGACAGTTTCAGTTAATGCACCATTAAGAAATGCATTGTTAACATCCATTTGACGTAATTCCCAGCCACGCATGACTGCAATAGATAATACAGCTCGTATAGTTGCTGGTTTTACTACAAGGCTGAACGTTTCCGTATAATCAACCCCTGGACGTTGATGGAAACCCTTAGCAACAAGGCGGGCTTTGAATCTATCGACAGAGCCATCTGCATTCCTTTTTACCCGAAAGATCCACTTGCAACCCACGGGTGCACAGTTGAGAGGTAATGGCACTAGGTCCCATGTTCCATGTTTCATTAGAGCAGTGAGTTCATTTGACATAGCCTCACGCCAGTGAAGTTGAGTAATGGCTTGGCTCACACAAGTTGGTTCTAAGGTCTGGGGAAGAGGGTGTTTGGTTACTGTGTGAAGTTGTTTAGGTTTGAAGATTTGGTTCATGGAGCGTGTGGTCATGGTGCGGGTGCGATGAGGAGTATTTACGGGTGGGATAGGACTAGAAACAATGGAATGTGGAAGAGGAGAAGTTGGACTATGCAGTTCAGTAGGCTGAAGAGGAGGGTGTTGTTCCAAATTTAACGAAGACGAAGGGGTATTGAAATTACCTGGGGAGGATGTAACAATGGCAGGGGAGTCTTTCGGAGACAGTGATGAGGCTGGGGTTGTGGAGACCATTGGTGATGGCACAACGATCTGTGGGAAACCAAAATGCAGTGGAGTGACTTGATGACTGACTGGACTAACCGATGGGGACAGAATTTGTGAGGAGGTGCAGTGATATTGAGTTTCATCAAACAATACATGACGAGAGATAAAGAATTTGTGTAAATGAGGATCAAAACATTTATATGCATTTTGAGTAGATGAATAACCAAGAAAAATGCATGCTCTGGATTTTGGTTGCATTTTATTTGAATTATAGGGACGTGTGAGGGGATAACAAATGCAGCCAAATTTTTTTAATTTTAAATAACTTGGGGTTTGATCAAAAAGAGCTTCAAACGGTAATTTGTGTTGCAGGAGTGGTGTGGGCTGTCAGTTTATGAGGTAGGATGCTGTCTGAAAAGCATAGGGCCAGTATGAAAAATCAAGATTTGCATCTTGAAGTAGTGTAAGGCCCGTTTCCACAAGGTGACGGTGACGACGTTCGGAAACGCCGTTTTGTTGAGGGGTGTATGGAGCAGTGGTGTAGTGAGTTATGCCATGATATGAGAAATAAGATTTTAAAGCAATAAATTCACCTCCATTGTCAGAGTAGAGTGTTTTGATCGGTTTTTGAAAACGGGTTTCAACAAACTTTTTGAACTGTGGAAAAATATTAGAGACACCGGATTTAGTTGCCATTGGATAGAACCAAATATATTTTGTATAGTGATCCACAAAAATAAGATAGTATCTTGAACCATCAATTCCAGTATAACTAGCTGGACCCCACACATCCGTGTAAATAAGTTCAAGGGGTGCATGGCTTTGAAGACTGGTGCCACGAAAGGATTGTTGATGTATTTTATTAATGGAACAAGAATGACATAAAGATGAAAAAAAATTTTCCGATGAAATGGGAAGGGAAAAATTCTTAACAAGATGATGAATAATTTTGAATGAAGGATGCCCAAGACGTTTGTGCCATCCATCAATGGAAGTCCGTTCATGCACATTAGCAACCTTTTAGGGCGTCACCATTGAATCTAGAAAGATATAGATGCCATTGTTACACGCTCCTTTTAGTAGAATCGCCCCCGTGGTCGCGTCCTTCACAAAAAAATGAAAAGGATGAAGTTCAACAAAAACATTATTTTGTTTGGTAAAATGATGGACAGAAATTAAATTTTTACGAAGATTTGGAACATAGAGGGTGTCATGGAGTGTAAAGTTTCGGTGGGTAGACTGTAAATTCAAAGAACCAACATGTGAGACTGCCAAACCTGAGCCATCACCGAGTATTACTTCATCAGTTCCATCATATTCGGAATGAACAGATAAATTGGAAAGATCACCTGTGATATTATGTGAAGCAGCCGAATCAAGTAACCAATTGTTGTTCTTCCCAGTAGAGGTTGTGGCACAATTGACAAATACATTCTGTGGATGAAACTGAGGACAGGACTTTGCAACGTGACCAAATTGGTCACATATCTGGCATTTGGGCTGAGAACGTCTAGTGAAGTTGTTGGCTCTGCCAGAATTAAAACGACGTCCATCACGTTGAGTGCCACTAAAATTTCTGCCTGTGCTGGAACCATGATACCCCCGGGGGTTGTCATTTGGTTTGGGGAACCACTGTTGACTCCTTCTATAATTAGAAGGCTTCGTCTTTGTGTAGTTGGCAGAAGCTACTAGGTGTTGCATTGCTGTTTCCAAGCGCCTCAGATATGCCTCATGTCCCACCAGCAGATCATGCAACTCCTCAAATGTCAATGGTGATTCTCGGGCTCGAATAGGCGCTACAATCTCCCGAAATTCTGAACCTAAACCATTCAATACATAAAGCGTTAGGTCATCATCTGAAATTGAGTGATCAATAATGGCTATTTCATCAGCCAAGGTCTTCACAGCATGGAGATATTCTGTAATTGACCGGTGTCCACGCTGGATTAAGGTGAGTTCCTCCTTTAACTGCATAGCACGAGTTCTTGATAGGCTAGCATATAGATTTTTCAGCTTTTTCCAAGCTTCATGAGATGTTTTTGCTGTAGCAATGAGTGGTGTGATTGAGGATGATGTGGAGGCTAGAATAGCACTCAAAATAAGTTTGTCCTGCCGGACCCAGTAGAGCTTGCAGAGCTCATCAGTGGCTGTGCCGGAGGAGGGACACAGAAGAATGCCTTCGACATAGTCGAGTAGATCGTAACCAATAAGAAGTGCTTCAAATTGAGCACGCCATTGAGGGAAGGTGGAGGGGGTTAATTTTTCATTGATCTGTGCTGTGATATTGAAGGCAATGAGTGGTTTGTCTGCTGCGGAAGAGGGTTGGGTATTGAGAGTGAAATTTGGGTTTTGATCGGAGGATGATGACATGGTGTTTTGGATCGGTGATTCGTTAGAATTTGAGTGCTCTGATACCATATAGAAACACAACACAGCAGCTGTTTCAATGAGTAATTCACCACATCTTATTGATAATTATTGTGTGCAATATATACAGCAACGTGGAATCAGTTTTGAAAACAAATAAATGGTAATGCTAAAACTGTGCTATTACAATATACAGCTGCAGATTTTACGTTCCAAATATATCGTTGATGGCAGAGTCTGTGCCATGATTTTCTGTTATTCCTTCTTTGTGTTGATTTGAGCAGATTCTCTGCATGTTTCCCTGATATAAGGATCTCTCGCCATACCTTTTTGAATTGTATCCTTGTTCTGCTAGGTTCTCTACCACCTTAAATAAACAAGTTTCTATTTCTATTTTTATATTTTTATTCAACAAAAACATCCAAATATTTGTAAAACATTAATCATTTATCTTAGTCATTTATTATTTTATTTGAGATAATTGTTTATTATTTCATGAGTCATAAACCATTATTATTTGCAAGCATATATGCTTGATTCATGCATAATAGGTACCTCAAAAATATTTGAGTGCATCCTTTTCTTTTCTTTTTCTTTTTATCCTCTTCTTAAAAATATTTTGGTACATCCTTTTCTTTTCTTTTTATCCTCTTATCCTTTCCTTTAAACACTCAGCATGCTTAGATAGTTCAACAAAACATGAACAAAAATATATGTTTTGATTTGCAAGAAATGTAATCTACCTTAGATAGGATACAATTAGGTGATTGATCTTTGAACATATGAGTTATTTAGGTTTCATAATTATCATGATATTAGGCAACAACTTTTTTTCTTCTTTTATTTTCAAAGCTCGTCATTTGATGTCCCTTTATAACAATACTTGTAATAGTTGTAATGAATGTTAGAGACCATATCCCACATTGAATAAATAAACAATAAAAGAGTAATTTATATAG
The DNA here is from genome assembly GCA_007827005.2 of Populus simonii. Lineage (NCBI taxonomy): Eukaryota > Viridiplantae > Streptophyta > Magnoliopsida > Malpighiales > Salicaceae > Populus > Populus simonii. Next base: position 12,967,179 of record CM017467.2, read on the forward strand.
TTGAGAATGAACTTCCCACCACAATGCTTAGATATTTTAAATCAAACCCAAATTCAATTGTCAAATTTAATATAATACTAGAGTTTCAAATAGGGTTAATAGCCTAACCAAGATCCTGGAACCCAAACCACTTGACAACCATAAATGATGAGTTGCAAGTGAGTGAGAATGCTAGAGAAAATATTACATAATGATACAAAGAAATAATAATAAAAAATGAAATATAAAGTTGAGAATAATTCATCGACCACAAGAATTAATACTTTTAAATGAACTCAGACTTAACTATCAAATTTAATAATAAAAGATTTTTTAACAATGGTTATAGCCTATGTAAATGCATGGATTAATAACAAGTTGTTATTGTCATTAGTCATAAGAAAAAATGTTTCGAACGTGATTTTTCTATCAACAAATACATCATATAATAATGACTTAATATATCCACACTAATAATAGGTTTATATCATATATAGTTTGTTTAGAATCAAATAACATGTAATTCAATTCTATATGTAATTTGAATTCATTTGATAATATACTATATTTTTTTTCTTAAAATAAAATATTAAATCACATAGTACTTAAATTCAATTATATTATTTAGAATACATGTAGAAATGAATTAAATTAATAATCTTTACTATTTTCCCTTTAAATTATTTCTTTTTATAAATAGTTCCATCAACAATACAAGAACTTAATAATGATGATGATAATGTGTTATTGCAATTGTCTATGTAGTTAAGTTGTCATATGATGCAGCTTCTTGCATCTTTTAGAACTAGTCGTCTAAGAAATGTTTGTCACAAGTGCTACAATGGACTCTTCAATCTAAAAACTACATTATGTAGGTTCTTGATATTTGAAACTATATGGTAATATGATAATACTTGAACCATCTGCGTACATTGTTTACAAGATATATAAATCATACAAACGATATGATATATATTCCATAATATATAGGAGCCTATTACCAAATAAAGTTATCATCAAGAATAATACTATAAACCATTATGAGAAACAAACAACAAAACAATAAAATAAATAATCAATAATAATATCATTACAATAATATCAGTGTGCCTCTCTATTTTTATTTTTACTTTGTTATTCGTAAATTCTTTCACTCATTAGGATTTTCTTTTTCCTAGCAACCTTTAACATGAAACAAACAAATTGCACAAGATACCATTTCCCACTAACCCTTTTGAATTTGAAAAAATAACAATTTAACTTGTACAAAAATACATTTTTTTCATGCTCTACTAACCATTTAGTATTTTTGGGATCTAAAATTCATCATTTATCATATCACTACCAAAAAATCAGCGAAAACTAACAGAATTACGACAAAATTTTTTCGTCGGTAATACTTACCGACGAATATAATTCCATCTCAAAATCTGTTGGTATATACCGACGAACTATACAGTTTTTTTGGAAAGTTGCAACGGTGTGATGACGTGGATTTTTTTCAGATGATTTTACTGAAAGAATGACCGAGGGATTCAAACCGAGATATCCGTGCAGTGACGTGGCGCTTTCACCGGCGAAATCACAGATGGAACGTGTCCGTCGGTGATTCCATCGGTAAAAGTCAATATATACCCACTCTGCTGACACTCTCCTCCTCTATTTCTCCTTCTTCTTCCCCATCCCACCTCTCCCATCCTAAACTATAGCCAACCACCCATCCCAACTCTCCCCTCTTCTCAACACAAGCACTCAAGTTTCTTATACTTTTGTACATGGTCATAACATCCGTTCTTGTGGATTTTATCATTTATTGTAAGTAAATTTATCCTTTTTATATAGTTTTAACATTTAAATGTGAATTTTATTGTTTTTTTAGTATATATATTTTGTTAACATATGTACTTGTTTGATTGTTATTTGTCAAAGAAACTTGTAGTATGAATGTATAATTTTGTAGTTGTTATAGTTTGTTTTAGATTTTGTCAAATTATATTTGTTTGTAAATTGTTGAAACTTTGTTTGAATTACACCGAATTAGATAATAGCTTGTTTAAAGGGCTTTTTTAATTGTTATGAATTCTATTGCGAAGTTGTGATTTCTGTAAATTTATGTATGTATAAATTTGTATGGACGTTAATAGTTGATAATTGATAATGAATATTTAACATAAGTGTTTTTTTAGTTTGTTGGATAATGTCAGGGAAAACCAATATTTTTGTTATGTTTATTTACGTAATGTAGTTAATTAATACATGTTGTCGTCACAATTTTATAGAGGTTCGATAGAAGTCATGGATGATCGTTCATGGATATATCGGGACTCACCCCAAGAATTGCGGAGGATGGATTATTGTAACGGGTTTTAGGGTTTTATTAATTTCGCAACATCTATCCCGAGGAATTTTACTGATGGCGGTATTAGGTGTCCATGCAGGGTGTAAGATGTTGTAACGATGCATCTTCTAACCAAAGAGTTCATGGAGGATTACCTGTGTTGGTATGCACACGGAGAACTATTTGTTCCTAATGAGAGCATGATAGAAAGGGTGGTTGGGTCAACTTCTAGTACTAGCAACATTCATGAAGTTGGAAATGAGAATAGTAATCCTTACAGGAATATGGTTATGGATGCAATGAGAATAAGTGAAGGTAATGTCAATGAATGTTCAATCGTAGAAGAAGAACCTAATGCAGATGCAGCAAGGTTTTTTGATCTGTTGAAAGATTCTGATGAACCATTATGGGATGGCTGCACGAACCACAGTAAATTATCAGTCGTAGCACAGGTGTTCACCATCAAGTCAGATCACGGGTTGAGTGAGGCCGGTTATGACAAGATTATCGAATGGGCAAGAAGCATTTTACCTGAAGGGAACAGGCTGAAAGAGAACATCTATGCTGCCAAGTCCATGATGAAACCCCTCGGTTTAGGATACCAGAAAATTGACATATGCCCTAACTTCTGCATGTTATACTACCTTGAAAATGTTGAGCTAATCGAGTGCATGACATGTGGGCATTCCCATTATAAACCCAGAACTGGCAGAGGAAAGACTCTCGTGGCATATAAAAAACTTAGATACTTCCCAATCACACCTAGACTGTAAAGGATATTCATGTCACCAAGGACCGCTGAGCACTTGACATGGCACTAATCACATCATACGGTTGATGGAGTGATGGTGCATCCTTTTGACGGCAAAGCATGGAAACACTTTAACAGTGTGCATCCTCACTTTTCAGCTGAATCAAGGAACGTGCATCTTGGGTTGTGTACAGACAGATCAACCCATTTGGGTCATTTGCTGCTCCTTATTCTTGTTGGCCTGTTATACTGATGGTTTATAACTTGCCACCGGAAATGTGTATGAGGCCGGAGTTCATGTTTTTATCTATCGTCATACCAGGTCTGAGGAGTCCGGGGCGGAATATAGATGTTTATCTTCGACCGTTGATTGATGAGTTGACGAAACTGTGGTCCTCTAAAGCTTTGACTTATGATATCTTGAGGAAACAGAATTTTGTTATGAGATCGGCTTTGATGTGGATTATCAATGATTTCCCAGCTTATGGAATGGTTTCTGGTTGGAGCACGCATGGAAAACTAGCATGTCCATACTGTATGGAGAACAACAAGACATTCATGCTAACAAACAATGGTAAAGCTTTTTTTTTATTGTCACCGTCGTTTCTTGCCACCGAATCACAGGTACAGAAAGAACAAAAAGGATTTCTTTGTTGGCAGAGTTGAAAAAGATGTTGCACCCCCGCGTCTTTCTGGTGAAGAATTGTATGATGTTGTGTTAGAGTACGGTAACATTATGTTTGGTCTCCAATCAGGTAAGCATAAGTTTCCTGGTTATGGTTTGACCCATAATTGGGTGAAGAGAAGTATCTTTTGGGAGCTTCCTTATTGGAAGACCATGTCCTGTATTTTTTTTAGTAATTTTTTTTTAGTCCCTTATTGGAAGACCATGTTGTCCTAGTGAAGTATCTCCGCCGTAACCTTGACATCATGCACATTGAAAAGAGCGTGTTTGAGAACATTTTCAACACCATCATGGATGTGAAGGGGAAGACAAAGGACAACATCAAGGCTAGATTGGATGTAGCGTTGTTCTGTAACCGTAAAAATATGGAGTTGGTTTGTGATGGGTCACGGGTCGCAAAACCAAGAGCAAACTTCGTGTTAGAGAAAAATGCATAACTACTAATCTACAAATGGCTTAAGAGTCTGCGTTTCCTCGATGGACATGCCTCGAACATATCAAGGCTGGTTAATACGGAGGAATGCAGATTATTTGGAATGAAGAGTCATGACTGCCATGTGTTTATGTAAAACTCAACCCATTAGCTTTTCGTGATTTGTTGCCAAAGGAGATATAGGATACACTCATGGAGATCAGTCATTTCTTCAGAAATATATGCTCGAGCAAGTTGAATGTTGATCACATTGAAAGGCTTGAAGTGAATATCGTGGAGACAATATACAAACTTGAGATGATATTTCATCCATCATTTTTTGACTCAATGGAGCATCTACTCGTATATTTACCATTTGAGGTAAAAGTTGGAGGACCGGTCTAGTACAGATGGATGTATCCATTCGAGAGATTATATATTACAGTTGCTATGTAATTCATAAATAAACGTTTCTTAATTTTTTTTAATTGATAATTTTTTATTAATTCTATATATGCAGGTACTTGTTCAATCTTGAAAAAAGGTTAAGAACAAGGGGCATGTTGAGGCGTCAATATGTGAGGCCTATATTGTTGAGGAGATCTTAACATTTATCTCATACTATTTCGAACCTCATTTGAGAACGAGCATCAACCGTGTTCCACGACATGATGATGGTGGTGAAGTGCCTTGAAGTGGGAACTTGTCAATATTCTTCAATCCTGAATGACCCACACCTAAAAATGTCGTGAGGAGAAGATATTTATCTGAAATACAGTTCAAACAAGCACACAATTATGTCTTATTTAACTGCGATGAGCTGAGACCTTTTATTAAGTAAGTAGATGTTCGACTTAAACTTTGTCAAGAGTGTACTATTTATATATTATGATACCATAAACTAATATAATTTGGAACAACCTTGCAGGCAACATCGACGATACTTACTGTCCAATAACTCACAGCTGACCGAATCCCAGATCTTTCAATTACAAGATGAACAATTTGCCACGTGGTTTAGAACACATGTAAGTCCTATAAAAAAACTCATTTTCTCTTGCAATATAATTAACTATACGTCAATATTACAGAATATTCGTTTATTGATTATTGTTGTATTTGATATATAAGGTTTATCAAATGGGAGGTAGTGCTGCTATTTCACTGTCTTTACTAAGCCTGGGCCCTGAAAGAAAAGTCAAGTGCTATAACAGGTATTTTATTAATGGATATGTCTTTCATACTGAAGAATACGGGTATGGAAGAAACACATACAACAGCGGTGTTTGTATTAAAGGATCGACTTCTAGTGAGTTTGAAGTTGACAACTACGGTAGATTGGAAGAGGTCATCGAATTCAATATCATAGCGAACATAATAGAGTGTTTTTATTCAAATGCTATTGGTATGACACAACTGACAAAGGAATCAGAGTAGATCCTCACTATGGTCTCGTTGAAATCAACTCAAAGCTAGACACCGCAACGTAAATGATGTCTTTGTTTTCGCAAAGCAATGCCAATAAGTTTATTACACATACACCCCTTCCTTTAGAAAGGACCGATCAAGAGGTGATTGGTTATCCGTTTTAAAAACCAAACCCAGGGGTCGTTTTGAGGTTGTTCAGGATGAGAACGAAGACACAAGTGTGATAGATGAAGTCTTTCAAGCTAGTGAGGTTGTTAAACCATACCGAGTTGCTCCTTTGATTGACTTAGAAGAAAATTTGAATTTTCGTGTTTTCAATTATAGTCTTGTTAATGTTGACACAGAGGAGTTGAACGTTGTTTTGAACTTTAGTGTACTAGAGAATGTTGATGAAGAAGATGATAACCACATTGAAGAGTGTGATGAAGCTGATAACAATTCAATTGAGGACGAAGATGAAAATTCTGACTAAATATGTTGTAAAACCTTATTTTTATAATGTAATATTAAGCATGATATTTTAAAACATGAAATATTTATTTTATAATTATCAGCTCTTGTTATTGTGTTGTGCGTGCTGTAAGTTTGCAATTCAAGCTTTTGTGCACGAGGATAGACACGCAATACAACCAGCAATTGCAAAAAATTGCCAGTTTTACCGACGGACTTATACCCGTCAATATTTCACAGAGAGTTGTAAATAAATTACGGCCTTTTGCCACAATTACCGACGAGTATACCGACGGCCGTATACCCGTCGGTATTTCACAGAGAGTTGCAAACAAAATTATAGGCTTTTGCCATAATTACCGACGGGTATACCGACGCATATGCCATAATTACCGACGTATATACCGACGCTTTCTCTGACGGATGGCGCCCAATCCAAAGCGCATACCTGTCAGAATTTACCGACGGTTTTGCCGACGAACGCGGAAACACTAATGCGCGCGTGTTCTGGCGCACAATTTCCAATGGATTTCCCGACGGATTTTGAAAAATATGAAGGGATTTTCAAAAATTTTGCGCGAGAATCAATTAAATACCGATGGAAATTACCGACAGAATTTAATGCCACCCAAAAAATTATTATTATATGTTCGGTCGGTAATTCCGTTGGAAATATTGTGCTATAAAACCCTCCCCCCCCCCCCCCTCCATGATTCATTTTTGCTCGGCTCCTCATTTCATCTCCTCTTCTCCTCTCCGTGTGTATTAAGTTTTTGCAAGAGTTTTTATTGTTGTGTTGGTAGTTTTCAACATATTAAAAGATATGTATTTTTCTTTCTTTATCTTTGTATTGTTTGTTTTTTATTTTAATTATGATTATTTGTGTGGTTTTCTTTGTTTTGTGTATTGTTTGTAGATAAAATCTTGAAATCTCATACTATTAAGGTCAAATTTTTCATTCCTAAATTTATTTTGAATTTATGTATTGTTCTTTAGTTTTGTGTATTGTTTGTTTGTGTAGTGTTCTTTAGTTTTTTCTTTTAATTTGTTAAATTTATTTGATTGTTTGTATTGCCATAATATCTTGAGAATTTTGTTAAATTGGATTGTTATTGTTAAATTTACCTTTAAAATGTTAATTGAAATATGGAATTATATTTAATTAGTTTATCTTAATTTTGTGATATTATTGTTTGTTATGTTTTTTTATTATTTTGATTAATTTTAATTGTTATTTATGAATTTGTATTGATGTTAGTTGAAAATATATAGATGTTGAATTTCTATAGATGTTAGGTTGTATAGAGTTGATTTTGCAATATTTGTGTAATTATCAATATTTGTAGATATGAAAACTGTGAGTAGTCTCTAATATAGGAGAGGTGCTGGTGAATTTTTTTAAATAATTGAATTTAATTATTTCATTATTCGTATAAATTTGTGTAGATGTGTTGAATGAAAATTTAATTATTTTTATTGTTTGTATTGTAATAATTATTTGATAATTTAGTCTTTTTATTTGTGTAGATGTAGTCTCTAATATAATTTTATTGTTGAATTTTCCATTGAATTGATAATTGTAAATGAGGAATTAAATTTCATTGTTTTATCTCAATTTTATTCTATTATTGATTGTTATGTTTTTTATTGTTTCCATCAATTTTTATTGTCATTTATGCATTTCTATAAATATTAGTTAAAAATATATAGATGTTGAATTTCTATAGATGTTAGGTTGTATATAAGATATTCCAATGGAGTCAATTGGTTTGTGGTTATTGTAAAGATTTGCAGGTTTGAAAACTGTGGGTAGTCTCCAATATAGGGGAGGTTCTGCCAAATTTTTTTAAAACAATCGAAGTTAATTATGTAATTATTCTTATAAATTTGTGTAGATGCGTAGAATAAAATCTATAGCACATCGTCAGCAGACGGTTGCAGCTAGTTCTTCTAGCAACGAGGAGGACGTATCCTTAGGTGCTGATCACGGCGAGGCATCAGCGCAAACTTGTGATACTGCCTCTTCTAGCATGGTTTCACAGCGCAAAAGCGGTGTGCCTTCACAACGGGGTCAATTCACCTGCAAGTACCAGGTACAATGGAAGGATGACCTCTCAATGTAAGTTTGTTTAGGTTTTAGTTTTTTTTATACTTTATGAACAACTAATTAATATTTTATTAATTTTATTTCAATTCAGGTTCACTAACATTGAGGCTGTCAGGACACTAACATCGGCGTTTAAATCATCGATGGAGATTCCATTGTTTCAATGGAGTCAGGTTACTAGACATCCTGAGTGGAGACCTAATATCGATGCATGGTTTCAGCAATTTCAGGTCGGTGTTAACTTTTAATTTCCAGCTTATTTTTAATAAATTATTTTTATAATTGTATATCTTGTACTATTTTTATTTTAAATGAATTATTTATATACACAGCATAAATTTGAGTGGGATAGCGCGAACAACAATGTTGTGAGGAGGGTATGGGAGAATCGCGCGGCAACTAGGTAATATCGAAAATAATATTTATTTTTGTTTTATAATTTTATGTTCTAAATTCTAATTTGTTACTATGGAAGTAAGTTGCGTGATTTTTGGTATGACACCCAAAAAAAATAAAAAAGACATGCAAGGGATAACGGTCTTGAAGGATGGAATGAGGTGGCAATTTGGCGGGAATTCAAACCACCATTCATCTCAGGAGATATATGGACGGCATATATTGAGCACGTGACCTCAGAGCAGTTCTCACAGCGCTCATAGTCCGGCGCCAACAACCGGAACCGGCAAATTCATGGTTCGGTGACCACGCACACCGGCGGCTCCGTCCCATTCAGCGCACATGCAAAGCGGATGGTAAGATTAATTTTAATGAAATATATCGTTAATTAATTTTTTGTTGCTTATAAATATATTTAACTTGCACCCTTTTTTTCCTTACAGGCTGCGTCTCTTGGACGTGAGTCGAGTCCAATTGAGCTGTTTGTAAAGACGCATGTGCGAAGTCAAGACCGCCAAAAAGGGATGCAGCAGTTTGTGGATAACCGTGCTCACACTTCGTGTTATGTTCGTTCAATCATTTTATTTTGTAAGTTATTATTTTCTTGAATTGAATATGATGATTTAAAAAAAAAATTCAGGAGACCTATCATAGTCGGTTGAGGGAGAGATATGGGGACTATCCTTCGACCCATCTGGATTTTGATTCAGATTTGTGGATGGAGGTGGGATCGTCTGGTGGACCCGAAAAAATCAAGTCTATGGGCTCTCCAACACTACGGCCGAAAACTTACGGTCGGCCCGTAGTGTCTCAACCGTTAGGAGCTCTCCATCAGTATCGAGCACCCAGTCTGAGGTGTTCGTGGCCTTGAAACAACAATATGAACAACTCTCGACGAATTATGATCAGCTCCATCAAATGGTCATGGAGATTAGATCAATGATGGGTGATGATACATGTGCAGCTCCTTTTTGGTCGTACGATCCCGGGAACAACCAGCCTCCTCCTCCTCCTCCAGCTCCGCCGCTATTCTAGTTTAATTTTGTTTTTTAAACAAATTAAATTTGTAATGAATATTTGGATGAATATTATTTAACATTATTTTTATATTTTTAATGTTTAATACAATTTTATTTGTTTATTAAGCTTTTTACTATTAATAATTTTTTATATATATATTTTAAATACATACCGACGACGTTACCGACAGAAACTGGTCGTCGGTATTTTACCAAGAGTTGCCAAATAATTACCACCTATGCCACAATTACTGACGGAAATATTCCATCGGTGTTTACCATTATTATTACCGACAGAATATATCTGTGGGTATTTGACAGAGTTCTGAAACATTTACCGCCATGCCACCGTCACCGACGGATATTCAGTCGGTGATTACCGTTGAAAATGCAGACGGATTGATTCCGTTGGTAATGTTCCCGCGAGAAAAAAAAATTACCGCACATCGCCGTCTGTAAGACCGTCGGTGGTTGGTTTTTTTATTTCCGACAGAATCAGCAACGAAATAGGAAATTACCAACGATTAGTATACCGACAGACTGATTCTGTCGGTTGAACCGTCGGTAAAAATTTTACCGACGGATGGCATGCCTTACACTGACAGAATTAATCCGTATGTAAAACTGTTTAATGGTGTAGTGTATCTTGTATGGATTTTAGTATGATTTATTGATATGATTATTAATTATTTTCCTTAGAGAAAGAAAAAAGAAATCTATAATAACTTCACCATACAACAAAAAATAAACTAATTATTTTTTTTATGTAAGATTAGTTCAATTTCATTTAATTTCCAAAATCTGATACGGTTGGATAAGAATTAAAATATGCCAACCAAAAGTGGTAAAGCTTCATAATGGTAGTTGCCACTAAAATAAGAAACATTTTTAAGAAATTACTATAATAGAAAGAAAAAAACCATGAAGGAAATCTCTTTGAAGGAAAAAAAATCCTATGTTACTAATACTAAACCTATTTATAGGCAAGTCCAAGTCATTTTTCAACATGCCTAAGTTCTCCACTATTTATATTCTTTCACTCCACAAGCAACTCATATATATCTCTCTTTCCCGAGATTTGTAATAAGAAAAGAGTAAATAATGGGCAGGCGAAAGATAGAGATAGAGATGGTGAAAGATAGCAACTCTCGGCAAGTGACTTTCTCAAAGCGCCGAACAGGGGTTTTCAAGAAAGCCAATGAGCTTGCTATCTTGTGTGGTGTGCAAATTGCCATCATCGTCTTCTCTCCAGGGGGGAAACCATTTTCATTTGGCCACCCCAATGTCGAGTTTGTGGCTCAGAGGTTTCTAAATCGGGATAAGAAACCCAAGGTTTCGGCTGGTAGCCTTGTTGATTCTCAACAAGAGGCTAGATTGGAGAAGCTTAATAGTCAACTCAATGATATTCTCAGGAAACTTCAGTATGAAAGAAAGAGGGGGGAATTGCTAGAGAAGGCAATGAAATTAAAGGGTTCGGAACCCAAACTTATTGGTGAGCTAAATCTGGATGAACTTCGGAAGATGAAGGGAGAACTGGAGGAGCTTCAAGAAAAGTTGCGAGGGCGTGTTACAGAAATGGAGGCGTCCTCTTCACTGCTACTTCTGTCTAAGAAACCTACTAGAGAGAAACATCAGTAGGTTTCTAAAATTTTAAAAAGTATTGACACCATCTCCTTTTATAGCTTCAAGGAATTGTAATTTGAGAGTATGGTTATGTTCCTAAATCCTAAATAGAGTTATGCTAATATGTGATTGGTTTTCTTTTCTTTTCTTTTAATTGTTTTTCAATATTACTTTATTTAGTATTGTAAAAGGAAATATATCATAAGCATCTCAAAATAGATACATCCCAAGACATAAAATCATACCAATGAAAAATGACATTTACAAACTTGAAAATACAAGGTAAAATAAATATTTCTTTTTTTTCCTGAATAATAATAGCACTTTGGCAATTACAACGAATTTGTAAAGGTTTGATTTTTTTATAGTGACATTAATCAAATTCAAGCACCTTATTAATTCGATTTTTTCTTGAATTTGATTGCACGTACCTAGAAAAAAAAAGATAAAATATAGATCAAAGAGAATTATTAATTTTTTATTTAATGACGAAGTAAAAGGAAAAGACCTGATTAATTGTTAAAAGAATCAAAAATCACCATAAGCCTTTCTTTACTATGTTTTGATATCTTCATTCCCAAAATATATTATAAAAGCATCAAATACGACAAAAATGATAATACTCAGAATGTTTGTTTCTATTATTTATCAAGAGATCATTGCTTTGGAGGGTCTTTTAATTTTGCAATCATCATCCAAATTTTATCCCTTAAAATAAATAAACAAATAATAGAAACAAAGTTAAATAAAAATATAAAAAAAAAATTAACCGAAAGAGGAAACCCTAGGATGACTAACTTTAGTATTTACTAGATTATTAACTCGCATTGCGTTGCGGGTTAAGTGTTTTTTTTTACATAAAAAATTATCCAAGCGAATGTGATTTTTAGCCCAGGCAAGATCTTCAATGGGAGACTTTAATAATAATAAAAAATTTATCATTAACTTAAAATATAATGCATATTAAATTATATATTTTTAAACATTGATATAGTAATTTATTAAATGATATTTGTTTTTAAATATTGACACGATTACATATTGAATCAATCAAGTTAACTTGTCAAATTTACGACCTAGGTCATGAGACCATGATAATCCTAAAAAAAATAAAAACAAATTATGAAGGCTAATTCCTAATTAACCAGCCCAATTTTCAAAGATGAAATTGAGAAAAAAAAAAGACAAAAAACATTCTCCAAGTTAACCCGAGTCAATCTACCCAACCCATGACTCAGGTAATGAGATCGAAATAACCCTATAGAAAGCAATAAAAAAACTACAAAGCTCGATTTTCAATCAATCCAATATTGAAAGATAAATTTGAAAAAATATAAAATATTATTCTAGTAAATAATGTTTAGTGAATAGTATCTTGTGGATGTGACTACAGTAATTTAGTTACACCTTTTAATGTTTTTGTAAATAGCCTACCTAATAGCTCACATGCACACACAAACACATATTGGAACATACGTTGTACACCGTATTATAAACACAAACACATTTTGGGACCAACTATAACATCACTTCTAATCTTTTTTTTTTCTTTCAGAGCTTTTCTATTAACCCTAGCCAAAAGAAAATTGTAACTCAATTACTTCCTCTTGTCTTTTCTCGAATCAAGTTGTGTCACAAGTGTTGTTTTTCCAATTTAGGCGTCACCTCGATTGATTTAGGTTTCATCCCTTCTTGGCTTGGGCGTTGTTTGTCTTTTTTTGGGATATCCTTTGGCTTGAGTTGTGTTTGTCTGTGCACTTCATATTTTTACTACTAAGATTTTGGTTTCGTAGAGAGCATTTTGCTATTGTACCATCCTAACAAAGCTGCATGTCTTGTGTTTTCATTTTTACCCATAAACAACTAGATTTTGCTACCGTTAATCTTAGGGCTTAGTTTTTACAAGACTATGGATTGAGTTGGTTGCTTGTTAGCTATATATAAGTCAACCTTAGGAAGAGAAGAAGATCAAGGGGATAGAGAAAAGTGATTTTTTAAGGAACTACATAGATTGAAGACCATAATGAGAGGTGGAGGGTTTATATATCTTCTTTTTGGGTTATTAGTGTTGGAGTAAAAACCTTTTGATTTCAGTTAAGGCTTCTACAACCTTAGGAGTTTTAGTTACCCAGCCTAGTCCGATCAACTTCATGCCTTACTATGTTAGGTATATTTATGTTTAGTTTCTTATTGTCTTCTATTTTCAAGTTCAAATAATTTGTAATGTATGCTTATATTTATAAGTTTTTATGTGTTGATGATTTTTTTGAACTATTATAACCTGAGAAATTGATGTAGATTGAAAAATCATTACATGTATATTATGTGTATAGTCTGTGATGTTGATAACATGTGGAAGACAAGGATTGCCTCTAGTAAGCCATTTGAGAAAAGACCGAGTTTCTAATTCTTATTTTCAAATAATTCCCACCACCTTACTCATCGTGAGTTGTTTAGTATCACTAAAATTTGAGGGTGTAGATATGGTATATTGGAACTATTTGTTATTGATGAGAATGTGAATATTATGGGTGTCAGTAAGGGTTTCTTTATTAGTTTTTATTTTCTAGTTTATCATTTATGACTGATGTTGTGTTGTGTTATGTTGATTGACGATGTATATTTTACCATTCTCAAGATATTTTTTTAGAAGTTAACCCTAAGCCAACCAATATAGATCTTTTAAAAGACCTATGTATTTAAGTCTAGTTGGAGTAAGAAGTTTTCTTTCCAATATTGTTTTCAAAACTGCATTTGACCAAAACCCCTACAAACTTTCATCTTATGTTTGATATGCCCTCGATCATATTTGCATTTGTTATGGTTTGATTCCATTCTATTTTGATCCCAATCTTGAAGCTATCAAGACATTTTTGGTTGATTCCTTTTAGTTTTTCAACAAAAATATCAAAATCACTCACTCATACATCTTACATCTTAAAACAAGTTTACAAGGGTTTAGGTTTCAATCCACAACTAAAAGGTCCATTGGGCTATTATTTAAAACTTTCAAAAAAAATATAGTAAATCTTTGTTTTCCAATTACATCTAAATTGTTTTGGTTATTCACTATATGTATCTAAGGTAAATAGACTTTATATGGGTCATTACTTTAGGTATTAAAAGGGAATAGCTCTTCCTTGGGTTAAAAAAAAAAACAAAATTTGGTTATTAACTTTTAGTGTTCAAGGTACATGGACTCTATATGGGCCATGACTTATGGACTCTAAAAGGAGCAACAACCTTCTTCTTGTTTTTAAGGTAGTAAAATACACATAAGAATCTCTAAACCCAATATTCACCAAATAATAGGAGTAATGGTTTTTTCCTAAAAAAACACATATATGTATGCCTCGAGATGAATAAGTAAAAGCTAAATAAAATGGAATATGAAAGGGTGATTATTAAAATAGCATACCACAAAACAATGAATCTCTAAAAGGTCATTGTTAAAAAACTTTGTTTGCAAAGGACCTGTATGTCATTAGATCTTCCTCCAAGTAGATGAACTTATATAGGTCACTATTTGGATAAGACTGGGGTATACAATATTCATTCAACAAATATTGTAAATGAATATTACTATAGGATAGATGAATCTTAATAAAACATTATTCGTGGACCTGTTTTAGGATATGGGTTAGGTTCAAAGAGCCTAAAGATAATGTCATTGGTTATTTATTAGCATGACTTGATAGACTATTAGTCAGAGTCCATGATTAAAGAGTAACCAATTGTAGACATATCAATTCACTGGTTGTTATCAAAAAGATAATAATTGAGATGGGTAAGATGAACCCGACCTTAGAATGGTTAAACTTAAACCAACCAAACAAGGTTTAACTTATGGGAATAGATCCATTATCACTCATATAGATAAAATACTAGTAGATTAGGCACAATAGAATATTAAGAATAAAAGACAAGAATAGCAATACAGCTTACCTCAATTAGGATACTTTAAGATGATAGTATTTTTCCTTTACTATAACAAGTTCCTTACCTTAAAAAATCTATGAATTAGTCAAGGTTTTCTAGTGAGTATAATACTAGGTGGCAATTTCTTTTTAACATATAATCTTTTTCCTCTCTAAACACAAACAAAAATACCATTTTCCCCTTTTATAGAAAATAAGACTTTGATCATCGCGATGTCATGTGAGACAATTATTTAGGGTTTATAATTATTCTTATTCTTATTATTTATTATTTATTATTTATTAAAAATTATGCAATTAGGAATGATAAGCATATTGAATAATATACTTTTATTTTTATATAAAAACTTATGAGGAATAATTTGTCAATGATGAACGTAGTAATAGGCTAACTTTTTTTACATGGGATGAAATTAAAATAAGCTAGTGATATTAATATATCTAGGACCATTTAAAAGCTACTTGACTGTTTTGATTTTAATATGGTCATGTCTATGTGATTTATTATCTTGCATGCGTGATTTATGTACAACTTGTAAATTTATATGATAAATTAATATCATGTCAGTCTAGGTATAAGATCTTTTTTATTTATTTTTAGTGCCATTAATAATGTCATTTTGCATATTCTAAAAATTAAGATTGGATCTGGGGTTTAATTTTATGCCTTTAGACATATGTTGTGTAGATGGAGTTGAATTTAAAGCCCATGTTCTTAATATTTTAAATCTATTTTTAGTTGGACTTTTTTTTTTTTAATGGAATTGGTTTGGGCCTAGGTTCCAATTGTATTTTTTAAATCTAGGTATGGGCTTTTAATTTTGATAATGGGCTTTAGGCGTTCTCTTTGTCCTTCTAAGTTAAATCTAATGGTTCGGTTCCTTTTAGGTGAGAGATTAAAAAAAAAATTAGTCTCCAAATCATTTTATTTAGGACTTCTTAGAAAAAGCCTAATGAACACATCATTTATGATGGAACAGTAACACACAAATTGGACTTTGCATGAAGAAATTTTCTTAGGATAGTAAAGTACAATAACCTCATTACAGTGGTGGCATACTTGGATAGCTAAGGTTCTTCTTAGTTGTTTAACCAATCCTCTTAGCAAAAAAAAACTTTTAACATCAATGTTGGATTTTCTTTTTAATTTTCATATTTAAAAAACTTGAGTGGAATTCTACTTTCATCAAATAACAAAAAGCTTTAAGATTAGTGTTGAATTTTTATTAATTTTCACATTAAAGAAACTTGAGTGGAATTCATACAACATTTTTTTTATCGCCTAACCATCATCGTGTGACACCTATAGTATAAAACCATTGTCATATACCATTTTCCTTAATTTGGTTTAGGTGATACATGGAAGTGGATTAAGAAAGAGTAGTTCATTGGGTGTAACTAGAATCCTAATATATAATGTCTTTTTTTACAAGATATTCTTATGAGAATACCAATTATCTGTGAGAGCCTCCTCAATGTGTTTTCTAACTTCCTATTAATTATACACAAACAAGTTTCAAATGATATACTTGTCTAACGAATACTTAAATGATCATTGAGCTTTGTTTCATGAGTAGAGTAATCAAGGGAGGTGCATCTCTAAAATAAAGAAAACCTAGAACTTTTACAAAAGAAAATCATCTCTATATTATTTGGATTATAAAAGTAAATTTAAAATTGTTAGTTTCTAAAAAGATCCATTATTGATTAATTCAATTAGTAACAAATACAATATTTCACTATTGAGCAATGGTTGAACATTTATTAGTATTATCATTATCTTTCAACTATAGGAAATTACCTAAATGGATGAGCTTTGGGGAGTGATTATTACATATTTGAATATGATAAAAACAAATAAAGCATAAAAAGATAGAATTTTCCTGTAAAAGGTCTCAACATTTAAAGCCTTGATTCATATTTTATTAATGAATATTTCTCTCCAATATAATATGTCCTTTCATAAGGTTTATAACTTTTTAAATAGGCCAATAACTTATCTTTACAATGTATAAAAATTAGAATCCTAAATCAAATAGAAAAAACAACATGAAATCTAAAATTAAACTAAAAGGAAAGATAACAAAATTGTCTTCAACAACATCTTCCGGATGTAATTTGAATTCTTTTTTCACCTCAACTACTTATAGAGAGTTGACCTTTATAGAACTGGGCTTTTAAAACTTTCTGACTAAATTTGAGCCTTATCCACCTATTGGATGGAAAGTTATGGATTTTTTTTATCAAGCTAGTTGTTTGATCCTATTAAGAAGTTATCGGGCTTAGCTATGCTCCACTAGTTTATAAATAAGTCTGTTAGGCTTTCTATAAGATCCAATTATGGTAGATCCATAACTAACTATTTAAAATTATCATATCCTTCAGATACACTCATATCAAAATACAATTTATATTGTCATCACCTTATTATAACTCATTGAATGAAAAAAAAATCCAAAAAAGGGAAAAATTAGAAAGAAAAAAATAAAAATAAAAAAGGAAAAGTGGGCCTCAAACAGGGCAAATGTATGTTAGGCGATATGTTTGACTCATGAGTGCTAGGTACTGAGCCTGGCTTGGTCCAGGCCCGCTACTATTTAATTTTTAAAAAAAATACAAATGGAGAAATCCTAAACCAACGTAGAGTATACCTATATAAATGCATTGTCTATAAAACACCTATCCATACATAGACACAAAAGAGAACCTAGCAAACATCTAGGAAAAAAAAATAAAAGCCAAAGAGAAGGATATCGTTGGCCAACCCTCTACTAAAATCAAATTGCTACACATGTTATACCACCATAATCGAAATAAGAAAATGAAATTGGTGCAAAAAAAAGAGATTAAATACAGGAAACTATGTCATATGTTGTAAGAAAAGGTTAAAAAAAGAGATTCCAAAACTTATACTTTTCTTATGGGTTCACCCATGACATATATGTCTTGACTAATCCTTTATAAAATCTTGTATTTAATTTGGTCCAACCATTAGTAGTTTGTCTCAATCAATGGATGTCAAAACGTGTGTTTATATCATCGGTTCACCCATAAGTGGTTTATTTTGACTGATCCTTTTCAAAATCTTGTGTTCAATTGGTTTATTCATGAGCAGTTCATTTTGAAAATTTTATTTCAAAACATGTGCTCTTCTAATAGGCTCATCCACAAACTATTTGTTTTTAATTAATCCTTTCAAAACTAATGTTTTCTAATTGATTCACCCTTAATAGTTTGTTATGAAACTATTTGGCAGTTTGCCTTGCGTTAAAAAGGTGGTAAAAATCAAGAATTTCATCATTTGTGTTCGATAATTGGAATATTAAATGCTTATATGCTTGTGTGTTTATTTTATTATGTATGCTATTGAGTTTTGAGGCCACCATTTTCCTAAGAAAAGGATTTCTATGTATTTGTTTTTTTTTTATTTTACTCATTCTCCTTGTTTGCATTATGACTAGAGATTTTGTATTAACAGTTAATGTGTGCAGTGCAACTAACTTCTTGAAAAACTAACCCTAGATGAGTGACTCCTTATCTTTTTATATGAGATGTGATCATTATGTGTGCAGTGCAACTAGCTTCTTGAAAAACTAACCAACCCTAGATGGGTGACTCCTTATCTTTTTATATGATATGTGATCATTTTCTTATCTCATCTAATGGAGGGACCCCTATCCCATATCGCAATGTGAAACATAGTTGAGTAATTCCAGCAGCACAATTAAGTCAAATTAAACTTTATATTTAAGGTAGAATTTTGTGTTCAGATTGGTCAACTCTCAACGAGACTCCCTTTATTGCTAAAAAAAATTGGTTCTCAAGTAGATCCTTTAATTTTTTGATTGCATGGATCTCAAACTGATCCTTGTATTTTCATGGATCTCAAGTTCATTATTTCATTTTCATTTATGAATCCCCATGTTTATCCTTTATTTTTGCTTGACTATATATTTATTTGGCATCATGTTTATTTTTTTAAAAAAAAAAAAACAAATGTTTTCTGATGATATCTTTCATTTCTTTACAAATATACTATACAAAATCAAAGAAAATTTTCAATATCTTTGTACTATGAATATAGTAAAGAGTTGTCATAACTCAATATTAACCATCTTTTCTAACCTATTTTTTAAAATAAAATATATAAAAAAATAAAATACAAAACAAAATCCTAAAAAATATATTTATTTATTTTGTTGAAACTCGAGTCCTCCTTTCAATTTTAGACCAAAACAACCCCCACATTTCCATATTTTCTAGCCAAAACTCAATATCCCCCCCCCCCCCCCCCCCCTCATCACCAACCAAAACCAATAGCCACATAAAACACTCTTCTAATAGCCACGAAAACCTAACCTCTAACTAACCTAAATCAACCCAAAATCAACCAAACACAAATCACAACCCTCTCTCCCTAAAAAACAAGAGATTTTATACTTTGTTTTTACGAGGAACTTAAATGATAGGAAAGATGAATGTGAAAGAGAGTAAAATAAAAGATAATATATTAAAGTGAAAGTGTGGAGGAAAGGAATGGATTAAAATGCAATTAGAGTGAGAGAGGAGGAGAGCTTATGTAGCGTGGCATGACACTAATTAGATGATTCCAAAGTAAACCATATAATAAAAATATTATATGTGATAGGCTCAGAAACACACAATTTCCGGCAATGAAGGGAGAGTGAAATGACGAGGCATTGGGATACCAAGTGTAAGGTGCAAATTCTGTCCCCCGTTTATAAAGTTAATAAAGTAGATGTGTCCCCTGCTTTAAAAGACCAAACAAGGCCGCATGCAGAAGGAGTTCCAAAATATGAAGTAGTTTTGATTGACCGTACATAGTTTATGAATTTTTTCATATATATATATATATATATGATGAGTTGGCCATCCCTTCTGTCAACAGTTTTCAAGAAATAGCTCGACATGTTCCATGACAGCAAGCGCCCACAAGGCAAAACCATTGATATTACATTCAGTCCGGGACCGTGTTAAGGAAAAAATAATTTAAAAAAATATTTGAGATTTTAATATATATATATATATATATATAAGATCAACTCGTTTTGCACAACAGTCTTGGACTATAATATTTTAGAAGATGGACTTTACTCAACTTGAATTTTTCTGTAGTCTATCTTGTCTGTGAAAATCAGAAGATGCTGTTTCCGTAAAATCTTTATATTTCTTTGATTTTTTATTCTTTTTTCAACTTTTAGCCAAATATATATTATACATTCATTTTGGAAACATTTACAGCTACTAACTGAACGTTATTATTCTCTTTAGGAATTTTTGTCAAGTCCGGAGTCAAACTTATATTATGTTTTTTTTATTAATATTAGTATACAGGCTAAATTACATGCATCTCGATTAATCTCATGAATTCTAAAGTTAATAACTATATAAGTTTTCAGTAATTCTTAGAGGATTCGAACTCATAATCATTAAAAAGTAAATTTAAAATTTAACCAGTTGAGTTATCCTTTAAGATTCAACCTTATATTATATTATTCAACCATTTGCTAGATTTCGAAACCATCATCTTCTATAAAAAAAAAAAAAAATTACAAAGGAAGGAAAGGAAGGATAATGTATGTGAAAAAAGAATTGTTAAATAGGAAAAGCAAACAAAAAGATTATTCCCCCTTCCCTTCCCTGATGAATCTATGGAGGAAAATATAATTAATTACAAGCCGATCAAGCATGGAATCCACAACTGATAAATTCTTCCACTCCAAAAAGGAGAGGAGCTTGTTTACTAACTAAAGATCTTCGCAATATTCAAGGCTGTCAAGTGCCCTTTTTACGAGTCCCACCAAACTCAACAACCCTTTTTACGAGTCCCACCAAACTAGTCAATTTCCATATGGCTAGCTATAGCATAATACACATTCTCCTTTTCCTTTCTCTCATATTGTTCTTTATTTTCAAGGAAAATGTTAAAATGAGATTCGTGCTTGCTTCTATGGATCCACCGGCTACATATGCACAAGTGGCATTCATTGTAAGAAGCCAGCCACGTAAGGAAATCTTTATACTTTTCTAATTTTCCTTATTATTGTAAGAAGCCAACCACAATGATAAAACATTTCTTGAACTCATTATTTGATGATGCTCCATAATCCAATATACTAGAGAATTTGAGTTTTCAAGTGTTCAGATAATGAATGATCACATGTTTATGTCAATCTTCTCTTCTCCGGAGCTAAGGGTCTAGAGAGTTGGTGACAAAAGCCTAAATTCCTATAAAACAGTCCTTATAAGTGGGATTTTTAGGACCCTCTGATGGTTAAGTAAGTGACTTTATAGTGAGGAGTAATAAATAAACATTAAATTTTAAAAACAAGAGTGTTCATTCTTAGTTCGTACATGATGAATGTTGAGAACATATTGTAAGTGAGTAAAGATTGTGAACCTTTTACCTGGGTTATTCAGAAACTATTTATAACATTTATACCTTTAATTTCTTCTTTTTGTTCGAGGGATCGAAAGTCTTTTTCTTATTCATATCCAAGTGAGGAAGCAGTTCCTTACATCAACATTAATGTTAATATAAGTGTCATTTTACATGGTATTAAATGTTGATAAGAGTACCACGTGCCTGTAGAGGACGACCCTATATCATTTTGTACATAATATTAGTTTTGATGAGATCAACCCTTCTAATCAACATTAATATTGATTGATGTATAGATGATTTTTAAAGGACCTTTTACATAGCTAGGGTGTAGAGAGATGATAACCTTAGGTTCCTCTATTGTACGTTAGGATCTGGGATGATCCAAGACCAAATGATGTTGAGTCTAGCGTCCTTCTAGGTCTAAAAGTGTCTGGGTCTAACGCATAGTTGAGTCTAAGAGAGTTAGGTCTAGCATCTTACCAATCTCACAAGCACTTAGACGTGGCACATAGCCGAGCCAAATGGAATTGGATATGGCACCTTACTTGACCCACAACTGTTTGGGCTTACTACATAGCCGAACCTGAGGGAGTTGAGTCTGACATCTTGTCAGACCCACAAGCACTTAGGCTTGGAATATAGTCGAGCCTAAGGGATTTAGGTCTAACACCTTGTCAGACCTACTAGCACTTAGTTTTAGCATGTAGCCGAGCCTAATGGATATAGGCCTGGCATCTTTCCAAACCCACAAGTATTTAGACTTGACACATAGTCTAGCCCAAAGAAGTTCGGTCTAGCATCATGTCAGACCCACGTGCGTTTGGGTTTTTTTGCTTTTGTTGAGCTTTTATGATGAGACGTCTTTCTCTCATCCTCTCTATCCATGGGCCTTTTGAGTTAATGGATTTTAGCACCGAATATGTTGATCCATCAGAAGCCCCTCAAGTCTTTATGTATTTAATACACAAAGATTTTGAAAATGCCATTTTTCTTTAATAAGAGATCTTTTAACTTCCCCATGAGTTTTGTTCTGTCCAAAGTAGAACTGTTAGGATCATTATGATTGGACGTCACATTCTCATTGAAAAGGGTCTTCTTGAGAAACAAAACAGCAACTCACCTTTAATGTAGTAATTGAGCAAACTTCTAGGGATCTATAATGACATGATAAATCACCCATCCAACGATGGGGGTTATAAATTGTCTTCTTTATAACCCTAGTCGTTTGTCTCCTTTTTTCTTTTATTTTTTGTAGTTTTTATCAAATTAATTTGGAGATTTCATAAGTCACTCTTTCATTTTCATATTGCACATCTATTTTCATCTTCTTCTTAGAACAATAGACTCTCATGGGAGCAAGTTTGGTTCCATGAATTAATGTATTATTCCTTCTAGTGGTGAGTTTTAGTCTCAGCAAAAAACTATAGGGAGCAACAGGGAGCAGGGATCCATAAGATTAGGCCTCGAGTCTAGAGGTTGACCCTCAACGTCCTCTTCTAGTAGGGAAAGAGATAGTTCTTCCCATTAGAGAAGCTCTTTTTCTAGTGCCTCAAAAGATCCTCTAGAGGGGGAGAGGTTTCCTTAAACCCCTAAGGACGATGATTTAAGTACCTTGAGTATTAGCGAGTTGGCCTTCACTAACAAATAGCAACCTAAAGCCTATGTGGGTTAGTTTCCCTCTAGGAGAGAAAAGATTAGTGAGGAGACTTTGGCTTTTGCTCAGGGGCACTTTGAGATTACAGCCCCAATATGAATGTATGACTTAGGGTACTCCTACCCTCTTTGAGAAGGAGCTGCCCTCAAGAGAGATACCTCTTTTGTTGGGGCCTGCTAGAGTGACGAGGTTTGGTGTTGCCCTTGGGATGCTAGGATGACTTAAGTGAGAGCTTGCACCTGATTAATAAGTTGTTAAAAATTTACGAGAGCTAATAGAGCAGATGTGCCAACTATTGCGAGGAGGTCCATAACATGCCCCAACCCAAAACTTTCTTGATTATCAGTCATTTATAGCAATTATATGTGTCTAAAATTCATTATGAAACCATAATTGATGGTTTTTTTAATAGTTTCCCATAGACAGTGTCAATTGATGATGCTCCAGAATCCAATATGCTAGGGAACTTGAGTTTTTTAGCGTTCAGATAATGGATGATCACACGTTCAAGTCAATCTTCTCTTCTCCATAACTGAGGACTTAGAGGGTTGGTGGTAAAAGTTTGGATTCCTGCAAAACAGTTCATTTTGGTGGGATTTTCGGAACCTTCTGATAGTTAAGTCAATGACTTTATAGTGAGTAGTAGTACATGAACATTAAATTCTAAAAACAAAAATGTTCGTTCTTAGTTCAAATATGATTAATGTTGAGAACATATCATAAGATAGTGAAGATCATAAACCTCTTACTTGGGTTGTTCAGAAAGTATTTACAATCTTTATACCATGAACTTTCTTCTTTTTGTTCAAGGGATCGAAAGTCTTTTTCTTATTCATATCCAATAAGGGAAGGAGTCTCTTACATCAACATTAATGTTAATGTAAGTGCATTCTTACACAACATTAAATGTTGATAGAAGTACCATGTGCCTATAGAAGACGACCCTACATCATTTTGTACATAATATTAATATCTATAGGATCAATCTTTATAATCAACATTAATATTGATTGATATATAGACGACTTTTAAAGGACTTCTTACACAACTAGGACGTAGGGAGATGATAACCCTAGGTTCTCCTATTGTATGTTAGGATATGGGACAAATCTATACCTAGGGATGTTGAGTCTAGCGTCCCTCTAGGTCTAAAAGCGTGTGGGTCTAACGCATAGCCGAGCCTAAAGGAGTTGGGTCTAGCACATTGCCAGACTTATAAACAGTTAGGCTTGGCACCTTGCCAAACCCGCAAGCACTTGGGCCTGACACGTAATCAAGCCTAAGAGAATTGTGTATATCATCTTACCAGACCCCCAAGCGTTTGGACCTGGCACATAGCCAACCCCAAGAGAGTTGGATCTGGCATTCTATCGACCCACATGTGTTTGGGCTTAGCATATGGCTAAGCACCGAGAAAGGTAGGTCTGGCAACTTGTCAATCTTCTTTTCAACAAGTTTTGATCTTTGTTGAACTTTAATAATGGTAGTTTTTTCTATTCATTGGCTCTTTTAGTAAATAAATTTTAGTATCGAAGATGCTGATTTTAAAATTATTTATATCTTATTCATTAATTAGACATCTTAGTCTATTGTGTCCCTTGCAACACCATCTAAACTTATAGTGGTTTAAAAAGTAGAGAATCGAATATATTTGATCTTCTGAAACCTTACAGTTTCACCTGTCTTTTTCTTGGCTAGTATACACATTTTGTTTACGATCTCCTTGCTAAATTGAGAAGACAATATAAAGTTTCTTTAAACGAAGAATCTTTATTAAAAAACTTATATTATAAAGAACTTATTCTTATTACCGTAAATACGTTGCATGTATCCTAGCATTTTTATCACAAAAAACAAAACATAGATCGGTCAAATTTATGTTTGTTAAAATTTAAAAAAAAAAAAAACAAAACAAAACACTAAGATATTATTATTGCTCATGGGAAACGGAATCTTAGAATTACAATAAGATACTATTTTATTTTATTTTATTTTATTCAGAGGAAAAACTGTTAATTGCTAGTATAGAATTTAAGTATATTGAGTCTACAAACCTTAATTTGAGTTTGATGAGTTTTGACCAATCCAATCAATCAAAACGCGGAGCAGTTTTTCCTCTTCAGTGAACTATTACCAAAATACCCTCAACAGACCCCATCAAAGAATACAACACCATGCTACTTCCTGTTCCGTTTTCATTAAAAAAAAAAACCCAACTTTCCCACTCCCCATCCCATATAACCCACCACCATCATTCCTCTTCCTATCAACAAATCATACTTGAGAGAGAGAGAGAGAGAGAGAGAGAGACTTGAATGGAAGGGGAGATGGGAAGGAGCGGAAGCAGCTGCAAGAAGAGGAAGATGTGGCTTTTTAAGAGGTTAAAGATGAAGGAATCTTGGAGATGGAGATTGAGGTTTTTGGTTTCTGCTTTCAAGTGGAAAAGGCTTAACATACAGCTCTCTTTGCTTGATGATTTGCTTTTCAAGATCATCTCTGTTTTAGAGGCTATTGTCTTGGTTATTACCTTGTGCTTCTTTTTTCTTTGTTGTGGCTGCCATTTTTGACATTAGTCTCTTTAATGTTATTTTGGTTCAAAAATTTTCTGTTCCATGTTTTCTTTTTTCTTTTCATGGTATGTATAGTTTCTTAAATCTTTGGAGGAAAAAAAAAAAAAAACAGGGAGAATTAGGAGGGACTGTATGTATTTACTTATACGGTTTTCGTTTGTTAGTGCAAGTTGTTCATGATGGGAATTTGGCACAGCTTAAATTGAATTCTCGAATGCAATATTGAGTCGAATATTTAGTCAGAATTCTGAGTTGGAGATGACAAAAACTAATTTGACACAGATTTCTGGAATGGGGACCAGTTGTTGTTAAGGTTTTTATTTTTTATTTTTAGTGAAATTTTCTTTTTACAGGGTTATTTATTTGAGCATTCCTTGTGTTAGTGAAGAGAAACAAGACAAGAAGACTTGTCCAAAAGTAAAATTAAGCCTTATTTTAGCTAAATTTGAGCCCTTGGTTTCTGTTCTGCCTTGCAAGGTGAGGCTTTTGCGATTAGAGAGGCAATCAAGACGTTTGCACATATACCTGTCGGTATTGAATTTGATGCTGCAATTATTGTTCTTGCTGCTGTCCAGCGAAGTCTTTTTTTTTTTTAGCAACCATTTAAACCTGCAAAGATTTTAATCACCCATCAGGGATTTGGTGTGAATTATATTGATTAAGAATAAACCACAGAATGAACAAAGATGATAAGAAATTATCTGGCGTTATGTCCACTTTGCATCCTTAATTTGTTTGAAAATAATAGTAATTGTTTACCGAAGAAGGAAGCAAATTTTGTTTCCCAACTAAGTACAGCCAAGAGACAGCCTGGGATTTGACTGCGGTACACAATAAACTTTAAAGTTTAGACACATCTTGATCCTTCTGATTACGACCTCACCAATGTTCCAGGAAGGGATTTTTTTTTCCGATTGAGTTCCGGGAAGGAACTTGAGGTAATAAAAATTCTGCCCTGACATAATTTTAATGTCAACAGTCGACACCTATGAAGGGTCAGAATTGTCAACAGGAAGTTCTGAAAAGAAATGGGGTACTTCAAGACCAAGTGATGATAATTTTTAGGTGACCCAAGCCCCTTTGCCAGCGAGTTTTGTTCCACATTAGCACAACATCAAAAGTATTTTCTAAACAAGCATAGCTTGTGTCGGAATGCGCATGGCGTTAAATAGCGGAATTGTTTTCTAAATTAAGTAGTGTTTTGTGATTAATTATAAAATTATAATTCAAGAGAATCGTCATCTAGTATTATATTTATTAAAAAATATATTAATTTGTGAGAGTTTAGATAAGAGAACTAGTTATGCAAAACGAAGACGCATCACCCTAGCGCACCTTATCTATAGTAAGTTGCATTGTTGATTGATTGTTTTCTAGATCATGTTTTTATCTTTTAGTCTCATCTAAAGTTCAAGACAGATCTTTCTTTGTGAAGAAGTCTTTGCCTTATCAAGTTAAATTATAATCGTTCTGGGACTCAAATTTTAGCATCATATTTATTTTCTACTTTGTATCTTTAATAACTGATGATATACTTTACAATGTAATTTTATACCCTCAAACAATAAAGTCTACGGCTAATTCATAAGGTTTATTGTTATTAATTCATTTAATTTTATATCAGGAGTATGCATCATGTTGTCAAATTCATACCCCAGATATTAATTAAACAAATCAATTTTTAAGGTATTTTTAAAATTTTAATCAAATTCTAATGGATAATCATAAATTGGTTATGATATCCATTTTGCGTTTTTAAAACATGATGAGAACACCATTTTTGTTTTTTAGAAAATATGCATGAAAAAACATTTAGAATTTCGTCGTATGTACGAAAACAAAACATGTTTTTGTGTTTTTTTAAATAGAGAAATCTTTTTAATCCTTTTGAATTTTTTTTGAAGTTTCAAGAAAAACCTAGTATTTTTAATACTGATTTTGTATCTTACATTGTAAGTTTACAACTCGATATTAGGCAAAATTATTAGAAAAACATGCAAGGGACCCACAAATAATTTTAAAATGATCATTAATTTTTTTTAGAATTTTAAAAACAATTTAGAGCTTGTCTAGCAAAAACACAAAAATACATTTTAAATCAAGCAAGATACTAATTCAAAATAAGTTATTCTTTCAGCATTCACCAACTTAATAATCCAACAAAACAAACAAACAAACCTCAAATCTTCTTAATTTCATGAATTATATTCAAATCACATACTAATTCAAGCGAATCAACACAAACTCAAACATAATTCATGCATCAACATTTAATGTCCAAAAAGCAATCACGATATAAAAAATAAACTCATAATTAAAAACACAAATAATCATATCATTTCAAAATAAAAACACACATCAAACCAAATTAATTGTGTCCAATCAATCCAAAAACTATACATAATATTTAGCATTGTCTCAAATTTCACAATGTTTTAGCAATTTTGTCAAAAACAAATATTTGAGTTTATGGATCAACATTTCGAGATGCTTAGCATGTTCAGAGCCAATGGAATCAATCTGGAGGATCGCTGAAATAGTGGTGGCACGTGTATCCACGTGTCGCCACTGTAGGAGGAGCTTGAGCTGCTAGATTTAAAGCTCATTTTCCTCCTCTTCACTTCTGGACCAGTGGTGTGGCACACTAGTGTTGGAGGGAGGAGATTAGAGGACTTGAACTTTTGGCTTCCTTCTCTCTTAACTAGTTTTCTCTTTCATCTTTCAACTTTGTTTCTTTCTCTATTTTTTGTTCTTGATCTTCTCTTTCTCTACGAGTTTGGATGTGCTCGTGATGGTTGTGCTGAAAATCGAGTGATGACCAACGGTGGTGGAGATGTTGTCACTGTTTGTTTGAGCATAGTTTTTGTGGACCTTGTCATTAGCACTAGCAGTTATGGAGAGAGTTCACAACGACAGTGAGGTGACTACATGAAGAGAGAGGTTGTGCTTGTATTTGTGTTAGTCTCGGTGGTGTTATAGCTATGTAGAGAGAAAAGGAAGTTAAGAAGCTAGAGTTGTTGGGTCTACCACGGGTTAGTTAAAAAATGAAGTTTGTGATGTCAGCTACTGGGTTGGGTGGAGAGTTATTATTGGTTGTTTCTTGGCTCTTGGGTGGTGTTGGCATTGTTACTATCAATAGGTGATATATTTTGGCTTGAAAAATTAGTGGAGATAGGTTGGTTTGTGTGGGTCTTAGTGTCTAGCTTCTAGGATTGAAGAAAGACACAATATTTATGGTTGGTAAAATTCATTGAAAGAAGATGGTAAGGTTGTGATGGTTGGTAGAGGAGCTCATGGCTGGTGTAAAAAAATAGAGGAAGGTGAAGGTCCATTCTTGGTATTTTTATGGAAAAGAAAGACAAGTTGATGTTTTCAATTGGTGGTGGTTGTTTATGGTGGTTCAATATCAAGAAAAGGATGGGGAGATGGAACTATAGATAGCGAAGGAGAGAGTTTGTGAGTGACGGTGTCATTTTATATATATATATATATATATATATATATATATATATATATATATATATAGAGAGAGAGAGAGAGAGAGAGAGAGAGAGAGGCTATGATGGTTTGATAACACTGAAGATGGTTGGGAAAGTTTCAGTTGGAAGTTTGGGTGTTATAGCTTTTGTGTGGAGGTTGTCCTTGCTAGTGGTGATCTAAAAGTTGAATGGCTAAATGTTATTGGTGGCTCTTGATGGTTGGTTGCAAGCTGATGTTGGGTTTTTTGATGGCTAATAGTGGGATTGTTACAAAGAGAGTTTGATAATGATGGAGTTTTTTTCTTATATTGAAGGTGGTAGATGGGTTTAGGAATAATGGGTTTATGTTTATTTTTTCTTAATTTTTTTCTTAAGTTATTATTTTTTAAAATTTGCTTACTGGTTTTTTTAGGAAACATATAACAACCGATTACATGAAAAATACAAGGATGATCTTTCGACCCATCTAAAACTCGATCCAGATTTATGGTTGGAGGAGGCTAGATCGTCAGGTGGACTCGATAAAAATCAGGTTTACGGTATCTCAAACACTACGACCGAGGATGAGATGGCAGGCCATAGTGTATCAACCATTGGTTTCTCGCAATCAGGTTCAAACTCCTAATCTTCAGTCATCTTGGCAATTGAATGAGAACAAGTTGAAGCTCAAATGGTTCGGCTTAATGCTGAGATGGTCCAATTTATATATGAGATAGTCAAACTTAAGCGATTGTACGAGGAACTGTTATCAAAACTCACTAGTACATATAGTCTACCTCGTCGCCCACCTGTTCTCTACAAAGATCCACCTCATCCTCCTTCAGTTTATGTTCATTAGATAAATCGTATTCAATAATATTTTTTAAATTAATAATAAAATTTTGGTTTTTTATTTTATTTTTATTCCTTTTTAAATTTTTGTTTTGTTTATTTTAATTTTTTTTTAATATTAAATATAATATTGATAGAATTACCAATAAAATTTGAATCATAGACAGAATGTCCGACGGAATAAGTCTCTCAAAAAGTTCTAGAGAGTTGGAAACAAATTACAGAACTTTGCCACTGACAATTACAGACAGAATTACCGACAAACTAAGTCCCTCAAAATGTTCCAGAGTTCAGGAGAAATTACAAGACTTGCCACTAACAATATCGACACGATCAAAGAGTTGATGTCTTATCCCAAGTGCAGGAGTGTCAAAGTAATAAATAACCCGGCAAAACCGGGGTCGATCCACAGCGAGGTTAACTTTATAAATTATAAATAACAATAATTATAATAATAACAACAACAACAACAACAACAACAAGAAGTTAAAGAGAACTTTGATATGTGAGATTAATATGAGGATTAAACAATGATAAAAACAATTGTCAAGGTTAGAGGATCCACTAATAGTATTAGAGATAAGTAAAGTATAAACTCTTTATAAATTATCAACATGATCATATTAATCATCTTATTTACGTAACACCATACTTATAAATTTTATCAGGTATTCATAATGCTAACTCATGTTGACAACAAATCAAGTTCCTCTCATAACAACAATGTCGGTCGAAGACTATGAAGGATCAAGCATTTGATTTACCAAGTGTTATACAACACAAATCTAGATTAACCATTTAACAAGCAAGATATTAAGGATTGATAAGATAAAAAGATAAGACATGTTAATATCAAATTGTTTAGGATATAAGCATTTAAGTCCATATTGAGTTTATATTATACTTATTTTAACACCATTAGTGAAACCTTTTCAGATTGACATGATAAATTTAGCTAAACATTATAAAGAAGAGAAACATATATAAACAAGATAAAAACATAGTTAACTAAGTATAGTAAAGGAAATGAAAAACATAAACAAGAACTGCTATAACATGAAATAAAACTTAAACACTACAAAAATACAAAGAAAGCAAGAACATGATCTTGATTTAAGAACCAAGATGCGTAAATGAAAGGCAAATGCCTCTTTTTATAGGCTAAATTTTGGAACTATTTGTTTGGTAATTGATTATTGATGCAGTGGCCAACTATTGATTTAGTGGACTTGGTGGACAGCAGCATTCAAGCATTTTGGCTAGATGAAATGACATTGATGCAATCAAAATTTGGCAAAGTGTTCTTCATGAAAGTTGTTGGAAATCATCTCCTTTTTCCACCCACACCATTTCAGAGCATTTGGATCACTACAGCTCGAGATATGGGTAGTGCTTCTGGTGAACGTGGTGGATAGCCCTCAAGCTCTTGTCTGGAAGAAATGTCATTACTAACATCAGAACTTGAGCTGGTGATCCTCATGAAAGTTGTTGAAAATTGTCTTATATTTCCACCTACCAAATTTGACATCATTTAGCCTTCTAGAACTCCAACTATGGGTAAAATTCTAAGTAGTGTTTGGGCTGGATTGCAGGACAGATTATGACTTCTCTTTTGTGGCCAAACTTTGAATTTGAAAACGGTAGATTTGGGTCTTCCACTCTTCATGAACATTGTAGGCCTATTTCTTAGCTTTCTATCCATATAAACCAAACTGAAATCCAATAGCTACAGCTCCAGATATGACCCAATGACTGAACAGTGTTCCAATTTGAATTGAATCAGCATCTCTTTTCTAAGCTTAGCCTTTTCTTTGTCCTTTCACTTTCAATAGTTAATCACATCGATCAATCTTTTGAATTGTGAGATATGCCTGCATTTAAAATAAGCATTTACCATAAATTAAAGCTATCTTATATTATCAGACTTGTTATTATAAAACATGCTCTAATTAAGGAGTTAATGATACTTCTAGTGCAAAATGATGATATAAAACCTTGATAAAAATGCACTTTTAAATACTAATCAAATATATTAATCTCCAACGGGTTAATCTCATCGGTAATATAAATTTGATCACCGATGGAATTACTAATGATCTATTCTATTGGTAATATAACATACCCATCGATAGAATTATCGTCAGAATGATGCCGGTAAATTTATTTTTTTGGCATGTTTTTTCATCTGCAAATCCATCAATAATTACTGGCGGAATAACCAACAATATATAATTCACAAACAATATGTTTTTTGATGGCTAGTTATCATCTGTGATTTCATAGACATATTTTTTTCTAATAAAATTAGCATTTAAATACCGACAGAATATTTCTTCAATATTATGCAATATTCTGGTTGTAGTTTTTTTTTCAGTGGAGATCAAATGGGTTGAGCTTCGGGCGGCATTGAGAGGAGGGAGAAGGAAGGGGAAGAAAGAAGCCGGGGGTGGGGGCGCTATACATGCACGAGTCATGTTGGTGTGCTAAACTGGAAAATACTTTTGACTGTTGTGTTAATGTGGAAAAAAAAAGAATCCTTTGCCAACTTCACAATACAATGCATAATTTCCCTTGGTGAAGTCCTAGTTGAATACAAGTCCCTGGTGTCACTAATAGCCTTTAGCTATCATCTAGAAACTAATAATTAATTAATGACAATGGACATGGTCAAGAGATTTAATTTGTTGGTTCAACCATTCTGCTTTGCCACTCATTATGTATTTATGTAGGGAAATTAAACTATAGGTAGAGGTGGTCAAAACATTAATCATTTCAAAGATGAAAAGACTACAGCACCTTAACCTACGTATGTATCTATGTACAACACCACATATAATTAAGATTGAATGCGTCATATTCATTAATTCCTCATTTTTTCAATTTACAGTGCTTTCATTTCCAATAATCATGGAAGTTTCCTGCAGGTCTCACTTTCTCAAGAGTTTTTTTGTTTTTTTTTAATCTCAAGCCTCCGGGGAAATAATAATATTTATACATGTACAAGTTAAGAGAACTATTCCCCTATTTATTCCACAGCAAAATGTTGCTAAGTATTCTCTATGACTTGATCCCATTGAAACACACGCACGATATATATATAATGAACACAAACAGGCAATTCCTTTCTAAACTGCTCTTTTTCCAAATACAATACTAGATAATTTATGAATGATTAACTATATCATTTTTACGCATATTTCAACTGGATAATAAATAAACTGCAATTCGATTGTGATGTGCTACTTGGCACGTACAGCCACAAGAAGAAGAAAAACCATCATTGATTGATTAATAAGCCCTATGCATCTACATCTTCTTTCCCTTTATGGTGTGCAAATGGCTCCATCTCCAAGCCACCATCCTCCAGCGATGAGTGCTCCCAGCTCGAGAAACGATGGTTTCCATGCGACGAATTGTCTGCTGATAACATATCCGCTATACTGATCCCATCTTTAGAACCAACATATTGTTGCACCACAAGAACTGAGCCTTGTGCAAAACTTGATGTAATTAGCAAATCCCCAATAGGCCCCAGTTCTGGGTACTCGCACCAATCTGCCAAGCTTTCTGTGAGAGGTGAGACTATCCCTTCCCCTCTCCCTACAACATAGAGGTCATATATGTGATGCATTTCTTGTAATGCTAAAACTATCTCTTCATCGTTGTTCACTACCTTCTCTTGATAACTTACAAATTGTTCTCCTGCGGTCTTAAGCCTGAACTCGTTCACATACTCATCGTCTAGTTTTCTGTTACTGTCGACATATGTAATGGATGTTAACATTTTGTGTGCCTCACCAACTGGTAGGAGGTCTTTTGGTTGAATTTCTTCTACTTGATCTCCCGGAAGAAATCTCACTACTGTTAAACCAATCCCTTCTGTCCCTCCCATTCTCCATGCATATGCTAGAGCCTCACGGTCATCAGGTCCTCCAACGAACAACATGAGTATTTGGCGCATAGTGAGACTAGATTCTCCATTTTCGGATACCCCGAATCCTCTGTCAACAAAAATCCCAACTGAGCACGGCGCATTAGCCAACACATTGAGGTTTACACCTCTAAATGAAGTGTTATCCTCAGCTTCTAATTTCCCGTCCTTAGATGGTAGCTTATGGAACGGTATGACCAAAAGAGCTGTACGTTTTTCCTCAGCAAGACTGCAAATATCTTCATGCATGGAAGCATGCGGGGACATTGCGGTAAGGGCGTGGATATTAACGTTGTCATTTAGAGTCTGGTAAGTTTCAAGTGCGGTAACTATTTTTTCGGAATGGGAGTTTTTGCGGCCATGTCTAGAGTAGCCACTGGATTTGCCGCCCGTGCTGTGGACAATGAGCATAGCAGAGGCACGGCCAGTGAGCTCAAGGACGTGGAGTGCAAAGACAGTGAGAGGAGATTCTCTGGTAGCATTGGAGGAGTCTATGAGGCTAATCATGCCTGATACATTGCGGAAATTCTGGAAGCATGCTAGGATTCGTAATTCACCATCTTGTCTTCCTTTCTGTATTGTCCTTCGCTTGTAATTGGATAAATGTTTTGCGGGGCGGTAAATGGAGGCTGTCACAGGAGCCACAACCCCCGTCATTAACAAAATGGCAATCGCCATCACTGTATAATCTCGTTTATTCAAGAACTGTAACACAATTAGCATTTATATTGATTAGAGCCAATTATTAATATAGCGATCATGAAATGTCCACATTTGTAAACCATGGCATGAGTTTGTGATAATAACTTAACATGTAAAACTTGGATGTGAAAGAGAGAGAGAGAGAGAGAGAGATTACTTCTCCGCTATTGCCTAACTGAAGGATCAAAATTGCCAAGATGCCTTTGGTATTCAAAACTATTCCAAGAGAGAAACCATCTCTAGTTGGCACGTTTTCGTAATAAGAAACAAGGAGAGTGCTTAGAATCTTTGCTGAACAAGAAAGTACCACAACCACCGACCCTATTGCCAAGTGAGCCTTTTTATCAAAAAGTGACCAAATATCTATTCTGATTCCACAAATCGTGAAGAATAGAGGCAACAAATACCCCGTCACAAAGTCCTCAAATTTGTCTATGAACGCAGCAGCTAGAATCCTATTCGGCATGATAAACCCGAAAATAAAAGCCCCAACAATGGAGTTGGTCCCGAGAATATCAGTAACAACTGCAAATGCAGAAATCGCAACCAGAACAAAACATAGATAATTCTCACTATAGTCGTTTTCTTTAGATGTTTTGCTGATTATAATGGCCAGAGCCGGGCGGACTACGAAAATGCAAAACAAAGCGAAACCAACAGTTGAAAGAACTGCTACTGAGGCACCACCACTCGTTTGGTTAGAAAATGCTATCCCGATAATAACAAGAATCCAAGAAATCAAGTCAGTGACAAGAGAAGCTGACATGGCCATTCTTCCAATATCCGAGTGGAGTAGCTTGACATCATTTAAAACTCGAGCAACAATAGGGTAGCCTGTGACTGCCAGTGACAAACCCACGTAGACGCATCCGGTTGGATTATATCCTTCTCCGGGGACTTGATTCATGAGGAAGAAAAGGCCAATTCCCATAATGAAAGGAATGAGGACTCCTGCAATAGCAATATGGATCGCCTTCTTGCTTGTCCGTGTTAAATTTTCAATTACAGACATGTCAAATTCTAAACCAATCAAAAACAAGTGGCAACACAATGCCCAATATGCTACTGTTTCAACTGTCACGATGCTTCTCAAAGGGAACATGTCTCGAAACTTAGGGAACAGACTCAACGCACTTGGCCCCATCAGCACACCACCCTGCAATACATAATTAATTATACCGCATGAGGGATCGATATATAGAGTAAGAAATTCAATACCTAGCTATAATCCATCTTGAGGAGATGCATGTTCTGAACCAGTTTCCATTTCTCAAGTTCACTCCATATATAATTTTCAATGTTCATGCATGGAACTGTTTGAAAATTAAGAATGCTAGAGGATAAAGTTGCATTAGTGATTAATGCCGTGTGTGTGTGTGTTGCTTACCAGAAAATCTGTGACGATTCGAGGAACGGCCAAAGGTCTTAGGAGGTAATAAACAGCACGAGTGACGAAGATGGTGGCGGCGAGTTGCATTGCCAAAAGAGGAAGGGATTGAGTCAAGGGATTTTCGGATTGCCAGATTCCATGTTCAGCAGTGATATTCACGACAAAACAAGGTTTATTTGATGCATTTCGTACATGATAAAAATTTTGCAGTTCATTGAGATCCATTTAGCTTTCCTAGATAAATTATTCTTTGTTTCTGATAGGCAAATTAATGATTGAGCCAGGGACGAAGGAAACTATCTAAAGAAGAAGAAAAAGAGACGGATAAGTTTTGACAAAGTCGTCATGGACAAGTAAGAAATCATTGGTAGTCCCCTGTATCTGAGGTAGCATTTAGCTTCTATTTTTGAGGTGATAATTTTCTGCCAGTGATATTGTTGGATTCTGTTGAAAATTAACTCGTCATGTCATCGCTGTTCAACTCAGCTGCATGTCTATTTCTGGGATGCCAACTCTGTCATCGTCTTAATTAGTGCGCAAGGATCCTGTCAATGCCGTCATTCCACAAATTGAATCTATTTTCTTCCTCAATATTCAAGACCCAGAGGCATTATATGTGAGAATTGATTGGATCCTTTTTACAAACTGATCTGACAATATTTTTACTCTCCCTTGAGAGACTCTCAATTCCTGTAAAACACGTGTGCACCACATTAATCTTTCTACTAGGTAAAAAATAAATAAATATACATGTAAATATCTTACTTCAATATTATTTTCATTTAAATGTTTAATTTTATTTATTCTAGAGGTTAAATCTGGTCATTAAATACATAATTTTTATTGTTAGAAATGTATCATGCATATACAAATAATTAATCTAAAACTCAATAGAAAACAAAATTATAATAATCTCTAGAGATATTATTAAATTATAAAAAAATCAAAAAAAATTAATTACTATTTATAAAAAAAATTAAACCAAAAAATCTTTAAAATAAAATGAGAGAGGGGATATTAATGAAAAATAATCAAAATCTTAAAAATATATAGAGATCAAGCCCGCATAACTGGTTTTGTTATATATTTTTCAAAATAATAGCATTTTTTTAACAAAATGAATGACTTGTCATCTATTTAGGTAGAGAATATATCATTAATTGGTAGAAATATTTTAACCTATTTTTCCTTTAAAATACCTTAAAAGCATCCTAGAAATCTTTTTTAACCCTATAACAACCTCTAATTAAATGTAAAAAATAACTACCAAACCCAAACAATTTTATTTTTTTTTTTTTTTGCATATTATGTTCACAGTATTTCAAAAAACAATTGTCCTATAATATTATTTAAGAACCATGAAAAATTGAACAGTGATTAAAATATAATGGTAAGCTTATAATAAATACTGTAGAAGTCTCGCATCTGTAAGTAAGGAGCACTCAGGAAGGCAGGTTCATTAATTGTGCATTATTGAAGAAGGCAACATCTTAAGATTTTTTTCAAGCACAGCCACCAAGGCATTCTTTAAGTGTTAATTGATCATCACGGCCACAGAATACTGCAAAATGGGGCATCAGAAACACCATGTACAATAAGCAAAGGTAGAGCTTACCCATCTAACCAATTGCTTAATTATAACAATGGAGTCCACGCGCGACTCAACCAATGTGCTCGGTCTGAACACGCGCGACCGGGGTTTTGCAATTATTCCTTTAAATTTCGATAGCCTGAACAGGTGATGCGAGCAGCTGCTATTGTGATCAATATTGCCTCCTCTGCAGATTGGCAAGGCTGCAATCCTCAGATGATTTAAAATTCTAGTAACAGTAACCTTTGAACACCTTCCCCGTCTACTTTCTAGCCGAGCAACCAATCAAATTCAGCGGAAAACATGGCATGCTGCTAGCAATCAAAAGATGAGAAAGCCTTCAGTGCTTGGATGAGCCCAATCTTCACAAGGGTTGGGCTATCCTCCGTTATCATAAGTTATCATAAATCATACGGACATGTGAATAATGTCTCGGGTGGGTCTGATATCCCCGTCAACTAAGCTTTTAAGAGCGAGTAGATATAGGTTGGAAGAAAATTTGCATATAAACAATAAAGACCAAAGTAATGCATAATGATCCAGCTGTCTAATCTGCGTTGTGATCACCTAGATGCAATTGCCAGGTAGTAATTTACACGAGAATGATAAACAAATGGACAATTTCAGAGGAAAGGAGAACACAGAAGTGGTTTGAAAGTAGATATACATTTTTTCCCTCATGTACTCCTAATGAAACAACGGTTTTCAAACACAACCTTGAAATCTACTCGTCAAACTCAGAGGCATCCTCAGGGTCTTCATCTTCACCGCTTTCCTGCAATAAAATACTTTGTTTTAGGAAAACCATATGAAAACACATTGCAATTGAAACACAATTGGGTATTAAATTTAATAACCAGCTCCCCAATTTCAGAGGAAATAATAACGAGTTCACCTTTCTCTTGATATATTCTGACGTGGCTCTATCAAACTCCGCTCTCTTTTCTGTGGCTATATCATAATATTTAACCTTTTCCTGTCACAGGTAGGGAAGAAAGTTAGAAGGTGATTCTGATGTCGAATTTCCATATGGATCTTCTATATTTGAAGATTTTAACTAGGAATAAAATCAGATTATGCTGTGGATGAAGTTCAGGTTTGATAGCTGGATTTGGATCAGAGTTGAAACAAAAGAATGTAGAGTTGATTGCGAGTGATGTTAGGATAAATGAGAGAAGAATGCAGTACACAGAAGATCAGAGGAACGAGGACAACAGTGGGCAGACATGCATCAAAGTGAAGTTTTCAGATTATACAAATGTTTTTCATTTCGTCAAAAGCATGTTAAGATGCAAAGGGGTTGTGGTCAACAGCACCAATAAACCACTGAATGAAACCAGCAATACTTCAATTTTTCCAAGACACTAATGGTACCAAAACATCAATGTCATAAACCAGCAGTTCTTAGCATCCACAAAATTCACATCAAAAGATAGTTCCTACTGAGAAGCTAATCTATCTGTATATGGAACAAGGCATTTTTTTTTTTACGAACTGGGACTTAAAGGGAAGCTATGAACTATGATGAACAAACCTCATAGGTCATTGTTTTCCACTTTTCTCCACATGCCTTGCCAACCTGAAAAGGAAAAGATTATGCAGTTCATTTTCATGCTAATTACTAATCAGAGAAAGTGGGCAAGAGAGATAGAGGCAATTGAATTTACTAGCTATATAGCATATATATACCTCACGCATTGACTTGACATCTGGATTCTGCTCTTGGAATTCCTTGCGGAAATCCTCTCTTTAGGAATCAAAGTAAAATTCAATTACCAGGGGGAACATGAAAATTTTTGGCATTTTTAAAATAGATCAAAAACAAATCCTATAAAGCTTATAGAAACAAGTTCAAGTGGGCAACACAGAACATTTTCCATAACTTTAAAATAAAACGTGACTTTCATGCTTTAAAAACCAAAATAGTAGTAATAATAATAGGATGTAAAGTGAACAATAACAAATTAACCTCCAGGTTTTCACAGGGACGTGAGATGAAATCCAAAGATCAAAGTGGCAGGATTGGTATTAATTCATACTGCTGAAATATCTGTCCAGCTTGGGCAAG
Source organism: Populus simonii (assembly GCA_007827005.2). NCBI lineage: Eukaryota > Viridiplantae > Streptophyta > Magnoliopsida > Malpighiales > Salicaceae > Populus > Populus simonii. The sequence continues at coordinate 13,006,927 of CM017467.2, forward strand.
ACTAAAAACAATGAAGTTATAAATTTACAAGCAACACCATGGACCTATGTTCATAGTTACTTGGATCACTCTGCATGGAATTTACCCTTATGGTTGAACATATTGACACAAAAGAGGATCACTATGAAAGTCCACATATTAGCAGTAAATTTAAGCGGTAACCGACTGGAGAAGAAATAAAAAACCAAGCAACTATGGGCATGTGTGTTCCTTATCTCCTCTTGTTAATATGATTCAATTTATTGTAATCCATATCTATACTGAATCTAAAAATACTCCCGTTCAAATTGCACGGATGAAACAGAAGACAAGAGCTTATTCAGACATTAATATTTTGGTGTCTAAATGCATCTTTCATTTTCCACGCAATAAAAGACTTGGAAATAGCCCCATAGCCTGTGAGCCTACTAAAAGATGGGGTTGTAACAACCACAAGCATCAAGAGAACCAAACAAAATCCTACCAAAAAAGAAAAAGAAAATAAAACTTCCATCAATTAACTCATTCCAATAATGTTGGCAACCAGCTTCAACCAACATGTTAGGATTCTCATATAGTTGCTGAGCAGCCAACTCCTAACCATGCCTAATTAAAAAGATGATGACAAAGAAAAATAACAAAAACGTTAAGAATTATAAATAAATAAAAGCTCACTTACAAGAAGTAAAAGAAAGCAGTTGGAGGTTTCTTGGGCTTTTTAGCATCAAATTCTTAATTTTCTTGGTCTTCGACTTTGGTCTCCTCTCATTCTCACTCCTAACCACTCTCTGTTGCCGTGTAGACCTCTTTGTGATCTCATTGGACCTTATCCTCAACACCATTTTTCCCCTAGAAAGAGAGAAGAAAAGCGAGAAAAAAAAAAAACATCAATATTACAACCAGCAAATAACTCCATTGACACAGTAAATTATAAATACATATATATTGTTCACAGAAGAAGTGGGTTTCTGAAAAAAGAGACCCAAAACAACAAAAACCACAATAATTATAAAAAAAAAGAGAGAGTTTAAGGGTTTTATTAGCAACAAAACAAAGTACACGTAAAAGCAAAGCAATGATGTAAAAGAAAAGAGAAAAAAATAAACAGTGAGAGAGGGAGGTGAGAAAGTGGGTTTTACTCTTTAGAGACTCTTTTAGAAGAGGTCGAGGAAGCTAAGGAAGAGGAAGAAGAAGAGCGACATTTCTTGGATTTTGAAGCTTTCTTTGCCATTTTCTTCGTTTATTTTCAGGGTTTTGTTCCTTTCTTGCCCTTTCTCGTTATGCTTGCTTTCTTTTAGGTTTGGTTTTTTTTATTTTGACGATTTGGTCGTTCTTTCAGTAGATGAAAACGCTGCGTTTTCGTCCAGATTTTCCCTTTCATTTCGGGCAAACCTTGTGAAAGTCCTCAACCTACTGTGGCAGTATCGATTAAGGGTTGTTTGGAAGGATTTTTATGGTTATTTTTTAAAATAATATTTTGTTTAGAAATATTTTAAAATAATTTATTTTTTTATATGAATATATTAAAATAATTTTAAAATATCAAACAAAATATGAATTTAAAATAAATAAATATTAATTTAAAAAAAAACACTTCTAGACAAAAAACAGGAATCACAACAGTCTAATAACTTAATTTTCACTTATGATAAACTAAAGCAACTTTAAAAGCCTACGAAACTCTTATTAATGGCTTTGAGTGTGTTTGGTATTGCTGTAGCTATTGTGATTGTGGTTTGAAAAAAGTTGTTTTATAAAAAATACTTTTAATTGAGGTTGGTTTTAAAAAATAGGTGTTGGTTAAAACTGTGGTTGAAATTGAGGTTGAATAAAAGTAATTAATGTTTTTTTAATAATGCTTTTGAAATTAAAGTTATAAAATAATTTTAAAAAATATATTAAAATTGATGATTTTTAATTTAAATATTGTAGATTTAACTATTACTATTACTTCATGAAATAAATAATACTTTATAAAATATTTTTTATTATGCCATTTAAACCATTTACAATTCCATTACGTACAAAATTCATTCGACAAGAACTATAGTTTCTATAATTTTTTGAGCGTGCAGTAAAATTAGATAAAATATTATCAGGAATAAAATTAATTTGATATTATAGTGCGAGTGAATTTAATTTGCACGATACTAGTTTTTCGAGAAAAAAAATATTGTGTACATGACAATGCAAAACTAGTGTTTTTAAAAAAATATATACAAAAACTATACACACTAAAAAAAAAAAAAAGTCACTTGTGTTTACGTGCACAGTGCACGCGAAGACAAAAATTAAAAAAGCAGCCAGGAGCTGCTTTGCCAATTTCACGTTCAAAACATGAATTGGCATGGGCCCCACCGGTCATTAAATAGCGTTTTGGATATTACCAAACATCAAGTTTGCTGTGGTTGCTTCAAACGCAGAAGCAACCACGCAAACAAACGGCCTCTTTAACTTGTCCATGATGATAAAAGCATGATGACACAAGCACGCAACATCAATGTTTTCCACATGTTTTTTTTTAATTATTAGTATTATAATATCCGAATCAGCTTGTGTGTATCTCAACTAATCTTACGAGCCCTGAAATTAATGATTATATAAGTATCTAGTGGTCCTGAAATTTGTAAGATTTAAACTAGTGATTTTTAAAAAACAAATCTAGAACTTGATCAGATAAACTACACACCCACATGTTTTTTTTTTGTTTTTGTTGAAATGGGTTGTTCTAGAACAGCCCTTAACAAAGTTTTCCCTTTCAGTGGTTTGTATCCTTTAAAAGCAATTGAGTACCTAACTCCATCACCCTTAATATATTCCACATCTTCATTAATTAGAATTAATGGAAGTATTTAATTGGGAATTCATTGATAAATCGGGGATCCAGTTGAAACAAAGAATACTTAGTTTATCATTCAAAGTAGTTTATTATTTGAACAAGATTATAGCTTAGTTCCTTAGGACCCCAACCTGCTCGTGTTCAAATGTATGATGGATCAGAAGTTTTTTTTAATGCATTGTTTTCTAACATAAAACAAAATTAATTATGAATTAAAAAATTGATTTATTTATTCATAAAATAAATCAAGAACTACCTAAGTCAATAAATATTAAAAAAAATTTGTTAATACTAATTAAAAACTTAGTTGAGATGTTAACAGATATATATAAATTAAAATATCTGATCTTATATCATGGAGATCTTTTCAAAATTATTTATTTAATTATATAGAAATGAAATTCTCAAGTGTCCAGCAACTCTTTTATTTTATTCTGACCATTTAGATCCAATCCAGACATATATGGAATGTCAATTTTGGACTCTGAATGATTTTAATTTGTTGTTATGATTATTGGTTGATTGTTTGATGATGAACTTGTGTGAGTGTGTGAGAAGATGGTGTACTTAGATTGGTGATTTTGTGTGTGTGGGTGATGCATGAGTTTTTTTTTAGCATGTGTTAGATAAATGGATAAATAAAAAAGAGAATGCCATAAAAAGTTAACCATTGTTTTTTTTTTTTAAAAAAAAGATTGCATTATGGCCAAGCATAAAAAATACAAAACAATATTTATTTGTACAATCTAGCATTTTATAAAATATCATGTTTAGCATTTTAAAAAAATACATGTTTCGTTAGTACGTATATTTAAAAAAAATACTTGTTGCATATATTTTGAGATTAATATCAGGTTTATTAACCGTATTAAAAGTTTGATCTAAATTAAATGGCCTATTGGGCATGCATTATTAAAAAACCAAAAACTCATATTTTTTGGAAAGAAAAAAAAAAGGAAAATAATTTTCAAATGATAATAGAACCAAAGCCTATTTTCACCATCCTTGTGGTCCAGTTGTTAATTTAAATTATGTTGACCTATTTAATTACGAATATACTATTATCATAAAGGTAGGAGTTTTAAGGGATTATGTAGATGCAATATTAGTTGATGTTTAGGGATTGTAATTTATTATTTTAAAAGTCAATGGAAGAGAAATTATTTATCAATTGATATTTTTTATATAAAATTTAACATGAAATAACTGAAGTTGATGTTTAAATGTTTTATACACTTGAAGTGAAGGGAAAAGAGGGTTGGAAAGCCTTGATTGAACATCCTCAAGATCAAAAAATTATTAATTTAAATTTGAGGACGAGTTTTTTCAGCTCGAGAAGACTAACGTAGGAGGTTTTTTAACAAAACTTATTTTTCTTTATTTATTTTTATTTTTTCCTATTTAGTCTGAAAAATTAAATATTATGCTTAATAATTTTTTTCCTAGTTTATTCTTATTTTTATTGCTTTTTCTTTATTTTCAGGTTTTCTTGTTTATGTTGGTTTTTGAATTTATTTAAAGAGTTGCAAACCTTTTAGAAAAAAAAATACTTCAAGAAAAATATTCATTAATAAAATTATGAATTAGGATTCTATGTTATACCCTCCCCTGTTCGACTTCAATTCCAGGTTGTTATCTTCTTGTTTGTGTTTATGCATTAATTTTTAAATATAAATCATTTATAAAATAGTGTGAAAATATATTGCAAACCTTTTTTTAAGAAGGAAATAAAATAGTACCTTACTTGTTTATAGTTAGTCAACGGGTCGGTTCATGTATTAATTAAAAAATTAATTTAGTCATTAATACCATTTAAAACTAGTAGAGCACAACACGTTGTTGGGCTATGGTATCTTGTTATCTAGACTTGGTGTTTTCATGGGAATGGCAAAACACTCAGAATTATATCCAAGCCATTAGTTTTTTCAATAACAAAATATAGCCTATTATATTTTATAATATGGTGTACTAAAAAATTATAATATGGTGTACTAAAATATTATGTGTTAATGTAAAAAGACTAAAAAATAGGGATTGAACATGAAAAAAATAAAACTTAAAGGACTAAATTGAATATTTTTATGCCATTTGAACAAAAAGCACGTGAAATGTTCAGTTTCTTTAATATCAATCTTTATTATTATTATTATTAACGTGAGTGTCCGGACTAGCTTGCGTGCATCTCGACTAATCCCACGGGCCCTGAAGTTAACGACCATATAAGCCTTCAATAGCCATCAATGAGCAACTACGGGGCTCGAACCTGAGACCACAGAGAAAGCAAACCCTTTAGTTTCAAGATCTTACAATTGGGGCACCTCCTAGATGATTTTTTTAATATCAATCTTATTCTTTGATCTTTCAATTTTAGTTTTAAGAACAATATTAAATTACCTTTTAAAAAATTGCTCAATAATTCAATGCTGGAAATTTAACGGAAAATTGAATGTGCGAGAACATGCAAATTGAAGTAAATAATTTAAAAAACCATGTCAATATAACTTGCAAAGATTTGATTGAAAATAAATAAATTTTAGTGATCAAAATGAAATGTTGTAAGAATTTCAGAGACAAATAAAAAATATTAGTATGTGTGTGTGTATATATATTTCTTGAACTATTGATGTTTTAAAATACATTATGAGTTTATCTTTTAATTATTTATATTTTTCTACGCAGGAGAGTTATGATAAAAAATTAATATTTATATGTAGTTAAGTTAATATTTATTTTTGCATTGGAACTTTCAAGCATTATATATATAAATACGCACACAAAATCAATGAGGAATAAACTATTTTCTTGCTCCAACACGAGTAATACAGAGTGTCATCCTTGGAATTTTAGAATATTTAAAAAAATATTTGGTTTGGTTCGGTTTTGATTTTATAAATCTGAAACATAAAAACCAAAAAATCAAACTGAACTAGAAAAATAAAAAAAACCCAAACTCAACCAAAACCAAGTCCATTAAAAAAGTTCAAAAAAACCCAAAAAAACAATATAGTTTTTTATTTTTAATATGAAATAACCGAACCAAAACTGGTTGGTTGAGTTTGAATTTTTAATATGAAATAATTGAATTGAACCTAAACCGGTCGGTTTGAACCAGTTTTAGTTCAGTTTTGATTTTTTTATATATTTTATAAAATTTTGGTTTGGTTGTTTTCATAGATAAAAACCGAACAAAAAATAATCACCTTTATTTTTCAACAACAATTTTTCGTTCTTCAATCTTAATGAGATATATAAAATTAGATTTGGTTGGCTTTATTATTTTTAGATTCTTTTTTAAAATTAGTTTTTTTTTTAGTTTCATTCCTCAATATTGGATTTGTTCGAAATTGATATTTGTTATTTTTTTTAACTTTTTTCTCTATGAGATTATCCTGATGTCATGCTTCGAGTATTTAGCAGGTTCAATAGGGTTGATTTGAGCCTTTTTTTTTTCTTTGTTTTTTTTGTAATTTAGCTTTTTTGATATTTGGTTGATTTGAGAATTGAGATTGATAATTTTGTTCAATATGCTTTCCCCGAGAGATTTGGTGTGCTAACTTGGGCAGAATCAGATCAATTTTTTTTTTTTAAATTGTGTTTTTTTTTCTCATTCAACATGTTATTTGATTTTTATTTTTATTTTTATGTAATTATCTTGTTTTTATTTATTTATTATTTTGTTAACAGATAAAATTATTAAGACATTTTAATAATATTATAAGATTATATTTTTATAATGTTGACAAATATTTATATTTTACATTGAATTATTGCTAAATTTATTTATTTATTATCATTATCTTTTTTCTAATCATATTATTATATTAGGCAAACTTATTCATCCCATTCAAGTAGTTGACCGGTAACTACGATTTTTGTTTTTGAATATTTACATTATCTTAACACTCTTTTAATGTTTGAACAAAAGTACATCTAGCAACCAATCTAACCCCGCTGGTTTTAATTAGCAAGCGAATTTGCAATTCCCCTCATTCACTCCTTCCCCGCTACGAACAAACACCATCGTTATCATCGCTCTCTCAAAAACTCCACACACAGCCATGCAAGCCTTGCAATCCACTCCTCTGCGTTCTTCTCCCTTAAACCCACTTCACAAAAAACCCCACAATGCAACTAAATCCCCAACTCAAAGACTCTCATTTATCAAAGCATCCTTCTCTTCATCAACTAGTAATTCCACCGTTTCGGCTCCTAAACGAGAGAAAGACCCTAAGAAGAGGATTGTTATAACCGGAATGGGATTGGTCTCTGTCTTTGGTAATGAAGTCGATGCTTATTATGATAAATTGCTTGCAGGTGAAAGTGGGATTGGGACCATTGACCGCTTTGATGCTTCTAAGTTTCCAACCCGGTTCGGTGGGCAGATCCGGGGGTTTAGTGCACAAGGTTATATTGATGGAAAGAATGATAGGAGGCTTGATGATTGTTTGAGGTATTGCATTGTCGCTGGCAAGAAGGCTCTCGAAGATGCGGATCTTGGAGGGGATAATCTATCTAAGGTTTCTTTCATTTTTTGTGTTAGTTTGAATATTTTTTATGTTTCTTTTTCTGGGTTTTCTGGGGTTTGTTGTTTTGCTTGTTATTTTGGATCTGATGGTTGTTTTTATTGTTAATTTCAAGAAAAAGGGAACTTGCATTGGCAATTTTGTTTCTATATATTGTAGTTGGTATTTTGATATAATAAGCCGTGTCACTACGAAAATGGTGAAGATGCTGGACAAAATCAATTAATCTTGAATGCTTCATTATGCTTTTTTTTTTCTTGTAGAGAAAAAACATTTTAAAGTAATTTTGAATTGAATGGTATGTCGGACCAGGTTGGATTTGGTATTTGGCTCGTTGTTTGTTTGTTTGTTTCATTGGTATTGAAGAAAGTATGTGTAATTTCGTTTGCTCAAGCCACATACTTGCTGGTTGTTGTAATGTATGTTTTGCAGATTGACAAGGAGAAAGCTGGGGTGCTTGTTGGTACAGGAATGGGTGGTCTTACAGTCTTTTCTGATGGTGTTCAATCTTTAATTGAGAAAGGGCACAGAAAAATTACCCCATTTTTTATTCCTTATGCTATAACAAACATGGGTTCTGCCTTGCTTGCAATTGAACTTGGTTTCATGGGTCCAAATTACTCGATTTCAACTGCTTGCGCTACTTCTAACTATTGCTTCTATGCTGCTGCCAATCACATTCGCCGAGGTGAGGCAGATATGATGATTGCTGGTGGAACAGAAGCTGCTATCATCCCTATTGGTTTGGGAGGTTTTGTTGCATGCAGGGCCTTATCACAAAGAAATGATGATCCAAAAACCGCATCTAGACCATGGGACAAAGATCGAGATGGTTTTGTTATGGGTGAAGGTGCAGGAGTGTTGGTAAGCTTGTGTCTATTTCTGTGCTAAGGATGGATTATCTATAGATTTTAAGCTTCTTCATCTATTTTCCTTTTTTTTTCTCCTGTCAACTATATCTTTTTTTGACATTGCACCTGCATGTCATAAATGATGGAATTGAGTTCTACTTGATTGGTCATAATTTAATAAGATATTGCACTATGAGTTGGAATCTAGATGTTATATGAATGGAGTTGTATGGTTTGGCAGGTAATGGAGAGCTTGGAACATGCAATGAGACGAGGTGCACCAATCATTGCTGAGTACTTGGGAGGTGCTGTTAACTGTGATGCTTATCACATGACTGATCCAAGAGCTGATGGTCTTGGGGTATCTTCATGCATTGAGAGAAGTCTTGAAGATGCCGGTGTGTCGCCTGAGGAGGTATCTCCCTTTGTTTCTGATGACCATCCTAATTTTGTGTTCTTTTTCTTCTTTTGTAGTAGTAGTACTCTGGTGGAATATATCGCAACTGTCTTACATTTTAGCAGTGTGATTTTTAAACTATTGCACAATCGTTCCCTCTGACATTAATTTAATACTCGTACCTGCTATCTCTAGAAGTCCATCATCTGTAACTCTTGTTATGTATGGGATGTGCATCAATGCACACTATAGTGAAAAAGATAGTGCCAAGATACATTCTTTTAATATTACAAACAATAATGTCAAAGTATAGGAGCTCCTTGTAGAAGTTATACACAAGTCTCGAGTTCTCTGCAGATCCACTTAGTTGTTGAGTGTAGTCCTCCCATTCCATGTTCACAGGCAATTACCAGGGACACATTTGGCTCTTAGGTGTTGGCATGTCTCTGGTTGGGGTGGAGAGTCAATCTCAAAACTTCTTGTTGTGGTGCTGGAGCTACTCTCACTTTTATTCTTTACAAAAAATGCAACCTTAATACATGGACTTGTAATTTTTATATCAAAGTAACTTATTGTTTGCTCAATGTAGTATAGGATGACTCCTAAAATTGCACCCTGTATGCTTTAAATTGTACGTCCATTAACTAGGTGACCATTCAGCCATCATTCCTAAATGTGGTTGCGAACATGGTAGTTGATGTTCCATCCATGTAAACTACCTTCAATACCAGATGCCATTTTAGCCACTTCTATTAGACCCAAAAAAAGAAAAGAAAAAAAAGAACACAAGATTTCTGTTGGTTTCTCATGCCTCTCTTCTCTCTGAGATATGGATTGTTTAAAAATAATTTCAAATCCAAATCTCTGTTTCTCTACTTTTCTGAGTGCTCCTGTATGGAGCGCCCACAAGAGAATGTCTTATTATCCTTGTAATTTCCTATGCACACTTTGGAAAATCTTTCAGGATGAGGTTTCATTTCAAATTGTTGAAACCCCGCCAATGGGTAAGGATATTGGAGTTTATGTGTGTGTAAAGTGTTGTAGTTGGTTCTGAATTTCTTTTGCTGATCATTTGTGATTTTATTAATTCATATTGATACATGTAAAGGGCTATTAAGATAAAAGAAAATTAGTTTGATTGCAATGACAGGGTTAGGTTATGACTACCTGAGTGGAACCCTGCCAAGCTTTAGATTTGAATTCTTTTTTTCTGTATTTGTTTGGTTTTGTATGTGAGGGAAATTAGGAGTTCCAACTGATGTAAATGGAGGAAAGTTGTGAGTAGGAGAAGATGGAAGAGCCCCCCCCCAAGGTTACATGGCTATTAGTTTTAAGTTACCATCTTAATGTCGTCATTCACATTAGCAGGAATGGGAAGTAAATATACATTAGCAGGAATGGGAATTATACATGTGATTTAGGGATATTGCCACTTTGGTTCTTTAACTTTTTAAGATTTCTATTTGATTTTTTTTTTTAATTTTAGTTTTTTCTATTTGAGCTTTTAAATTGTATAAAGTTTTCTAATTTAGCACTTTCCTCTACAAATGCCCTTTTGATCATTGACATGATGATGGATTTGAATATTCTTCGTGAGGGTATTTGTGGAACAATTAATTAATTTAAGATTTTTTAAGTTGTTTAAATACTCAAATAACACAAATTGAAGTGTAAAGATTCAAATGGAAATGATGTAAAAGTAGAAGGATGAAAGTGTGATTATCTCTCTAAATTAGGCCTTAATTGGACATGGTTTGATAGTTGAAACACCTAGAGAAGAGTTAGAGATAAGGTACTCGTTGATAAAACTCAAGTTCATGCACTGAGTTTGGAATCTTTCCCTTCTTCTGTACTTCTTCAATATATGAATGCATGGTAAAAATCTGTTGTTGAATTCAATATATTAATTCTTTAGAATCTGAGAAAAAAGTTAGGGATATGTACTTGGATGATTTAAAGTTCAATCATGTTGCAAATGAATTGGCAAATCACACCAAAATAATGCAAAATGTTTCTTTTGGTAAATTTATTTCATACTAAATCTGTTTTGTTCTTAAAGCATAAATCAGGAAAGAAGAGTTAGAATTTTCTTTTCATGGGGTCCTGAATAGCTGGAAAGCATATATTTGTTTAGTCTTTAAATGGGGTTATTTAATGCCATCATAAGTTTTGTTCTATAATATAAGAAGGCTGTTGTTTCGGTTGGTGCTACTGTTAGCAAATTAATCTAGTGCGTTAATTTTTCAGGTTAACTACATAAATGCACATGCAACTTCCACTATTGCTGGCGACCTTGCTGAGATAAATGCTATAAAGAAGGTATTCAAGAACACTTCTGGGATCAAAATCAATGCAACGAAGGTAATCTCTCTCCCTCTCTTTGAAGTTTGATTGTGCATGCTTTCTCCAAGACGTTCCAAGTTTTGAATGGAGAAGCCTACAATGGTGTTTTTTTCAATGGGTGGCTGACGTTGTAAGCTTGTTCATTTTGTTTCAGTCTATGATTGGACATTGCCTTGGTGCTGCTGGAGGTTTGGAAGCAATTGCTTCTGTGAAGGCCATAACAACGGGATGGTTGCATCCTAGCATTAACCAATTTGTATGTGTCAGATCATTTCTGAGTTTTAATTCCATAATTTTGTGGTGCTTCAGGTGTATTTTTGTTAACTTAAATAGATGGTCTCGTGAATTAGACTGTGCTTAGTGCATTCTTTTCTGACTGCAGAATCCAGAGCCCTCAGTTGAGTTTGATACTGTTGCCAACAAAAAGCAACAACATGAAGTGAATGTCGGTAAGATGGCGAAAGCTTTCAATGTGGATTTTGATTTTCAATTGCTGTAAACCAGAGTCTGAAACTGCTCACTTTAACCATGTCTGTCTACAGCTATTTCGAATTCTTTTGGATTTGGTGGACACAACTCTGTCGTGGTCTTTTCTGCATTCAAGCCTTGAGCATCTGGCCTCTGTACATTTCGTTCCATGCATTCAAGCCCCGAGCATACAGCTTGTCTGCATTTCTCGGAGGGGATCAGTCTTGCTTAGTTGAGATATGCTCAAGTGTCTAGTCAAAGAGGCTTCTCCATCATTTAATTCGAGCATTCCAGGCGATTGTAGTTGTGTTGTAATAATTTTGAGTTGAACAACAGCTTTAAGGTTTATGGATCGTTGATCTTATTTGATTAATTTTCGTTTTTCTTTTCCTTTTCCGTTGTTGGAACTTTTATAATTTATCTTTATTATAAAAACTAAGCGAGTCTGGACCCGAGTCTAGGTGCAACTGGACAAGGCCTAAGTGTGCCTGGGCTCATCTTCAACCCCTGGTTCCCTTTTTTTTTTTTTTTTTCCTTCTTATTGTTTTTTAGTTTTTTCATCGTTAAGTTACTGGTTAAGTGTACAAATTTAATACATTGGTTTTTTTTTAACCAAAAAAAAATCATCATTAATTTTTTAGCGTGGGTGTATAACTTAAAACTTTTAAAGTTGATTTTTTCCCTATTAAATTTATTTTACCATTAAATAATCTTTAAAAGATAGTAAATTTTAAACTATTTTGTATGTCTTGTATATCAAATTAGAAAGCTATCTTAATCCAAAACAAAAGATTAGTATTCATTATAATATTATAATTACTATATCACTTGTTTATTTTATTTATTACTTTTGTTTTAAGGATAAGGTGGTCTTTTAATATGATATAAACGTATTTTTAAGGATTATGCAAGGTTATTTTGGTAATTATTTTTTAATGCACAGTAAAATTATTAATGTAACCCTTAAATAAAATAATCTAATACCTTTTGCACAAGGATTTTTTATATTTTCATATTTGATAAAACAATAGAATTACTACATTACCCTTATCATTTAAAATTTTTAACCTTAGCTTTAGGAATTTGGTTGTAATTTCATCATGGTTTGTTTGTAATTATTATTTAGTTCTAAGGGTATTTTTAGTTTTATACAAATATTAAAAAAAAACAAAAAGGTGTTGACGCATGCCTTGCATGCATTAGCGTGTTGGTCTCTTCGTCACCTTTTTACAATTAGATCTGGTGGTTGTAATCGTGATTTCACCACATCATTTGATTTGTCTTGGCATCTTTTTCCTTTCTAGATGACATGTGTATTGTAGTTTGGCGTGGTTTGGCTCAAAAATGTTTTTCTTTTCTTTTCTTTTTTTATTTTCCTTCTCTTTCTTCTTCGGATTGCATTCCAGCCATGCAAAAAATCATATAATCTCTTCATTTTTTCCTTTTTTTGGTTCAATCCTTCTTCTCTTATTTGCAATTGTTTTATTTATATTGATTATTTCTAATTGGATTTTATTTTCAATTTCATCCTTGGTCATTTAAATTTTTTAATTTGTTTTTAAATTTGGTCCTCGTTTTTTTATTTGTTATTTGTTTTCGTTTGAATCGTTTTCTTGATTGATTTGTTTTTTTTTTTTCAATTCCATCCCTAGATATTTATTTTCATTTATTTTGTATGTCAAATTTGGTCATAATTCTTTTATTTCTATTTTTTAATCATTTTCTTAACGGATTTGTTTTTTACAATTCCAGCCCTAAACATTTAATTTCATTTCATTTTTATGTTGAATTTAGTCTTAATTCTTTTAATTGCTATTTTTTTATTGATTTTTTTCTCCATTTCATTTCTCAATATTTGTTTGATTAAGAAACTTGCTTCTTTGATTTTTTGGGTTTGTCTTTAATGGGGTCACCCCGATCTCATGACCTGAGTTATGGATTTGAAGGACTAACCTGGGTTGACTTCTCTGTTTTTTTAAAGGATTTGTTTTCAAATAGTTTTTTGCTGGAATTTTTTTTCACTTTCCTATTTATATGATCATTATGATTTTATGTCCTAGATCATATGTGTTGATTTGTTGACCTGAGTTGATTGTCGGATTCGCTCGAGGTTTTTTTCTTGCCTTGACAAGTTTTAAAATTTTATATTTTTAAATTAGCTTATAATAAACTTCTTGATAGGAACCAGATCTAAGGTTTATAGGTTACGAGCTTTTTAAGATTTAACCATGTTTAGGATGTTTTTTTGGGTTTGCTTGGTTTTTACAAATGTTTTTAATTTCACCCCTATTATTATTAATCTTTAAAATTTGATCCTTATTCTTTTTATTTATAATTATTTTATTTAGGATTATTTTTCATTTTTTCCATTAAATTGCATCCTCATTGGGTTTTTTCTATCAATTTTTGTCCTCGTTATTTTTGTTACTTTAGCAAGTTTTTTTAATTAATATTTTTCTACTAATTTCATATTTCAAAATTAAATTGATTGAGAATTATGCTTTTTAATTGAATTTGGGTAAAATTTTTTATAAGATGCGACTTTTAGAGATTATACTAAGTTTAAAAGACTTGTTGGGTTTGCCCTGTTTTTTTCCCTTTTTCTAAATTGATGCTTTCTTATTTTTTATCCTCTTTTTAACTTTTTTTTATGTTATTTTTTGTTTAATTCTAATTTTTTAAACTTTTTTTTTCTTATTTTTTTCCGTTTGATTCTATTCGATTAGCTCTCAACAATTTGTTTTTATTTCACCCCTATCATTTTTAATTTATAAATAATATATCATATTCCAAATGATTTTCAATTCCACCCCCCATGATTTTTTAATCTTCTAAGTTTGGTCCTAATTCTTTTAATTGCAATTTTTTTTGTCTGGGATATTTGTTTTTAGATTTCATCCTTATTGGGTATTTTTTCTGCCAAATTTTAGCCCTATTTTTTTCTGGTTCCTTTTCTTTCGCAAGTTTTTTATTAATATTTTTTCAACGATTCCATCATTCAAATTAAAATGGATGACATCTAAGTTTTTTGATTGAACTCGGGTCTATGATTTAACAAGTTGTAAGTTTTTTAGATTATACCAGGTTCGGGAGGTTCGCCTAGGCTTACTTGGTTTTTTTTTTAAGCTAATGTTTTTTTTTAATCTTGACTTTTTTTTCCAGTTTTCCTTCAATTAGGTTTAGGCTCGGGTGTGGGTTTTTTTTGGTTATTTTTTTGGTTAGTTTATTTATTGATGTTGGGTTTTTTTTTTTTGTATTATTTAAATTGCCAATTTAACCAATGACTTGCGATTTGATTTTTTTTTAACCTCACTATTTTTACATTAAGAAAAATTATTCAGCCCATGGCGACACGTGGGCAACATATCTAGTACAAACCTAAAGTAAGAGGAAATATTATGGATTATAATCTTGTTTCTCTTTTTTTTAGATTCTTATAAAAAATTCCACCCCAGTCATTGAACTTTTTTTTCTTTTTAATTTCACATTGTATTTTGTGGAAATTAGGTTTCATGATTTGCTTTTTATATGGTCATCAAAATATTAAAAAAATATCTCGATACTAGATTAATGCTTGATTTCACAAAATCAGATTTTGGTTATAGAGCTTGTAAAATAACTAAAATTCAGGGACCAAAACTGAGATTGAGGAGAAGAACAAATCTTTTTTTGTATACTATTTATGGAGCACCTTTGTAACATTTTCTACTTTTAAGTTTTGCAAATCTCGTCTTGACACTTTTTTTTTCGGTCCAATACTTAATTTTATATGTTTTTTAGCTATTGGATTGAAAGAGGAGAGAAAAACTCGCTGATAAATAAAAAGCGAGAGAAAGATATTGATTGACCATATTTCAACATTAAAAAAGTTGTTCTTGGTGTCATCAAATGTCATTTGACAAGAGAAATTTTATTTAAATGTTTTTTACCCTTTATCTTACAAGAAAAAATAGATCGAGGTTCAGAAATAAATTTTTTTTTTACTTGATTTTGTGTTGTTGGACTAATTTTATAGTTTTTTAAATTGATAAATTAGTTTATTAAGGTTGCAAGGTGTTTCTAAATGACAATAAGCTAAAAATAGGTTTTTAGATTCAAAAAATCTAAGTTTGATTTTCTAAGATGGTTGAAAATTGGTAGGTAGATAACATGTTGTCAGCCACAATAAACAAATTCTTTTTAAAAAATAAAAAATAAATCACATGTCATTTGTTTTTTTTTTAAAGTTAGGAATTAAAAGTGTAAACTTAGAATACATAATAACTTTTTTTTTTCTCTTGGGCTATATACATGGCTCAAATTCTATAGTCCATGCACCTAGTATTTATCTACATTTCTTTTCCAATAATTTATTTTTATTATTTTAATATTATGAGAAAAAAAGCTTATCGTGATATTAAAAATGTTGTTCAATTTTGTTATGTTTCTCAAATAATTTGAGTATTACCAACTTTTTTCAATTCTTATGTCCCTATTTAGTAAAAATAAAAAATAAAAGATGGCTTATGAATATACAATAAAAATAAAATTACTTTTTATTTTTTTGGATAGATTTTTTACATTAGTTTTTTTTTTCTGCGTGTAAGGCCCATGTGTGAGGGAATGGACAATAGCTATCCGAGCCCACAAACTACATGTCATTCCTGCAGTTTTTTTCCCTTCCCGCCAAAGGAAGGGCAACCCACCACCTCATTCCCGCCAAAATCAGAGTAGGGTAAGGCAAGGCAAGGCAAGGCTAGGGCGCGAAAACAAAAGGAGTCCACATTCATTTTCCCCTTTTCATCTGGGGAAGCCTAAGCCTAAAAGAGAAGAGAAGAGAAGCAGCAAAATCAAGAAGGGGTGGCTGTGAATATGGAAGACAGGAGCAGTCACAAGCGAGCTTTGTTGGATTTCTTAGATCAAAACATATACAAAGATGAGATCAAAGCCATGATAAATCACAAGCGACGCCGTCTCATCATCAATATCTCCGATCTCCACTCTTTCCAGGATTTTGGTCCCAGGTATCTTACTTTTTTCATCACATCAGATCTTTTTTCCACTAAGGTTTTCATTTCTTGATTATCCTTTCTTTAGGATTTTGCGGAACCCTAGTGAGTATATGCAAGCATTCTGCGATGCGGCCACCGACACTGCTCGCAGCGTTGACCCAAAGTACTTGAAGGAAGAAGAGCAAGTTCTTGTGGGTTTTGAAGGTCCTTTTGTTTCTCGCCGTGTCACTCCTAGAGACCTTCTTTCTGAATTCATTGGCTCCATGGTTTGCGTCCAAGGCATAATCACCAAATGTACCGTCGCTTCACTCTCTATAATTAATCTGTTTTTTTTTACATGGGATTTTAACATATTGGCAATCGAAAGCTAAACTGGCCCTAACATATGAATGTGATGCCTTGTTTCAATACTTGGACGACAAGCATGATTTTCAATCTAAACTGCTAGTCTTCAATTTTAGGTTCCCTTGTAAGGCCAAAGGTTGTCAAAAGTGTTCACTTCTGTCCTCAGACTGGGAGCTTAACTACTCGTGAATATCGGGACATTACTTCTAATGTTGGTTTGCCCACAGGCTCAGTGTATCCTACAAGGGTATTGTCAAGTCCTTGACTTCTCTATTCTTTGCCATTGTCAAAGGAAGGTTTTTCATAGAAATTTATTTTCTTCAGGATGAGAACGGCCACTTATTGGTTACTGAGTATGGATTGTGCAACTACAAGGATCATCAAACCTTGTCAATGCAAGAAGTCCCTGAGAACTCTGCTCCTGGTCAGCTTCCACGCACTGTGGATGTCATAGTTGAGGATGATTTGGTTGACTGCTGTAAGCCTGGTGATCGAGTGGCTATTGTGGGAATTTATAAAGCACTTCCCGGGAAGAGCAAGGGCAGTGTGAATGGAGTGTTCAGGTAGCACCAACCTCTGAACTATATGCACCATCCCGTACAATGATTTTCTTTTTCCTCTTCATGGCATGCTGTTTTCTGGTTTGAAGCTTGACAAAGTGATTTTGATGAACAGGACTGTGCTCATAGCTAATAATGTTTCTCTGCTCAACAAAGAGGCAAATGCACCGATTTACAGTCCAGAAGATTTAAAGAACATTAAAAAGATAGCCGAAAGGGATGATGCATTTGACCTGCTTGGTAATTCACTTGCACCTTCAATATATGGCCATTCTTGGATAAAGAAAGCAGTGGTTTTGTTGATGCTTGGTGGAGTGGAAAAGAACTTAAAGAATGGCACCCATTTGCGAGGGTGAGTAATAACGTTTTCTCTGGTTGGCATTTTAATGTTTCTGATCAATACAGAATAAAACAGTACCCCGGTTACATGTACTTGTCTACAAGAGATCAGATTCCTTTTCTGCTTTCTGTTTTATTTAGAGCAGTTTCACAGTGCCAAGATTGCCTTTTGAGTCTAACTGATCCCCTTGTTCTTTTAGTGACATTAACATGATGATGGTTGGTGATCCATCTGTTGCCAAATCTCAACTTTTAAGAGCAATCATGAATATTGCTCCTTTGGCCATATCAACAACGGGTCGTGGTTCTTCTGGTGTAGGTCTGACAGCTGCTGTTACTTCTGATCAAGAAACAGGTAATGAGCCATGGTTTAGGCACTTTAGCATTATCTGGTAGTTTTTTACTTTTTAATCCGGGATGTAATTTGTTTTGACTTTTACCAGGAGAAAGGAGGCTTGAAGCTGGAGCAATGGTTCTTGCTGATAGAGGTGTTGTTTGTATTGATGAATTTGACAAGATGAATGATCAGGATCGTGTTGCTATACATGAAGTTATGGAGCAGCAGACTGTTACTATTGCCAAAGCTGGTATCCATGCATCTCTGAATGCTCGATGTAGTGTGGTGGCTGCTGCAAATCCCATATATGGAACTGTAAGTGAAATATTTGCCAATCATTTAGACATTTTTACTGCAAGTTGTTACATCATTCTATTCTTGTGTTCAAATTGCTTACCTTAGCTTTTTTCTATTTTCTGAATCGATGTGTAGTATGACCGTTCAATTACACCAACGAAGAATATTGGACTTCCAGACTCTTTGCTGTCTCGTTTTGATTTATTATTTATAGTGTTGGATCAAATGGATCCAGACATTGATCGTCACATTTCAGAGCATGTCTTGCGTATGCATCGTTACCGTTCTGCAACTGATGGTGGTATGTGATATATCCTTTTCATGTAATAAAGGCTACTTTCACAAATGCTCATCAGGAGAAACTTGCAAATATAGGTGAGGCGGCGGTTGATGGAAGAGAAGACAATGCTGATGCCGACTCATCTGTCTTTGTCAAGTATAACCGGATGCTGCATGGCAGGAAAACAGAAAGGGGTCGGAAGCGTGATACGCTTACAATCAAGTTTCTTAAAAAGTATATCCATTATGCAAAGCATAGGATTCAGCCTGAGCTGACAGATGAGGTCACTATGCTTCTCATATTTTGTCTTATGGGTTTTTTCATTCCCCTCTGTAAATTGCCAATCTTCCATATCTGATTCTACAGTTTAAAACAGAAAAATAACATTTTTCGTTGGGGAACCTGTGTTCCTTGCCTCCCAACCCACTTAAATGCAGAGTGGCTGTTTTCAAGCTAATGCTCCCCCTTATGTCCACAGGCATCTGAACAAATTGCGACAGCATATGCTGAGCTCCGAAGTGCCAGTTCAACTGCAAAGGTTGGTCTTAGCTAGGTATTGGAGATAATTGATGCTGTTCTCATTCTTTTCATCATCTGATATGTTGCTTGTTTTTTGTAGACGGGCGGAACACTTCCAATCACTGCTAGAACCTTAGAAACTGTAATACGACTCTCCACTGCTCATGCTAAATTAAAATTGAGCAGAAAGGTATTAGTTTCCTATCTCTTTAGGCATGTTATGAGATTTGTGCTGTTTTACTTTCAGTTTTCAGTACTATCAGCATACAGGTCATTTTCTATGGGGTTAGTATTTATGATTTCTTTGCATGTTGTAAATGATTTTTGCTCCTGCAGGTTTCCAAATCTGATGTTGAGGCTGCCCTAAAAGTTCTAAATTTTGCTATTTATCATAAAGAACTTACTGAGATGGAGGAGCGTGAACAAGAAAGAGAGAAAGAGTTGGAGGGAAAGCGCAGAGCTGAGTGTCATTCTCATAGAAATGATGCAGATGACCATACTACTGCTGATAGAGATGGGTGGGTAGACATTGCTTAAACATTCTTCCTGAAACTCTTTTTTTGGTTCACCATTTCCAGTGTCCTAGGAATGACTCTCACTATCTTTCTTGGTATATATAATGGACCATATCATCATACCTCTTTCATTTCCAGTTACAATTTTTTTCACTCTCGTGATTGGAATGTAAAAACCACGAGCATACAATATTCAGTTGCATATCATAGTGTTGAACTATTTGTCTTTTATTTATGGATGCTTGTGCATGTGCTACAAGGCAATTTTTTAATTTTTTTTTGAATAATGACTTGTTATTAAAACCCTAAGTGCTCATGCTTCACAAGTATTCCAAAATGTTGCTAAAAACACTTAAATGAGGTAGTTGACAGCTGACAGCTGACAGCATGTTGGTCAATTTCAGCATATTTCAAAATGTTGGTTGTAGACAGACATTTGGATCTAACTAGAACTTCAAACTATTGTAGTTGTGCTAACATAACTCGGATCTGATGCTGCATCTTAATAAATAACCGTGTCAAGTTCCCTTATGCTGAACTTTGTGGGCATCAATTAATTAAATAAAAAGTTGTTGCGATGTGCTCTTCTTACAACGAATGTGTTTGGGCTAGCTGGCAGCTGCATCAGATGAGGTTTCTTGTCCTGGGATTTGTTGGGGGCCAGGATTGCTGAATTGCTCTTAATGAAATGAAATTAAGTGTGGGAACATATTCTTCCAGTAGCACGCATATTTTTCTCGAGGTTTGCACTAGTTCTGCAGTTCACTTTTTTTTTTCCCCTTCTGTTCAGTTCAACAACAGATGCCATGGAAGTAGATGACCATCCTCCAGCAGAGCAAGCTACTGCTGAGTTGTCTCTAGAAAGGTGTGATACTAGCAACTAATAGCTATGATCCTTCTGGTTTACTATTCTGTTCCAGAATTCTTTTACAATGTTGATTATGTATTTTTGGCCCCTGCTGAGTTGCAGAATTGAAGCATTTAATTCAGCATTCCGGGAGCACATGCGTTACATGGATAGCATAACCATTGATGACCTAGAGAAGGTTGTCAACACAGGAGGTGTTCCCTACTCCAGGGAAGAGATAATGCTTCTATTACAGGTAAATTGATCTTCTGTAATCACTGGGAGGGCATACAGGAATTTTTGCATTCTATTACTCTACAGAATTGAGGGCCTTTTTTTCACTTTTTTTTTTTAACGGGAAATTCCATTTCGAGTTTAGAATTACTTTTAGGTGCGTGCATATATACACGTTCTGTTTCTTCCCTCTCTTATAGAAAGGATAAAATGTAAAGAAACGGTTCTCTTTATAATATTTCAGAAGCTGCATGATGAGAACAAAGTGATGATAGCAGATGGAAAGGTTCACATGGTGATATCATGAGTTGTTGCAGTCAAAGCAGGTATTTTGTTGTTAATCTATACAATTTATAGTCACAACATATGAAGAGGTATCCGGCTCTGTTAGATTTAAACTAGTTTGAACCCTCGTCCAAGCTGGAGAAAAAGCAAAAAACTTAATGTATGCTTGTAGTGTTTCTATTTTCCTAAAGGACACTTTTGGGTTTATTTCCTTTTTCCTTTCTTTGTGTTTTCTCTTCTTTTTTACTTTTTTTAAAAATTGGTGTTAGACCGAGGATTGAGTTTCAGGATTTTTCACAGGCAGGCTTAGTTTGGAGGGCAAAATGGAAGGTTGAAGAATTTCCAGCGTGTACTTGCTGAGAGCCCGTCTTAGCAAATTGCAAGGCGTGCATTATAGAGCTTAAGTTAACTGGGAAGTAGCTTTCGATTTCGTGAATGATTTGGTGCCTTTCTGTACTTGGTATACCCTAAGTCTTAGAGCTTCCAAATATCTGTGGGATCCATTGTGAATTTCCTTGTATTAAGGATATGCTAATCATTACATTTCTGCGTTGGCTTAATTGTTTTTGGCCTCTGAACCGCTGCATGGACTGATGGCGTAGTGCCCCCGTGCCGCCTGTTTTTGGTTATTCCTCGTCTCTATGAACAGTGCACAACTCTGTTTTACAAATTTACGAGGTAGGGTCGATTAAAAGATTGAAGGCTCTGCTGTGATTGTTTTAAATTTAAAACTTGCAGTAATTGTTTTAAATAATAATTTTCCAAAACAAAGAGCACTTCATTCTTCTTTTTAAATTTTGCTGTTTTCTGTTCTCCATGTTTTAAAAATTTGAAAAACTTCCTAAGCCGCTGTGTTCTTATGTCTTCAACTTTTAATGGAAAAAAGTCTTTAAATAGAGATTAAAGAATACGGCAATGAGAAGTGCAATGCTTAACAATTTATTTGTTTAAAAGTAAGAAAGGAAAGCTTCATAATGGGACGATAGGCAGAAGACAAATGAAAAACAAGAGAAATTAGCGGTGGTGAATGTGATGGTTGAAACGTAATGTCAATCTGATTCTACTTTGCCCACTCATTTGATCCTAAAAGCTTCCCTTCCACCCGTCTACAAATCCATTACCTTATTTTCTGCAATTCTCTTCTTCATTACCATACCAAGAACCTCCCAATCTTCCTATCCTCGTATCCATCAAGGTAAACACTACTTCCACAATTTTCTTGTAACATTCTTGATGGACTTGATCATACTCTTACATGGTTTCTTGATATTCCAAGAATGCATATGTAATGATGTGTTTTTCTATTTAAATGTCATCAACTCTCCAGTCCCCCACTTTATTAAAAAAAACAAGGTTCATATATTATAATGTTAATTTAATATGTCCAATAACTAATCGGTTGATTATATAACATTATTATATTCATGTAAATACATATTTATTATTAATAAATACTTAATTTATCTTTAATATTCATATAATATTACATTAATAAATTTAGAGTAAAGATAAAATCTATTGGATAAAAATGCTTTTCAAAGAAAATTATAAAATTGTTATAATTATAAAATTCCTATTGTATCAAAATATTGTTCCTAAAATATTTTTAGTCGATACTCTTTTAAATACCAGATATTATTAGAGCCGTAAAAACTAATATATATTATGTTCTTTCCTTTATGAAAGGAAACAACTGTTCTTGTAAGCAGCTGAGGTATAAGAAATACCTAGAACTAAAAAATACAGACTGGAACAGGCCAATAACATCAGATAAAACAACCTTTAATATGGTCGTAAGGAGCTTGGAAATGCATTTGTATATAAGATTGCAACAAGAAATTGGTCTAAAGTCATTCATGCATGTAAGGTTTTCAATTTTAGGCGCTAGAGCTACCCTGGTTATATTAACACAGCGTGACAAATTGTTATGGGAGAAAAAAAACCTGACAGCTGCCATAAATTCTACCCCAATTATGCTCCAGCTTTTCTTGACGAAGAGGGTATTGTAATCATCAGGGCTACAGGCTTTGTTATCGGGAATGGAGAAAAGGGCAGCCTTGATTTCCTCATTGGAGATGGGGTGGCCTAAGGCTGATCTTGCATATCTGATATGGATTTTAGGAAGATGCTGGCAATATCTTTATTGAGGGGAGAGTGGCGAGGAGACATGATTTTCTCATAATACTTTGTTGCCATGTTTCCTAACTCTTGCTAATCGTGAACAGAATTGCCATCTTCATCCATCAGAGTATGGATTCTGTTTTGAACTTGTCTATGCATCAACGAATTATGGAAAAACTTCGTATTCCTATCCCCTAGCTGAAGCCACTGGATTCTGGATCTTTTCTTGAAAAAAAGACTCCTCTTCTTTAAATAGCTGCATGTAGGTGTTGGTTAATTCCCTCTCTGTGGATCTGGCTGCAACTGTTGTAGGGTTGAGGTCCAGAGTGGTTTGAGCTATATTCCATTCATCTTTAGCCTTTGCCACTCTGCTGGAAATGTGGCTTGTGTGGTGCTGATGGATCTTTCTGAGCTCTGCCTTCAAAAGACGAAGTTTGGTGGTGAATTTGAACATGGGATTGCCATTTACTTGAGTCTGCCAGGTAGTACTCACAATGGCTGGGAAGTCTGGTCTGCCTGCCCACACACTTAGGAATTTGAAGGGGGAGCAATGCTGGTAGCTTGTGTTATGGAAATAATTGTTAAAATGAAGTAACATTGTCTGTTGTAATTATTATCGTTGTTGTTATGAGAAATGTAACTGAATAAGAAATGATGTGGTATACTTGTGGATTCAGGAGAGACCACAGAAAGGACACAACAACAACAACAACAACAACAACAACAACAAGGGAGTGCGAGCCGAGCTTCTGTAACAAGGTAGGTAGAAACACTTATATATTTCTTAAATGTACATAATTATGAAAACTTGTTTAATTTTTAGATTTTATATATAAATGTTGCCAAGAGTTCTACATCTAATAAAATAAATGAGAAATGGAAATAGACTTGATTAACTATTCCGGTAGTGAATAGTTAATGATACTAATTGGTTCTATCGATATTGACATTTTCTAGATTCGATTAGTCGGTTTCGAGAACGGGAGGCTAATGATGCTAGTAGGATTTACTAACATTGGTATGATCATCTTGGAACATGGGGAATATTGAACCTGATTAATTATTTCGGGTTATGAATAGTTAATAATATCGATGAGTTACATCGATATCAACATTTCCATGCAACTTGATTAGTTATTCCTGGTATGGAGGCTAATGATGTCAAGGGTCCTTGACATTGGTATTTCCGAGGATATTTCAAAGTATTGTTGCGACTTGATTAACTATTTCGGGTTATGAATAATTAATGATACCAAGAGGTTGTATTGATATCAACATTCATGATAAATTTGATTAGTTGGTCCCACTGATGAAGACTAATGACACTAATGAGATTCATTAGTATCAGCATTACCATCCCAAGGTTTTGAGAAGAAATAAAAAAAAAAGATATGATTAGCTATCCGATGAAAGATGGTTAATGATACCAATAAATTGGTATCAACACTTTCTTGAAGGAATTGTCCTTCGATATAAATATGTGATATTGGTTGGAGGTTGAATATGAAATGAAAAATATTAGTGAATTCATGAGAAATAAATCCTAAAAAGAACCAAGTAGGAATTATAGGGAAATATGAATGAATATTAGTCTTGAATAAATTGCTTGATTACCAATATTAATAGTGTTTTCCATGATATTTATATTTCAATGTTATATTTGTTCCAGATCCGTCACACTCACGAAATGAGTGATTTTCAGATCTTTCTATCCTTTAGTCATCTAGCTTTAGGTGAATATTTATGTATTTTGTATTTTAAGAAAATGTCATGATTTGAATTGTAATAATAACTTTTAAATTGAATGTATGAACTTAAATTTTATTTTCATGTATTTATAATCTTCATGTATGCATGTTTACTTTTTTAGTGTCATTTAATACTTCACTTCTATTATATTAATGTTTGAAAGATTTCGATTCCATTGATGTTGATTGTTGGAATTAAGACCCAGAATGATTGGGTTGTGATTGACTAATGGTTAATAGAAGTGTAACAGGTTGTTGTCAATAACTTGAGACTTCCCTATACTAACTTGAGACTTCCTAGTATAGGGGAGACTCTGTCGGAATTTTGATAGAAATTTCAGTGGACCCTTGTATAAATTGGATTTTTAAAAAAACATTTACCATGTTTTTCCCTAAATTATGATTAGTGTGTTGTTCCAGTAACTAAGATGTTACATAAGATCACTACATCATCTTATACAGAGAATGTTATGCTTTGTTCCTGTTACATGTCATCTTAATCGAGGTAACGAAAGGACAAATATTGAGTATAACATGAACTATATGAAGGTACTTGAGTGATCAAGAGATGATTCATCATCCTAGGTGAATTAGAGAAAATGTTCTATCTGTTCTCAAATCGTGTTGACTGAGAAATCCTTGGCTAAGGTGGAATGAGATTTGAAAAGAGTTTCAAATTTTATTCAAACAATCAATAACTAAATATGTAAAGAATAAACATGATTTAACATGGCAAACATACTCCATACTTTAATGTTAAATTAAAACATTATTGATGAAAAGATATTAATTACATTAAGAAACCGGTTACTGAAAGGTTATGTCGAACCACTAATAACTTTTCTAATATTTGAGGAATCATGACATGTTGCCAGACAATGCACCTGATCTTCAAATATAAGTTAATCAATTGTTTAATCAATAATAAATTAAATTGTTTAATTTATTTAATTTTATTTAATTAAAATTAAAATTTATATTTGGGCCATCATATTAGGAACCTAACATGTTACATGCATTAAGAACCATTAATCATAAATAAAATTGAGATGATTTAATTAAGTATGACTTGATTAAAATATATTTTAGAAATTAAAGACTAGAATATAATTAATACAAAGATTATATTTCTAAACCTAGAAAAATCAAGTAAGGACTTGATTGAGTTAATTTCTAAAATTATCCTGAACTAATATATGGATATTATTCAGGGGGCAAATTGATATTTTTTCAATTTATATGATTTTTTAGATTTTTCTAAAAATAGTAAGTTATGCCTCTTATTTTTAAGATAGTTATTGTCTGTTAGACAAAAAAACTACAAAAACATAGAATTAGAGCTATCACTCTAAGCATAGCAATCTCTCTTTTCTAAATAGAGATTTAGGAGATTTCTCACGGGTAGTTTATGTGAACTATCAATGAAAGTCGGACAATTGAACAATTTATGGTTTGCAACAACCTAATATTTAAAGAATTATTTAAAGCAAAAATAAATCAGATTTTCAGATAATAAATCTATAAATAACTCTACATGTGTCTAATGGGTCCCAAAGACTCCCAAATAATTTTGTTTCATAGTTTATACTGCGTGTATGCTATTCAGGAAAACCAATAATGGTATTAGAGCTTTTGTTAGAATAATTAAGGTTGTTTAATTGCATGTTTTATTATTATTGGTGTTAATTAAAAATTAATTTTATTTGCGAAATAAAAATGTTCTCAAATGACAATTTTTCTCTCATGATTTTCGAAATCAAACAAAAAAAATTTGTTTCAAGCCTCGGCTACTGTTTTGGCCAAGGCTGGCTGGAGCTTGGAAGATCCGGCTAGAATCTGGAATTCCAGCTGGATTCCAATCAATTTATTAAAAAAAAGGTTTTGCTGGCTATGCATAAACAGCGATGGCACCAACACCTACTAGCGCGTCTGGTCAATGCCTGATGTACCAGGCTAGGTCGCTGCTAGTGGCAGAGGCAATAACCATGGCTGTTGCCCCCACCACAGCAGTGCTAGCGTGTCTGGCACTACGACCTTCCAGCACGAGGTTGATGCCAACTTGTAGTGCCTAGCTTTGCTATTTTTTGAGAGGAATGTCGACGATGAAATAGCCACCGGCGAGAAATGAGGCGGCATGCTTTGCATAACATGTTGTGTAGACTTAGAAAAATATGGTGTTAGCCGTGCATAAAAGGGTGTAATTATAGAGAATATGCCAATAAAAAAGAAGACATTTTATGCATGCAATGTTGTGCTCTAACTTCTCAAAATTTGGAAGTATGTTGAGATGGGTGCCATGAGTCGAGCATTGAATAACCTAAGTGTGAGAAAGAGAGAGAATGTGTGTGCGTGTGTGCCAAGGAAAGAAATAAAGGGGAGAGAGAGGTCGATTGGGCCCAAAAAAACTAGGAAATCTTGGCTGTTTTATATTTTATTTTATTTATTTCTAAATTATTTCAAAGAAGATTAATGGATGAATAATTTTTTTCAATTACTTTAACGTGTTAATACGTTTTTAAAAATACATTAGCCATCATGAAATTTCTTTCTTATACATTTTTACAAGTTGTAGCTATTTAAAAAACATTTAATATTTTTTTAAAATTTTTAAACATCTTCAAATATTTCAGTGGCTGATTATTTTTTTAATTTTTTTTATCTAAAGATTCCAAATATCTTTATGCGTTAAACACTTCAAAGACTTTAGGTTTTTATGTTTTTTAATAATTCATTTCACCGCATTTTCTTCCTTAAAGTGGTAGCCATCTTATAATTTAAAGTAATTTATTTTAATCGACTAAAATTAAGTAAAATTTGATAAATCATTTTCTCAGTGGCTCATTTACTGAAATACCACAAATATAAGCACAATTTTGGGGTTTTATTAATAAATAAGCCTCTAAAAGATTAATTAATTAAAAGGTTTAAATTTTATGAATGCTAAAAATATTAAGAGACTGAAAAATAAATAATATAAGAATTTATTTACGTAAAACTAGAATCCGTGATCGACCATCATTAGAAAAAAAGAATAATATTCCTTCAAGTGTTTATATATATAGAAGTTTAAAATCTAATTGTATCTTAAACTGGATTTATATTTTCGTACAAGGAGATCGATATAATT
Source organism: Populus simonii (assembly GCA_007827005.2). NCBI lineage: Eukaryota > Viridiplantae > Streptophyta > Magnoliopsida > Malpighiales > Salicaceae > Populus > Populus simonii. Next base: position 13,034,872 of record CM017467.2, read on the forward strand.
AGAAAGGATTTCTTTATTTTAAGCATAAAATTAATTTTCCTGAATTATGAAATGATCGATCGATTAGTGTTCATGCACGGGTGTATTTTTGTTGCTCAACTTTTCATTCTAGATTGATGAGCATTTTGTATTATTAGGCATGGTTCTATAATTCTGTTATTAATATGTCTGAGCGTTGATTCACAATAAAGGACTCCGTGGCCCAATGGATAAGGCGCTGGTCTACGGAACCAGAGATTCTGGGTTCGATCCCCAGCGGAGTCGTTCCTTTTATTTGTTTTTATATTAAACATCATATTTGTGTGTTAGGTTGTTTACACTCCACTCCCTAGGATAGGAAAATAGATCATCATGCTAAAAAAATAATTAAAAAGTAGGAAAAATACTATTTATACCAAAGATTTTCTAGGGTCGGCAGGTTAGTAGAGTTGAGTGGGTTTCAAACATCCTGAATATTTATTTATTAAGTTTTTTTTCCCACCAACATTTATAATGCAATTTTCTCTGTTTGGGACTGGAGAGGCAGAGAAATGGTGTTCGCATTATTTGCTTTGAATTTTGATAGAGACAGTCACATTCCTACTCCTCCTATAATATTAAAATGAAGTCAAGGGCAAGGCGTGAATCTCTCTCATATATATATATATATATATATATATATATATATTTTAACATTAACAGAACTTGTATTTTGCAGTATTTTCTCCTAATCCATTAGTTTAGTGGGTCATGGAAGGGCCTTGTTCATGTTCCTTCGAAATGAAAAGGAGGTGACTGTATGCACAGAAAATATGACTTAGCAGAAAAAGGAAAACAGATTCCTAAGCGAGTTCATAGTGATTCTCGAATGAAGGGGCATGGATTAGGCTGACTCTACAAATAACCAGCAGATTTAAAGAAGAAAAGATAGTTGAAGACTCCAGCTTAAGTCCACTAAACCAACCCATTCATTTGACGAGATAGCAGACTCTTAATTACTAAAGCAAATTGCTATAGAAGATTAAGAGAAGAAAAAAGCTCTTTGTCAAAAGATTCAAGATTCAGCTAATCCCAGTTACTGAAAAATAAATCCTAACACTTTTCCAGGTAATGATGGGGAAAGAATCAAAATCAAAATCAAGGTATTACCGATGTCTTTAAGCTCACGCACTTCCCCACTTGACTATCTTTGGCCTTTTCCTAATAAACTTGCAACTTTTAAGTTCAGTGATTCTCTAAGAATTGCACCGTCACAACCTTTAAATAAAAGTAGGGCCGAAGGTTTTATCTCAGAGCATAGATGGTTTTCAAAATGTTCTGCCTCTGTTAGAGTTTTTATTTATTTATTTATATAAAGAATTTCTAGATTAAAGATCAATGTGCCCAAAAAAGGTGCCAATAGGATTCATTTACGTCAACTGGTGACGTCTTATTTATCATTTGGTGGTAAACCTCTGATCTGTAGCTTTTGTGGTCTCAAAAATGGTGGATAAATGAAGTGTTTAGAAGGTTGGAAAGGCACTCTCTTCACTAAAGGAGGATGGGGGTTGCAACGTATTGTTTGATTAGGAAAAATAAATGTTTACTTAATGAAAACAAAGAAAAAAAAAACTAAATCGACCATCAATCCATGAAGAAAATTGAGATTGATTGTCGAGGAGATTAGTATTCACATTAGGCCATTTTATCCAAAGTGTTTAAAACAAGAGTTTTTACCTGTTAAACTAGTAGATATTGTAATATAACAAAATCATATACTACTGTTAAAGAGATATGCGCAAATGAAGAGTACCAAGTTGTGCTAGGATTTAGATTGTACAGTGATGAAGTCATCAAAAAACTTCGCATTGAAATTGAGCTTTTCACGGTTTACCATGAAATTATGCCAAGATGTGTGAAATAATGAATGTGTTTGTTTTTAAAGTAGCTTATATAGTTATGGTTTTAAAAAAATATGATTAGGTGTTGTTAGTTGGATTTATATACGTGTTTGGTAAAAATTGTGGTTGAGGTTTATATGCAGCAAAAAACATGTAGATCAGTTTGTTTAGTTGTAGCTTTTGCGTTTACGGTCTAAAAAATGCAGTTAGGTGTTTGGTAATATACCAAACTACGTTTTATATTGTGGGGCCCACCAAAAAATTGAGTTTGAAACACAGTTTTTGTAAAGCAGTTTTTACATACCTTTTTAAATGAATTTCGTAAAACTCTATTTGTTTTTGCTTTTCAAAAGCACTTTTTTTAAAATTTGATTTTTTTTTATTTTTTTCTTTACTTCAAATTAATTGTTTTTGTATTTTCAGATCATTTTGATGAGATATTATATCAAAAATAATTTTTTAAAAATAAAAAATTATTTTGATACATTTCCAAGTAAAAAACACTTTTGAAAAGCAACCACAACCAAACATTCTATACTATATGTGGTGGAGAGTCTCGATCTCCAAAGTTGGTCCTCTGCATGCTTATGAGTCTAGATGTATTTATACACCTAGCTTGTAATTGTTTTCATGAAGAAATTGTGTCATTGGCCAATCAAGTGGCTCATCAATTGGTGTGATTTCGTGCCATGGGTTCTATGATGCCTAACATGAGATTAGAAGAGAAGTTGTTGTGCCATGTATTTGTGACAGAGTTTGTTTATTTTCATTGGTGTGTTTTTGGGCCGGTAAACATGGCACAAATATAGCTATTGGTGATATAAAACAATGCATGTTTGTAAAATGCCTTTTCATGTTAGACATAATAAAATTATGAGTGCTATATTAAAATTGTCAATACAAGAAGATAAAATAAATGTATAAATATAGAAGAAAAATCACACATCAAGGAAGAAAATTAAATTGGTTGCCATGAGGCGACCACTGTCGGTGTAGTCGCTAAAGGGGTGACCACGCTGGTCACCAAAGGAGTGACTAGTTGATCTCCCAAAAGGGCGACCATAGTTCTAATTAATTATTTTTTAAACCTTATCACCCCTTTCAAGTCTTGTAAATATACTTGTTTGGAAGACTTTAACTCCCTAACAATAAGAAAAACTAAAAGTTTACTTTCATGGTCATATATAAAAATGTTACCTTTATGGCTATGCCTTAGAATGTTTTTTTATTTTTGGTGAACTCATGAGAGATTTTTGTTAATGTTTTCTAGAGAAGGATACACGACCCTTTTGAAGATAGTGGTCATCAAGACCTGGAGAATGATCCTTATCCTTTTAGAGACATGTGGTCACAAGGATTTAGAGACAATATTTACGGGGATCTGAAGACATGTTTGGATACATAGAGACTTTTCAATGGATATTCACATGACAAAGATATGGAGAAAAATACTATTTTTTTTATTTGAAAATCTCAATAGATGAGGATACAATGCATATGATAGTTTGGAGATTATTTGATCTCAGGCAAAACATCAAATGCACAGACTTCTTTTCCTAGTTCTAGTTGCTTTCCTTTTCTCACAAATTATAGAGGTAACTTCTAGTGATAAATCTTTCCATCTCTATTCTTAAGGCATGACATTTCTCAATATCATGCCTATGGATACAATTAAAAATGAAAAACTTATTTGTGTCCCTTATCTTCACACCCTTTTTCATGGGAGACAGATACTGTACAAATACTTCTCTTGGATAACCAGTGCCTTAGTATGTGTAGTGGACAAAGGCAGCTATAAGTTTTAGATATTGTAGTTGGACATTGATGGCGCTAAGAAGGCTTTTCTCTATGAAAATATAGGTGACCTTGTCTGGTCATGCTAACTTCTTCCAATCTAATAACATTTTTCATTATCTATTTGACATTGAGGAGATTTTTGTCAGGGAGTGTATATAACCTTTCTATAACAACCTGACTTTTTCAAAGCCAAAATTGGTGGATTTTTTTAAAGTTCTCGATACTTCTCACAATGACATTCCATGAATTAGTAATTAGGTTTCCTTCTTTATCATGACATCATACGAATATAGTTTTCATAAATCAACATTCTCATAAGATGGATACTCAATATACATGCCCATAATATTATATTTTCATATTCATATATTTACATTACATCATTTTGACATACTCATGAGTTTGCATTCTTGTTCTAGTCTTGTTATCAACACGAGTTTATACACGAGTGCTGAACAATAATTTACACAACTAGTACTTTCTTTTATACGATTCTCAAGTGATTTCACAACACAACATCCTCATAAAAGAGAATATCACATAATATATTCGTAACATTGTATCTACATGTTCGCACATCCACATCCGTGTTCCATTAAAATTTTCATTATAAGTCCTTACAAAAAGTGTTGAATGACAAATATTCAACATAAAACCTAAGACATACTATTACATAACACCTTTCAAAATATATGAGCCCATGGAATAGACTTTCTTACGCACCTTAATTGTGTGATGTCCCTGTTACTAAACAATATGGATACAAGAATTATAAATAATCTAACATAATAATAAATAACTAGAAGTACATTGTCGTTACTTTTCATTATTAACTTAGAATGGATAGATTCTTTCCTTTACTTCTTATATGCATTGTACATCTTTTATTATTTTGTTAAGTGTATTTGTCTCACTCACACACCCCAATCTCTCCATAAGAGTTGTGGGGCCGAAGTTTAATATCAGTCGGGGTTAATTACTTCACTTTAACCCCGTCATACCTTTGATACTTTTAGCCGTAGCTAATCACAATATTTAAACTCAGCCATTCATCTCGGATGCCATTAACCCAAAACTAATCACAAAATCAAACCCGTCTACGGATACCATTAGCCAAAGCCAATAATCATAATCAACTTGGCTATTCATCTACGATGCTATTTACCAAAATAATCATCAACCACAACCCAATCATCCATCTTGGATATCATTAGCCAAAGCTAATCATCACGCGCAACCAATCATCCATCTCGGATGCCATTAGCCGAAGCAATCAACAATCACAATCCAGTCGTCCATTTTGAATGCTATTAGCCAAAGCTAATCATCAAGCATAACCCGATCATCCATCTCGGATGCCATTAGCCAAAGTTAATCAACAATCACAATCAACATTCCATAATCGGTTTGACATTCATCAACAACCCAATTTCATAACAACTCAATTAACATTTCTTAGTTGGTTTAATATTCATTGCAACACAATACTATATCCTCATCAAACAAGTCATTTCAGAACATTAACATTTTCATCATCGTTTCAACATTCATCTAAAACTCGAACAACATTTTATAGTCGTTACAACATTCATTAAGAATTCAGTCAAACATTTCATCTTTGTTTCATCATTCATCAAGGATTCAATAATATATTGTCCATAAGTAAATCATTTCAAAGCATTAACATCATACGAGAAAAAGGTGGAAACCACCTATTTGTTCCACCCGCGGGGTGTCCTTGTCCTGACGAAGGTCTGATCCCAGATGCACAACCTAAAACATCAATGACCACAAATCAGTACATTCGTATTCAGTAATCACACACAACTCATCACTACGCATGTCTCAAGCATTACCATCACATAACAATCATCTTAATCACCAGGCCATTTTAGATAGGTAAATCTACTGCAGAATTTAATTAGCGAAAACTTGTTCGCTAATGATCCATAATCATCAGCGAAAATTGATTCGTGGTTGATAATAGAAATTCAGTAGCGAACACTAATTCTCTGCAGGCAACACACTTCAGCAGCAAAAGCTAATTTGCTGTATACACCGAAACTCGACAGCGAAAGCTAGTTCGTTGTAGACAATATAATTTCGACAGCGAACGCTGGTTCGTTGCAGATAACACAATTTCGACAAAGAATACTGATTCGCTGCAGATAACATAATTTTGGCAGCGAATACTGGTTCGCTGTAGATAACACAATTTTGGTAAAGAACACTGATTCGCTGTAGACAACACAATTTTAACAAAGAACACTGATTCGCTGCGGACAATATAATTTCAGCAGCAAACACTAGTTCGCTACAAACAACACAATTTTAGCAGTGAATGCTAGTTCGCTGCAGACAACACAATTTTGACAAAGAACATTGCTTCGCTGCAGGCAACACAATTTTGGTAGGAACACTAGTTCGCTGTAGACAACACAATTTCAGCAACGAACACTGCTTTGCTGCAGATAACACAATTTAGGTAGTGAACACTAGTTTGTTGTGAACAACACAATTTTGATAGCAAACGCTGGTTCGTTACGGACAACACAATTTTAGCAGTGAACGCTGGTTCATTGCGGACAATATAATTTCAGCAGCGAATGTTGGTTTGTTGCAGACAACACAAATTCGAACAAGAACACATGCATTTTAGTTCTAGCATTATATTTGTTCTTAGAACCCAGCAGAATCACACAATTTCAAGCATGAATATATGCATTTAAGTTCCAGCATTATATTTGTTCTTAGAACCTAGCAGAATCATATAATTTCAAGCATGAACACATGCATTTCAGTTCCAACATTACATTTATACATTAACACATATCCACAGAATTTTATCAAAGATTTATTACAGAAATTACATCACAGTTGCATGTACGATTCTGTTTATGGCAAGGTCATCCCTCAAGCATTTGGCCACCTAAACTTTTGGTCTGTCCAGCCACCATTATGGCCGGCTAACTAACAAGATTTGCATTTACAAAATCATCCACCCCCCTTATATTGTCTATTCTAGTTATAGGTCCCTCATCCAGCCCCTTTATTGTCTTTCTTTTTAGTTTAGTTTTTCCCCTAGCAGCTAGTGTAAAATCTTGGCCAATCCCTCATGGTTTTTCTTTTCCCTTTCGATTCCAAGGCTCAAGAATTGGTGAAGATAAGATTTGGTTCATACCTTACTATTTTTAGAAGTTTTAGGAAGGAATTTAACAAGATTTTCTTCCCCATCTGCTCATGTTTTTCTGCTACTTCTTCCTCTATGGTTTGAATTTTCCCTCCCTCCCTCCTTCTCTAGCTATACTAGCCAACCTGTTACACACCCTCTTTTGTCATGGTTTCAACCATTTTTGACACTCATTAAGTCTCCTTTCCTTTCTAGGGTTCAAGAGGGATGCATGCAGCTGGATTGGGGGTCTTCTCTTTGGGAAAGAGGGAGGGGGTCTGCTGCATGTAGTTAGTTGGATTTTGGGGAAGAGCAATAATATCTATTATGGTTGTTATATAGGACAAGAAAAACCATTTTAATTCTACTATTAATTTTCACTCTCGAAACCTCTCCGATAACCAAAAAAAAAGAAAAACCTAAACTTTTCATCCCTAAAACTACTAAAAGCAATTGCATTTGATGGTGGCTGGTTCATTTATTATTACAATCATGGTGAATCAACCACCATAAGAATACTATGGACAATAAAAAACATAAAGAGGAGATTAAGGCTATATGACAATCAAAAACTTTTGTAATCCGATGCCATTTCTATAGAACCTATGATATTTTTGTCAATGATTTCAAGTTATGAAATCATTGCAATATTTATGATAAATGTTAATGAGATACCAATTGTTCTATTGTTTTTTCATCATGAAATATAATATGCTAATCTAACATGTTTAAAATCCAGAACGGTGTAAACAATTATGCTAACTTCATCATTTGGATGTTGAAAAAATGATTTCATATGGGAATTCATCAATAAAATAATTATACCAAGATTTGAAATAAAATTTGTCACAAACTACTTGATAGTATCACCAATAATGTGCCAATCTAACAACTCAGATAAACACAACATTCTTACATGAGTGTAGATTTGAATAAAAACAAAACATGACCAATAAATCTTAAACTCTTAAACTTCTTTTTCATAGACCAAGATCACTAACATGATGGAATATCTTACCTTTTAATATTGTCCTGCTCACTTGGATATTGATTAAAGAGGATATATGTGAATTTGAATTATTATAGTGATTTTATACAATTGCTAGTCATAGGAGATTCAATAGCACCATGTGCAATTTGACTTCCTTGTTATGACAAATTTTATACAATTGATGTTTGGTCTGTCATTATGATTATTTGTCTAAATAACATAATTTTGAAAATGAATATATAATGGGATTATAATTTAGGAAAATCAATAATTCAAATGAATATAAATTGTCCTTCATTCTACATACTAATGTCATCTAGCAACAACTCTAAAAACTATATCCAATAATATGTATTTTCTACGCTCACAACAATATATGCATATGTTTAAAAACCATCATATACATATAAAAGCTATCCACGGTCATTCACCTAAGAAATATATATCCTTTATAAAACACCCCACTTAGCATACACCTTAATTTTCCTTCCCTTATTATTTTGTACAATCACATAACCTTGGATATTGTTCCATGAAAGAGCCATCAGTAGTCTTTACTACAATATCTTCAGCTACAATTATGATTTTTATCGAATGTCTTCAATTGAAAAGTGCTTAAATTGGTGCTATATATCAAAGGATATCCTTTTGTACAACAAATATTTATGAGTTATTAACTCATTTGATTTTCATTGGTGCTATATATGCAACAAATAGATATCCTTTTATACATCTAACCCTGGCTTCATCTTTGTCTTCTTTTTTAAGGTGAGATCACAACTATTGATGATTGAATGCTCATTCATAGCTCTTTTAAATACTTTAGCACTACTGCCAAGCTAAAAAAATTTGTGTTCTTCAAGTCATTTATGAGATTGAATACTATCTCTTATTATCATTAGCATAAATAAATCCACCTAAATCTCCTTCAGAATCATCCACATTATCATCCTTATTGTCAAACGTGTGCGACATCATGGCGATCATCCATTCATGGTATTTATCCAGGTAATCGGGAAAATGGGGAAGAAAAGAAATTCTTGTCTTTTATCCGTGGAAAGCGGGAATGAGAGTCGCTACCTAGTATTTTAGTCATTAGGAACCCTAACTGGTCTCAGAAATTGGACATGGAGACTGGTTGCGTAAAAGAAATGTATTGACACCCTAAATACACCATACCTAAGGTAGATTGCATTGTTTGATTGTCTGATATATGCTAAGGTGTTATTGTATTTCTAATTGTTAGTCCGTCTATGGTTTAAGAAAAGTCCTCGGTAAGGATATCCTTATCTTCTTGGATAAAAACCTAACCGTTCTAATATCTATAAAAGAAATACTTTTTAATATTGAAAATACATTTTATGTATAAATTCGTAATCCCAGATACTAAAACAAAACAAAAATAATTTTTTTTTTGGTTTTTTGAAATATTGGCCTAGTTCTCATGACTTTAATAAACTAGTTATTAAAGCTCAAAATGCATGCTAAAACATGTTTTTGAATTGTTGTTATATGAAAAAATGATATAATGTTTTTTTAATCTTTGAGAGACTTAGTTGTATCCATGAAAACAAAACATTTTTTTGTTTTATAATTTTTTGCAATGTGTCGACGAAAACTAAGTATTTTAATACCGGATTTGTATCTTTACGGTATAAAAATACAAACCAATATTAAGCAAAAATAATAGAAAAAATACGCGGGGAAATCACAATTTTTTCGAAAGGATTTTTTTGATTTTTTTTGGACTGGGTTGGAATTGGTCCGACCCATAAACAATGGCTTTCGATTGTTCACGTGAACAATGGAGAGTGAATTATAATTCACTCTCCACTGTTCATTAGCAGAACAGTGGAGCTGGGAAGTGGCGAAGCGGAAGAAGGAGGAGAAGGAGAAGGGTAGGGGAAGGCTGACCTAACAGTGTCCTGTTGCGGTGCTACTGGTGGCAGAATGCGGTTGCAAACGGTGGCGTTGCGGTGTCTCGTTTTCTTGTCTCTTTTGCTTCTCCCCGTTTCTTCTTCCTTTGTTTTTCGTTCCCTCTATCAACAATGTCCTCCCCTCTAAAAACCTCTCTTGTTTTTTTTTTTTCCTGGTTCTCAAAATGTTCCCCCAGTTCTCTCCTCTATATTTTTCTTTCAGTCCTTTCTCTTTGTTTCTTTCCCCATCCCTAGTTCATCTATGTTTTCAACTCCCTTTGATTCTCAAACAATGTCTCTCTCTCTCTCTCTCTCAAAACCTTCTCCCCTCCACAATGTCCTCTTGATTTCCAAAAATCTCCCCTTTGTTCTCTCTCAATCCCCTGTCTTTGTGTTTATGTACCTCTATTCTTTTTCTCTCACTTTCCCCCTGTCTCTCTTTCTTTTCTTTTTTTCTTCTCTCTTTTTTCCTTTTTTTTCTTCCTCCCCCTTTTTTTCTTTTGCCTCCCCGTATTTATAAGTAGGAGGAGAGGGGGCCACCTTGTCCTATCTCGTAATGGCGCAAGGTAGGGTGGCATGGGGAGTCTGCTGCAGGGCATGACTCCCCTCTCCTTTCTTCAGCGTGATTGCAGGGTGCGTGGAGGGGTATGTCTTGTTAGCATTTGGTCAAGTTGGGGGAAGAGAGAGAGAGAGAACGCGGGAAAAAACAAAAAACAAAAACTCTTCTTCCCCTGCTGCACTTCCAGGGGAAGAAGAAGAAGCACAGTGTTGTTTAAAATGACACTGTGTTGTGCTTTTTTTTTTGTGAACAGTGGATGAAATGATGCTGTTTTTGTAAAAACGCGTTGTTTCATTTAAAAAGGAAATGGGATCAAAATACATTGATTTCCAAATCAGTCCTTCATATTTGATTTATTCAATCAAGTCCTCAAATGCAATTTTGATTCAATTCAATTGTATCCCTGCCAAATTAAAATGTCAGCCTTGATGCTGGCCGTCATTTTCACTTTAGTCCATGGTATCAGATTTATATAATTTGACCCTCAAATGATCAATAAACTTCCATCTTCTTCAATTTGGCCCCCGATTCGGTTGATTTAAGTCCTTCTATGTACGCGCCTTTTCCGGTTTGGTCATTGGTTTCAGATGTTTTCAATCAAGTCCCTAATTGGGCATCAAACTTCAATATTTATGCAATTAAGCCCATGATTTGACCAAATCAACTCTTAAAAATTATAATTTGACCCCTGAACTTTAGTTTCTTCCAATTAAAGCCTAAATTGACTTAAAAATTAATTTTCTTGCAATCAAACCCTTCATAAATTAAATTAAACCTTTAATAAAATTTAATTGAGTCCATAAACATTTGATTTTGGACATTTCTTCCTCAAATTAAATTTTCTTTGTCAACAGGGCTCTCATAAGTCAAAATATACTATTAAATTTCAATCTTTGTAATTTTGAACCTCCTCAACCAATTTTGACCATTTTCTGGGCACTCCAGAATCGTCTTCTCACAACTATTATTTTTTTTTGGTTTTCTTTCGAATATATTTTTTGTTTTTTTTTTGTTTTTTCTTCTTTTTTATAAGGGGATCAAAAAATAGGTAATAACATATGCCTCTTTTTTTGGTTAAGTGCTTTGCATAGTAAGTTCTGTAAAGATAAACAAAACCAAACTTCCGAAACTACTCTTCTAAATGCTTGGTTGATCTGAAACTTTGTCTCTACAACAATCCCCTTCAATCGAACACTAACGATCAAAACTATGTACAACTTTGTTATTGTTGGATCCCAATTTGGAATTGTTCTAAATTCTGTTTTTAGTTAGGTTAACCTGAAATTCCATTTGGAGATTCCCTTTAACCAGAACCTAAAAAATATTCTTCCTGATAGCAGGGTTTGAACCTTCTTGTTTTTTTTTTCTTTTGAGAATTTTCTAATTGTGGGGTTCTTCTTACTTTTCTTCCAATACTAAAATAATATTGGTGGCTCGGTCAACCTGGAATCTCATATGGCGATCTCTTTTAACCAAAACCAAAGTTTTTGTATAGCTCGGTCAACTTGAAATCCCTTAAGGCAAATCTCTTTAACCAAAGCTAAAATTCATGTGTGGTTGGGTTAACTTGAGATCCCATATGACGATCCTCTTTCACCAGAATCAAAATTCTATTTGTAGCTCGGTCAACTTGAAATCCCATCTAGCGTCTCCTTTTAACCAAAGCTAAAAACCGTGTGTGGTTGAGCTAACTTGAGATCCCATCTAGCCATTTTCTTTAACCAGAACCAAAATTCTGTGTGTAGCTCGGTCAACTTAAAATCCCATCTGACGACTCCCTTTAACCAAAGCTAAAATTTATGTGTGGTTGGGTTAACCTGAGATCCCATCTGGTGATCCTCTTTAACCAGAACCAAAAACGCTATGTGTAGCTTGGTTAACCTGAAATTCCATCTGGCGACTCCTTTTTACCAAAGCTAAATTTTATGTGTGGTTAGGTTAACTTGAGATCCCATTTGACAATCTCTTTTAACCAGAACCATAATTCTGTGTGTAGCTCGGTCAATCCGAATTCCCTTCTGGCGATTCCCTTTAACCAAAGCTAAATTCTCTGTGTGTTCTTCCTGATGGCAGGGTTCAAACTTTCTTATTTTCTTTTTGAGAATCTCATAATGGTAGGGTTATTCTTTTCTTTTCTTTTTGATGATAAGATTTGATTGAGTTTTTCACTTGATGATTTTTTTGTGACTTTTGTGATTTTGCAGGATTGACCTCGGTCCTTTCTGATTGCAGGGTTGACATCTGTCCTTCATAATGACTAAAATTAACTGGATTTTCTTGATGACAGGGCTAGAAAACTCGATGCTTCCTGATTACACGATTGACCTGATAATTCCTGATTGTGGGGTTTGCAAATTCAATGCTTCCTGATTGCAGGGTTGACCTGAAGACTCTTCTTGATGACAAAATTGATCTTCTCATTTCTTTAAGATTTTCCTAATGGTAGGGTTTATCTCATCTTCTTCTTGTTCCAGGGTCAAAACAGTGATTTCTTTGCTATCATCAACTTAATGATTTTTTCTTTGTCCACAATCTTGCTGGACTTTATTGAGGATTTTCCTGTAACAAATCAAAAAATATTTGATGCAATATTTTGAGGTTAGATGTCATGCATGCATCCATACCTAGTTTGAAATATAGGTCCCTCCTCTTTGAATGTTCCTTTGTCATAGGGTGCCTTTGTTTGCTATTCAATGCCTTCTTTGTTTTTCTGTGCATCGACTCATTCATGTGCTAGTCTTCCACTTAACTGTAAATACAGTGCCCATCTCATGCTGTCCGTGATGACTATTGCTCTAGTTGTTTATCAAACTTGACAATGCCTCCAAGTGTGGTGTTGTTTGATTCATCATGAAGGAGCTTAACCAATTATTCATCTTCTAGATTCTCTCGAGAACTGTTCTTTGAGTAGTCTTATGCGTCCTTCATGAAACTATCAAGTCGCCCATAAATGTATCTCATAGCTTGCAGTAAAAAGCTCATCGTTGTATTCTCAGTGTTCTTCTCAATAAGTTCTTTTCAGCTCGTCTAATTAGATTATGAAAAGAAATGCATTGACATCATCAATGTTGTTCATTTTATCACTCATATTCATGCAAGGAAGTGCACTTTGGTCTTCAAAACAGTGGTCCCACAGTCAGTCTTGGTGATGTGCATCTTTTTGATATTCATTCAAATGCAATTGTATGATAACATTGGTCGAGATTCATAGCCATGTTTCATAGGGTAACCTAAGATGATGATATGAAGATGTCCTTCAGGTACATCTTTACTTTCAATTACTACTGGGGTTTACTGTATTATAGATTGTTCTTGAACATCATTGCCCTTAATTGATCTAAGTGTGCTTGTACACTGATTATCTTTAATTGAACCATATTGTCCTCAATTCACTGATTCATCATTTAATCATATTTCATTGCCCCCTAACTGATCTGAATAATGTTTGTTTTCATTTTCAGGGTCCACTTTTCAAGAAGTGTTGAGAAGTGTCAATGTCATTTCTGTCAAGGATTTTGCAAACTCGATTGATGTTTTTCTTGTTTAACAATCTTTCTTGTTCTGGAATCAACTCTCACATTTCAAAGGTCATGTCTATTCAAGTCTAATTGTTGAAATGAAATCAGAGATGTCAGTATTTGAAAGTATTTTAAAAAATCAAGCTTCTTTGGTCAAAGACCCAACACACGTCATTCAATATATGTAATCCTTTGGTTGTCTTGTATTCTGAAAACAAAAATTGACCTACTGTATGATTAAATTTTAATTTTTGATCTGGGGTATATCATTTGATGGTTTATGATGAGGTGACCTTTTTGTGAATTTAAAAAACAAGATGCTTAAGTCAAAACTTGAGGCTTTATCAAGAAAGATTGTTTGTTTTGAGCATCCATTTTATCAGCATGCATAATAACCAGTAGCTTAATTCATGAAGTCATGACCTTTATGGAAAAACTCTTTAAGTTTTGAAAGCGTTATTTACTAGTTCAAATTGCTTACTTGATCGAAAAGGGCTTTTTAAAGCATGTAATGCAAGCTATGGTTCATATTTATGAAAAAAAGGGAAATTCACTAGCTCAAAAGGTGTTTAAGGGTTTTAAAGATCTAGGATCAATATCAACTATCCATTAGCTCTCTTTCTCTTGTCGTCTTTGTAGAGGAAATGACATACAACCATGTTCAAGATAAAATCAAAATTCTTTTAACATGGGTCATAATCCAACTTTTCTTTGATGAATAACCAATCTCGATCATTTGATGACATCAAAGACTTTATCACATATACTGAGAGTCATGTTTATAACTTAGTATGTTTTCTGGTGTTTGACTTTCAGTGTTTGTGGTGTCTACTAACTGTGACATGATTAATTCCAGCACTCATCTTCATTGCTTTGTTTGGATGATAATGAAAAACCAGCATCAGTATTTTTTGCCCCCTAGTTTATGTCTCTTTTTTTCTTTTAGCACTTTCTCAAACATTGGATTTTTTTTCTTAGCCTTGCCCTTTCCATTGATTCTATTAGTGTTTTCAAAATATCTCTCGTATGCCCCAGTGTGGGGTGTGATCCTAGTTAAGGTTTCTTTTTTGAAAGAAAAATTCTACCATGCTTAAAATAAGATTGGAAGGGATATATTTCAAGAAATATCAAAGGATAACAAAGATGACTTTTTCTCTTTTCAAGCAAAGTCGGTTAAAACCGATAAATTTTGACCTCATCCAACATAATGATTTGGATTTGAAAGAGTCATAATTTGTGAGTCCATAACTGCCGAATCCACTACATGTCATTATGCATACTGTAAAAATAGCTATATGATGCGTGCTTTCATTTCATGCGTGAGTTCAAAATTTGTTTGGTCACCTCATGTTGTTTATCATGCCACTACAAGATTTCACAGTTTTACCGACGGAAACATTCCGTCGGTGTGTGATTAGAAGTTCGTCGGTGATTTTTTTACCGACATCATCACCGACGGAGTACGTCCGTCAGCTTTCCTTTTATCGGTGATTCCCCATTCCGTCGCTATATCGGTCAGCAAAACAAAAAAAACCATTTGTCGATGGTTTTACAGACGGAATTTGCGCGCTAAAAAAAAATATTCCCGCTTGAAATATACCGACGGATTTTTAGTCTGTCGGTGATATCGTGAGTTACCGACGGCTACTAACCGTTGGTAAATCTTTCGATGAGTGTATGAAATACCAACCAAATATATCCGTCTGTCAATTCATCGGTAAGTGTGGCAGCTACCGTTAAATGCCGACGGATTAATTCCATCGGTAAATCTGTCGGTAAGTGTTTAAAATATCGACTGAATGAATCTGTCGGTAAAATCCTTGGTAATATTTTTTTTCTAAATTTATTTTTAAAAAATTATTTAGGATATATAATATAAAACTATATAAATTAATTGTAATACAAACCAATTATGCAAATAAAATTTATATTAAACATAAAAAAAATCAAAGTTCAATAATATTCATTACAAACTGAATATGTTTCAAAAAAAATATTAAATGAAGTTTTAAAGGTAAATAATGTTTAGTACAAATTAATATAAAGGTGGAGCTGGAGGAGGAGGAGGAGATCCTGGAGGAGGAGGTTGGTGGTTATACAGCCAAAAAGGATTAGGCACACATGTTCCACTATTTGCCATGTTCATGACCATTTCGCGAAGCTGTTCATAAGCCACTTTTTGTTGTTCATACTCCGCTTTTTGTTGTGCTTGAGACGCTTTAAGTTGTGCGTACTCCGCTAATAGGTGGTCGTATTTGTCGGTGAGCTGAGCCGTGTGTTGCTGCAAGGCCACGAACTCCTTAGATTGGGAGCTCGATTGATTGGGAGCTCCCAACGGTTGAAATACTACGGGTCGACCGCAAGTTGTCGGCCGTAGTGTTGGAGAGCCCGTAAACCCGATTTTTATTGGGTCCACCTAACGAGTCAACCTCCATCCACAAATCCGGATCAAATTCCGGATGGGTCACAATATCGTCCCCGTATCTCTCCCTCAACCGATTATTATAGGTCTCCTGAAAATAAAAAAAAGTAATCATCATATTCAATTTAATAAATATAACAACTTACGTAATAACTTACAAAATAAAATGGTCGAACAAACATACCACGAAATGTTGAGCACGGTTATCAATGAACTGTTGCCTCCCCTTTTGGCGGTCTTGACTCCGCACGTGCGTCTCCACAAACAGCTCCATCGGGCTCGTCTCACGTCCAAGAGACGTAGCCTATAATGAAAAAAGATATATTAACAACAACTTAATTTAACGATATATTTCATTTAAATTAATCTTACCATCCGTTTCGCATGTGCAGCAAACGAAACGGAGCCGCCAGTGTGCGTTGTCACCAAGCCATGAATTTGCCGATTCTGGTTGCCAGCACCGGACTGTGAGCGTCGTGTGAATCGCTCAGACGTCATGTGCTCAAGATAGTGCGGCCATATATCTTCCAGGATGTATATTGGTTTGAAATCCCTCTAAACCGCAACATCGTTCCATCCTTGGAAACCCCTATCCCTTGCGGTTGTTTTTGCCCTTTTCTGTGCTTCATACCAAAAATCACGCAACCTACTTCACACAACCAGAAATTACATTTCGAAACATAAATTTTAGTCTAAAAAAAATCTTGTATTTTTTTCAATCTTACCTAGTTGCCGCGTGATTTTCCCACACCCTCCTCACAACAGTGTTATGCTCACTGTCCCAGCAGAATTTATGCTGTGTATAAATAAACAAGTTGAAATAAAAACAATAATTTATTTACAATTATATTAATAATTTATTAGAAATAAGCTGAAAATTATAAATTAACACCAACCTGAAATCTACCAAACCATGCATTGATTTGAGGCATCCATTCAGGATGCTTGGATATCTAACTCCATTGAAACAATGGAATCTCCATCGACGATTTAAAAGCCGATGATATTACTCGAGCGGCCTCAATGTTTGTGAACCTGAAAATAAATGAAATAAATTAAATAGTGACTACTTCATAAATTATTTTGTAATTTTTTTTTAAAAAATTAAACCTTAACAAACTTACATTGAAAGGTCGTCCTTCCACTGTGCCTCGTACTTGCGGGTAAATTGATTCCGCTGCGAAGGCACGCTGCCTCTGCGTTGTGAAGTACCGCTAGAAGAGGCGACATCGGTTGACGACATAGGTGGTGTAGGTGCCTCTTCTTGAGAGGCACCTAAGGAAATATCATCATCGCTACTAGACGAACTAGCTGCGACCGTACGTGAGCGGCCAGCTCTGGTTTTCATTCTACGCATCTCCACAATTTTATACAAATAATTATATAATTAAATTCAAATGTTAAAAAAAATTTCGACTGCACATCCCTTATACCGGATACTACTCCCCTATACCGGATACTACCCAAATCCACAAACCTACACATATTAACAAAAGCCATAACCAATTGACCCAATCTATACTAATTATTCCAACATATTCAATTACTAATCCTAAGGTAAATTCAACATTAAGAATTACAATTCAACAAATTATTCAATAATTATGCCAATATAACAATAAAATATATTCAATAAATAAAAAAACCTGCAGACTAACAATTAAAATTAATTGAAAAAAATTAAACATAAATCATGCAATAATAGAGTAAAATTAACAATTATTTCAAAATATTCAATTACTAATACTAAGGTAAATTCAACATTAACAATTACAATTCAAAAAATTATTCAATAATTATAACAATACAACAAAACAATAAATTAAAAAAAAAACTCTAGACTAACAATCAAAATAAATGCAAAACATTAAACACAAATCATGCAATAATAGAGTAAAATTAATAATTATTCAAACATATTCAATTACTAATTCTATGGTAAATTCAACATTAACAATAAATATTCAACAAATTAACTAATAATAATTATGTCAATACAACAATAAAAAATATTCAATAAATTCAAAAAAAAAAACTATAGACTTTAGCAATGAATTATGCAAAAAAAACTATAGATTTTATCTACATTACAAAAAATACACCAAAACAAAAAACATACCAAAAAAAAATAGCAAAAAAAACCCTTAAAGCAAAAAACATACATACCTTTTAAACTGATGGAGATTCACGAGAAAAATTGCTAGAGATTGTAGGTGAAACCTTTGAAGAACGGAGAGGAAAAGAATCGGTGAAAAACTAAGGAGAAGAAAAAATGAACTGAAGCGGCGGTTGGGGGGACTTATATAGCAGTTTTACCGACGGATATAAAATTAATTATTATTTTAATTTATTCCGTCGGTGAAGTGTCAAAAATCCGTCGGTAAATTTTGAATTTAGCACCAAAATTTTTAATGACCCTCCATATTTTTCGTGGTCCGTCGGTAATTCCATCGGCGAGCTGACGCGGCCAGAGATGCATTTAATACACAACTCTTTGGAATTCGCGTGGTCTGTCGGTAATGTCGTCGGTAAACTTGACCCGCCGACAACTTGACGACGTACTGATATCCGTCGGTATAGTCGTCGGTGATTGTGACATTTCAAGTAATTATTTTTGAACTCTCTGAGAAATGCCGACAGACTTAATCCGTCAGTATGCACATCGGTGATTGTGGCATTTCAAGTAATTATTTTTGAACTCTCTGTGAAACGCCGACGGACTTAGGCAGTCGGTATGGACGTTGATGATTGTGGCATTTTAAGTAATTATTTTCGAACTCTCTCTGAAATGCCGACGGAAATATATCCGTCGGTATTGACGTCGGTGATTGTGGCATTTCAAGTAATTATTTTCGTGTTACAAAATATATCATCCATGATCTATAATTATTTCAAGTAATTATTTCGTGATTGTGGCATTTCAAGTAATTATTTCAAGTAATAAATATTTTGTGTTGCAAAATATATCATCCATAATCTAAATTACATGAAAGAAAGGGTTTTACACAGGGCTTAAATTTGATTGTTAGTCAGAATTTTCTTCTTCTTCGTCATCAATTGAATTGTCATCACCCTCATCGTAATCTTCAATATGGATATCGTCTTCTTCATCCACATTTGCTTGTCCGCTAGAGCTCAAAACAAAATTCAACTCCTCTGCGTCAACATCAACAAGACTATCATCAAAAACACAAACATTTGAATTTTCTTCCAATTCAATCGAAGGAGCAACTCGATATGGTTCAACCAACTCACTAACTTGAAAGACTTCATCTCGCACACTTGTGTCTTCGTTCTCATCCTGAACAACCTCGATACGACCCCGGGGTTTCGTTTTTAAAACGGACAACCAATCCACTCTTGACCGATCCTTTCTAAATGAAGGGGTGTATGTGCAATAAACTTGTTGACATTGCTTTGCGAAAACAAAGACATCGTTTATGTTGCGGAGTCTAGCTTTTGAGTTGATTTTGACCAGACCATAGTGCAGATCAACTCTGATTCCTCTGTCAGTCGTGTCATACCAATAGCATTTGAATAAAAACACTCTATTCTGTTCGTTATGATATTACAGTTCGACGACCTCTTCTAATCTACCATAGTAGTCAACTTCTAACTCACTACTAGTGGATCCCTTAACACAAACACCGTTATTGTATGTCTTTCTTCCTTGCTCGTATTCTTCAGTATGGAAAACATATCCATTGACAAAATACCCGTTGTAGCACTTACATTTTCTTTTAGGCCCCAGGCTTAGTGAAGACAATGATTTAGGCGCACTCTTTCCCATTTGATAAACCTTGTATGTAATGTACATCAATAAACAGTAAATGAACGAGAATCTCGTAATGACATGCATACGTACAGTAATTTTGCAAGCTAGAATGAGTTTGTGATAGTGCTTACATGTGTTCTGAACCATGTGGCAAACTGTTCATCTTGTAATTGAAAGATCTGGGATTCGGTCAGCTATGAGTTATTGGAGAGCAAATATTGTCGATGTTGCCTACAAGTGATGATGAGTGTATGATATTACAATATATAATTAACAGTATATTACTAACAAAGTGTAATTAGTATAAACTTACTGAATAAAAGGTCTCAGCTCATCACAGTTAAATAAAACATAGTTGTGTGCTTGTTTGAACTCTATTTCTGACAAATATCTTCCTCTTACGACATTTTTAGGTGTGGGTCGTCCAGTATTGGAGAATATTGACAAGTTTTCCACTAGAAGGCATTTCACCGCCATCATCATGCCATGGAACGCGATTGATTCTCATTCTCAGATGAGGTTCGAAATAGTACAAGATAAATGTTGAGATCTCCTCAACAATATAGGCCTCACATATCGAAGCCTCAACATGCGCCTTGTTCTTAACCTTTTTCTTGAGATTAAACAAGTACCTGCATTGAAATATTAATCAAGTATTTTTAATTAAGAAAAACATATAAAATACTTTTATATATGAATTACATTGCAACTGTAATATCTAACCGTTCGAATGGATACATCCATCTATATTGGACCGGTCCTCCAGCTTTTGCCTCGAATGGTAGATGTATAGGGAGATGCTCCATTGAGTCAAAAAATGATGGAGGGAATATCATCTCAAGTTTGCATAGTGTCTTGACGATATTCGTTTGAAGCCTCTCAATGTGATCAACATTCAACTTGCTGTAGCATATATCTCTGAAGAAATGACTGATCTCCGTGAGTGCATCCCATATTCCCTTTGGCAACAAATCACGAAAAGCTAATGGGATGAGTGTTTGCATAAACACGTGGCAGTCATGACTCTTCATTCCATACAATCTGCAGTCCTCTATATTAACCAGCCTTGATATATTCGATGCATGTCCATCCGGAAAACGCAGACTCTTAAGCCATTTGTAGACTAGCAGTTGTGCATTTTTCTCTAACACGAAGCTTGCTCTTGGTTTTGCGACCCGTGACTCATCATAAACCAACTCCATATTTTTACGGTTATAGTATAAAGCTATATCCAATCTAGCCTTGATGTTGTCCTTTGTCTTCCCCTTCACATCCATGACGGTGTTGAAAATGTTCTCAAACATGTTCTTTTCGATGTGCATGATGTCAAGGTTATGGCGGAGCAGATTGGTCTTCCAATAAGGAAGCTCCCAAAAGATACTTCGCTTTACCCAATTATGGGTCAAACCAAAACCAGGAAACTTTTGCTTACCTGATTGAAGGCCAAACACAATGTCACCGTACTCTGAGACAACATCATGCAATTCTTCACCAGAAAGACACGGGGATGCAACATCTTTTTCAACTCTGCCAACAAAGAAATCTTTTCTGTTCTTTCTGTACCTGTGATTAAGTGGCAAGAAGCGACGGTGACAGTAAAAAAAAGAAGCTTTACCTCCGTTTGCTAGCGTGAATGCCTTGTTGTTTTCCATGCAGTATGGACATGCGAGTTTTCCATGTGTGCTCCAACCAGAAAGCATTCCATAAGCTGGAAAATCATTGATAGTCCACATCAAAGCCGCCCTCATAAGGAAATTTTGTTTCCTCGATATATCATAAGTCAGAGCTCCGGAGGACCACAACTGCGCCAACTCATCAATCAACGATCGAAGACAAACATCTTTATTCCGCCCCGGGCTGCTTGGACCGGGTATGACAGTAGATAAAAACATGAACTCCGGCCTCATACATATTCCCGGTGGCAAGTTATAAACTGTGAGTATGACCGGCCAACAAGAATAAGGAGCAGCAAATGACCCAAATGGGTTGAATCCGTCTGTACACAACCCAAGACGCACATTCCTTGATTCAGCTGAAAAGTGAGGATGAACACTGTTAAAGCGTTTCCACGCTTCGCCATCAGAAGGATAAACCATCACTCCATCAACCACATGGTGTGCTTGGTGCCATGTCATGTGCTCAGCAGTCCTTGGTGACATGAATAACCTCTGCAGTCTAGGTGTGATCGGGAAGTATCTAAGTTTTTTATATGCCACTAGAGTCTTTTCCCTGCCAGTTCTAGGTTTGTAACGGGAATGCCCGCATGTCATGCACTCGGTCATCTCAGCATTTTCAAGGTAGTATAACATGCAGAAGTTAGGGCACATGTCAATTTTCTGGTATCCTAAACCGAGGGGTTTCATCATGGACTTCGCAGCATAGAAGTTCTCTTTCAGCCTGTTCCCTTCAGATAAAATGCTTCTTGCCCATTCAATAATGTTGTCATACCCGACCTCACTCAACCCGTGATCTGACTTGATGGTGAACACCTATGCTACGACCGATAATTTATTATGGTTCGTGCAGCCATCGCATAATGGTTCGTCAGAATCTTTCAACAAATCAAAAAACCTAGCTGCATCTGCATTAGGTTCTTCTTCTACGATTGGACATTGACTGACATTACCTTGATTCATTCTCATTGCATCCATAACCATATTTCTGTAAGGATTAGTGTTGTCATTTGCCGCTTCATGCACGTTGCTAGCACTAGAAGTAGACCCAACCACCGTTTCTTCCATTCTCCTCTCACTCTCGCTAACAAATACTTCTCCATGTGCATACCAACACTGGTAATTCTCCATAAACCCTTTGTGTAGAAGATGCATCATTACAACATCTGGATGCAGATACTTTTTATTTTGACACTTCCTGCATGGACACCTAATACCACCTCCAGTAAAATTTCTGGGAATAGATGTTGCGAAATTAATAAAACCCTGAACCCCGTTACAATAATCCATCCTCCGCAATCCTTGGGGTGAATCTCGATACATCCATGAATGATTATCCATGATTTATATCGAACCTCTATAAAATTATGATGACATCATGTATTAATTAACTAAGTTAGGTAAATAAACTTGCAAAAATATTACTTTACCTCGAGATTATCCAACAAACCAATCACAACTTCTCATAAATATTAAATATTCATTATTATTTATCAACGTCTATACAAATTAAAATATAAATTTACGGAAATTACCACTCCGCAATACCATTGATAAAACTTTAAACGGACCCATTAAGCAAACTATTAATTATTTCAAAACAGCACATGTACTTCGGTAGTTCCATAAAGTTTTAACAATTTACAAACAAATACAATCTTACAAAATCTAAAACAAACAATAACAGGTATAGAATTATACATTCATATACTACAAGTTTGTTTGAGAAATAACAATAAAACATGTACATCTACTAACAAAATACATATACTAAAAAAATGATAAAATTAACATTTAATTAAATGTTAAAATTTAAAAAGATAGAATTACTTACAAAAATTAATAAAATCCGTCGGTAAATCAGAACATGGATGCTGTGACCATTAAACTTCAAGAAATATAACTTGTTGTGCTGATATGAGGGAGATTTTTGTTTGGGGGGGGGGAGGGGGGGCTGGTTGTTTGCAGATGGGGAGAGTTAGGATTAGGAAGAAGAAGGAGAAATAGGGGAGGAGAGAGGGTCGGCAGATCGAACATATATTAACTTTTCCCGATGGTTTCACCGACGGACACTCCGTCGATGACACCGTCGATGATTCTGATGGAGCAATCAACACGTCATCATACGGATCTGCCATTTCAAATCTATCGGGGATTCTGTCGGCAATATAAATGGTGGTCGCTGTACGGGCTGTCTTTTTGAATCTGTCGGTGATTTCGTCGGAAAAAATAACCCGCCAAAACCTCCACGTCAGCGACTCGTCTTTTTTTTTACGACAGAAACTTTTCCGTCTGTAATTCAGTCGGTAACTACCGACGGAAATTTGCCATCGGTAGTTACCGACTGAATTACGGACGGAATAGTGTCCGTCGGTAATTTCGACCTCAAATTACCGACAGAAATATTCCGTCGGTAAATCCGTTGCTATTTAGCGAATTTCTGGTAGTGTGTTATCGAGTCATTTCTGTAATCAAAACACTTTTAGCCTTAATTTTGCATGTTCTAGTGTGATCAAAATATTTTTGTCAAAATAAAATGCTAAACATGTCTTGATTTGAGAACAATAAAGAGAGAAAGAAAGACATATTTCATTTAATGATGAGATGTGATTCCAAAATAAAATGCAAAATGACCAAAACTCCATAACAAAACGATTGACAATTCAACATCATTCTTGGATAAGCTTTTTTGCAATTTTCACAATCTCATGTGAATCTTCAAGGTTGTTTGTTATTTTCGCTTGTCTGAATAGAATAGGGTGATATAGCCAGCAACTAAAGTACAGCGACACCTGTACCTGACATCTAGGAGAAGCAAGACGTCTATGGTTAGCACCTTCAGAATTTAGACTGTCTTCAATCAGTAATATTCATACACCAATGTAGCAGAAGTAAAACATGACAGGCAAGATGTAAGCATTGTATACCCTGAAGATCTTTTGCCACAGGTGGTAAATAAAAATCAGCAGAATAGCTGCGAGAGGGGATGCAAATATTTCTATGGATTTCTACGTTAAAACGTGAGGACAGCTTTGTAGCCTAACACAAGCAGATTGAACATTTCCATAATCAATTTTCAAACAGTACTAGCTAGGGCATTAAAGCAGTCAGAAGTGAAGCAAAGGAGGCAGGCACTCTTCAGCTAACACGCAAGTTCCATGGAGCAATTAGCAAAGGACCTCTTCGGGTATTCTCATTTACAGTTTCCTTGTTCATTTAGAGAATTTTACAAGTAAACATTTTTGTGGTAGTTAATGTTGTATAGTGTCAACAATAACTCGACATAACTCATTTTATCTGACCCTATGCATACCACAAAACACCCATTGTACGAATAACAAATGGCCCCAAGTTCCCTATAAAAAACGCAGAACAACCTAATAGAACTTTTAGCCTGTTACTATTAAGAAATACTGTAAGAAGTGTGCGGAAATATTGTTCTCCCACGCATTGTAGTCTTAAGATTCATGGGCAATGTTGATTCATTATGCCAATGAGTTTTGTTTGTCCTCTCTCTTCTCTCTTCTTCTTCTTCTTTTTTTTTTTTTTTTTTTTTAATTCAGCCCATTAATTAAAGGCCTAATTGGATGCTAATTTGACATAAGATAACCTTAGGATGACTTTCCAACCAAGCAACCATCCTATAAACAATGACAATACCCGAGGCATGATCATCTATAGTAACAAGCAATTTTATAGTCACATAGCAATGACAAATGACAACTTGAATGTGGAACAAATATTAATTTCAAATTGCATAATTTAAAAAATTTAAACTCATCCATCCCTTGCTAAATCATTAATTAATAACACAGAAATAAATTGTTACTCTAAGAATATAAATCTTTAAGAAATATTTTGTCCCTTGTAAATTAATTGTCATTAGAAAACTACTTATCAACTCAATATCAAGACCTGTCTTGAGGAGTGTTTAGCACAAATAATGAAATAGTTGCAGTAATAAGGGCATAATGATGAGAACACCATCCAATATATGCTAAAATTAAATTTGAATGATCTGTAATTTGACCTAATAAAAATCTATCTTGAAAAACCAAAATTATATGCAATAATTACTCTTATTTTATTTTTATAAAGAGACATGAATAAATAATATAAAATCACAACAAAGTTGATCAATCATTTGAAGAGTTTATAAGTCTAATCAATAACTTAAAATAAAAATTACTCAATCACATTAAAAATAGTTAGAATGCTGATTTCTTTATAAAAAATAATCTCTAATATAAAAAAAAGTCACTTCAAAAAATATTTATAGTAGAAAGAATCTTAATTCTTATAGTAATATAAAATAGAATAAATTTTAGTGCTAAAAGGCTTTGCCTTCTCAAGGCTTTGAAACAAGAACAGGTTTCCTGAAATAAATTCTCGTTTCACCCAACTTCCTATTTTCCATTCTACAAGATCAATATTCCATCAATAATGAGCTTCTTTTCTGCCCATCTTGCCTCGTGTAATTAAAATTGAGAGCAATGAATATCTGTCCTCAGAACTGATACGTAGAGAAATAAATTATAATGAACATTTGGTACACAATGTTGCAAAAAAATGCAAAACCAGAGTCTGCTCCAGGGCTTTTGATGAGTGAAATTGAATTTTTTTTTTCTTCCTAAAAAAAGAGAATAAAAAAGCAGCCACAACCAAAGCAAACGGGGTAGAGCCCAAAAGTCAACCATATTATGAAAGTCAAGAGAAAATGAGAGATCGAAGCTGGGAAACTTGTTCTCAAAGGCTTGAGAAAATATTAATAGAATTTTCAATTTAAATATAATAAGTATCATACTGTAAGGCAGTGACAAAATAATATTTTCACATATTCAATGCTAGCTCTTGCTTAAATGATACGAAAAGAAAAATAAAAAGAAGAAGAAAACCTCTCGCATTATTTGGGTATCAATGGTAGTAATATTGTGAAAACTGAGTTTTAAATTTATTTTGGGGACTTTGGTCACACAATGCCCAATAGAATCGAGTTTTGGTAGAATGCTTTCCATTTTGGTCCATCTTCAAGAATTTTATATGATATATTATTAATCAGAATAAAACAATTTTTGTCATGGGATGGGGAAAAAATGTTTCTCAGCAATGAGAAAATAATAATAATTAAATCATAAAAAATAGTATCGCGTTGTGCTATTGTCATAAAATTTATGGTGGTTTATTACGCTATCTCATGTTTGGTAGACTGAAGTTTAATTGTGAATATTTATGTTTAGCATTTAGATTTTATTTGGCATAGCTTTTAAATGATAATTTTTATTTTGTGTTATAATTTAAAATTATTTATTTTTAAATAACTTGTAATGAAAATGAGTTAAGTTATATTTTTTTTTGATAGAAAATTGATACACTCATATTATTATATTATTTTATTACTTTATTCTTATTTTTTTATACATGTTTTATATCTTACAATATCTTAGTTTTTAACTTGTTTTGTGATTAACAATGCTATGGAGACACGGTATATAAAAAGGAACTAAATTAGGTATTTTTAGTAGAATCTCAAGCAAAGAATTACAAAGAGCATATTAAGATGAATTATTGAAGCTAAGAAATGCAAATCCTAATTGTATTATGAATCCAACTTGAACAAGGAATCTTAGTGGGATTAAGATTAGTCAAAGCAAATTTTTTAAATTGGATCACCATGTACTCTTTGGACCATATCTAGAGAAATAGATGGAATTTTACTACAATTAAACTTGAGCTGGAATCTAGACATTTCAAGTTTTTCATCCATATACGGTTAGCCCATTAACTCGTCCATAAAAAAAAGAACAACATGTTTGAAATCGAACTTAAAATTTGCCAGTAGACTAGCACGAGTCCATCATAATCTTTTCATTTTGAGATGATGACATGACTACTCTTTAATGACATTAATGACATGGAAATGATCCCCCATGACCAGAAAACCTCTCTAGAAGGTCAAATAAATGCACAAGCCATTAGAATCAAATTAGTATAAGAAAACTTAAAAGTAGTTTGATTATAACTTAGTTGTTAACTAGAAAACTTCTCCACCTCCTCACACACACATAACAAACCTTAACCCTTAAAAAGAGAGAGAAAGGATGTTCATAACATAGAAAGGGAGAGTAATTACATGGTTGCAAAAAGTTATTCTTGTTTTTTCCTTGTTCAAAGTTACATTAATCATGAATTTCATGCAAACTTAGTTTTTAATTTGAAGATGTTAGTACTCTTGAATCTTAAATTATCATTAGGATTTTTGCTTAAAATCATTCTATATCTAATTGTTATACATGAATATTTTGTGTTTTTCTATGATTAAATTTGAAGATTGAGGAGTGAGATTATATGTGATGCGCAACATATATTTTTGGTTTTAAATCTATTGTTATTGATTAGTTTATGTGACTAAATTTGATAGACCAAAATCCTTTAAAATTTTAAGCCTTTAGACTGACACATCTATATTAATCTCATTATTTTCTTTCATGTGAAATATTCTTACATGGATTTATTTCTCTAGAACTTGCCTTGATTCTTTTCGAGATCACATTGACATATACAAGCATGAACATGATTAAAGCCTCTTTGTTATAAGCTACATAAGCCAAATAGTCTACCTTGTAGCTAGTTTTCCCCTTTGTTGAAACCCCTTTTAGCTTTATTTTGTTTATTGTAAACCCATGTTACAAGGTTTAGACCTGAAAAATAATATATTTACCCAAGCTATAAAGCTAGCAGAGCATTGTTCATTATTATGATATGTATAGGTAGGTGTCCAAGAAATAAGTGTGGGGTGTCTAGATTGGTGGTATGGCTATGTCTCTAGAACATGTTTTCATTCTCAAATCATGAGTTATGTTGTTGATGTATTAAGTAGAAAAGAAAAAGAAAAGAAAAGAAAGAGAAAGTGATTAAGGAAATTGCTTTTAATGTTATAAATTGTCCATGTTCATAATTACTTTTAAAAGTCCAAAAAAGAGCTCTTTTCATACATGAATGCAAAAAGGTGTAAGGAAACAAAAAATGCTTTTTTTTTAACAATTTTTTTCAGTACATGGTTTAAATGCTTTAAAGTCAAATTGAAGAAGTTGTTAAAGAGAGTAATTGGTTTTACATGTCTTATATATTCGAGCTTTAGTTGATGTATTTCTGCTCCACTAGTTTAAATGGCTTTTGAGCTACATTCCTAAATGTTCCCCGCATTGATCCTAAGCCTCGTTACAACCCTTGAAAAGTCCTTGTAATTAACCCATTTGAAACATGTAATGGATCCTTATTGATATTTGTGGGCAGATCCACATCATCCTCCAGTATGATCTTGGATCGGTACAGGGCTTTCGGGCCTCACGTTATCGCTGAGAACGACCCTCTTCTAGGGATTACCCTTGGTCTCTTAGATATTTTTCTAAGCATAGGCTTACTCTCTTTGGATTCCCCAAAACGCTAAGAAAATTTTCTAAGTATCTTGAGTTCCCCTCTACCTCTTAGAATTTTTTTCTAAGTATGAGTGTCGTCATGAGTTCCTCTCTACCTCTTAGAAATCTTTTGAAGTATGGGTGTGAAACCCTCAACGTCTTAGAAATCTTTCTAAGTATAGGCATGAAACCTTTAACCTCTTAGGAATTTTTCTAAGTGTTGACGTCGTCATGGGTCCATCCCCTCCATCTCTTAAATTTTTTAATAAGCATATGCATCATCATGGATCTGCACTTGACGCTCCTCGTATATTGCCTGTCTCCTAAGCCATTTAGGTTGGACCCTCCTCCACTTATATTGTTAGGTGTATAAAAATCTTCATGGCCTACCACGTCATCATTTCTTAGCTGAATAAACTCAATTGAAAACATATGAGCGGTTGTGATGTCTTAGATAGACTGAATAAAATATAACTCATAACTCCAGATTAATTTATAAAAGTGAAATGATTATATAACCTCTCCATTCTATAAAAAAGTAATATTTATATACTATAAATATCTTCTAAACCATCTTAAGTATAGAATTCAGCATATCTATTCGCTGCTGCTTTTATATTTTCCAACACGAGATAAGCTTCCAAAGAGACAAGCTTGAACAGTCTCTGTCCAAAGGATTTACATGAGTGCATGGAAGGTAGTTGGTACCTAGTAAAGTTGTCCAATAGGTTTTCACGGATATTAATTTGATTGCCAAGTTGCACGAAGATTCGCGTCGTGAGAATTCTGTATCGACCATGCAAAAGAAGATTTCCTGACAGGAGAAGTAAAGGACTGAGAACCGACCGTTTAGTGAAAAGTTAAATGCTCGTGGCCCCGCACTACCTCTTGAGATCCTTGTCCAAATCCAACCCTGAAAAATGCTTTAAAATTCAAACAAAATGGACCTACACATTTCAAGGTGGGCCAATTATTGTTCTTCAAGTATTAAAATAAATATGATTACATAAATATTTGATGCCATTTCTTTCTCATATTATTCGATTTCATGCCGCATATGATTTTTGACGCCCTCTCTATACAGAAGAGGCCGGTAGCTATGATAGTTTAATATATTTTTCATTTCATTCAATGATTTTTCTGGAATTTTTATAATTTAATCAATGCTATTTCTACGAATTTCCGTTTCTATAAAATGATTTGTTTTTCTGTATACATGGATTTTTTTTAATTAAAAAAAGCTACTATAATAATAAGACAAGGTTTCAATCAGAAGGGAAAAAAAGTGCTATGAGATAAAATATAAAGTAATACTTAATTTTTAGAACTGTATAATATTAAATTAACAAATAAACTTTTATTATTATTATTATTATTATTCAATATTCATGACAATGTTTTTTTTTTAAATTATGCACAATAGTTTCATATATTATTATTAATAATAAGATATATAATTATAAATATTAGTATCAAATACCTTTAACTTTACTATAAAAGTATGGTTTTGTGTTTTATAAAATATTATTTTAATCATTTTATTCCAACAGGAATTAATTAAAAAGTTTCAAAATAAAGAGAATGAAAAAAGAAAGTTTTACTAACTAGATTTCTTAATAAATGATGTTTCGCGATGTGATTTCTTTGATGAAACTCAAAGAACATCAGTGATATTGTAGAGAAATGTTTTGCAATTAATTATAAATGAATGTAGAAACTATTAGATAATGATCATTTCATACCTTACTAACATGTTACATAGAGAGAGAGAGACTAAAATAACATGTCAAGTAATAGATTAACAAATGACAAGTAACAATCCCAAGATCATCACACCATCTTGTGTGCCTACAGCTAGGATCCTAGATCATCAAATGACTAAAATAACATGCCATTCATCTCGGGGGAAATATAGACGGCATATATTGAGCACGTGATCTCAGAGCGGTTCTCACGGCGTTCAAAGTCCGGCGCCGACAACCGGAACCGGCAAATTCATGGTTCGGTGACCACGCACACTGGTGGATCCGTCCCATTCAGCGCACATGCAAAGCGGATGGTAAGATTAATTTTAATGAAATATATCGTTAAATAATTTATCGTTCCTTATAATATATTTAACTTTCAACCTATTTTTTCCTTACAGGCTGCGTCTCTTGGACGTGAACCGAGTCCAATGGAGCTGTTTGTAGAGACGCATGTGCGGAGTCAAGACCACCAAAAGGGGGTGCAACAGTTCGTGGACAACCGTGCTCAGCACTTCGTGGTATGTTCGTTCATTCATTTTATTTTGTAAGTTATTAATTTCTTGAATTGCATCTTGAATTGCATTTGATGATTTTTTTACCGACGGGATTTTCAGGAGACCTATAATAGCCGGTTGAGGGAGAGATATGGGGACAATCTGTCGACCCATCCAGATTTCGATCCAGATTTGTGGATGGAGGCGGGATCGTCTGGTGGACCCGATAAAAATCAGGTCTACGGGCTCTCCAACACTACGGCTGAAAACTTGCGTTCGGCTCGTAGTGTCTCAACTGTTGGAAGCTCTCTATCAGTATCGAACACCCAGTCTGAGGAGTTCATTGCGTTGAAACAACAATATCAACAACTCTCGACGAATTATGATGAGCTCCGTCAAATAGTCATGGAGATGAGATCAAAGATGGGTGACGATACTTGTGCAGCTTCTTTTTGGCCGTATGGTCCCGGGAACAACCAGCCTCCTCCTCCTCCTCCAGCTCCGCCGCTATTCTAGTTTAATTTTGTTTTTTAAACACATTAAATTTGTAATGAATATTATTTAACATTACTTTTATATTTTTAATGTTTAATCCATTGTTATTTGTTTATTAAGGTTTTTTACTATTAACAAAATTATTATTTTTATATATTTTAAATACCTACCGACGGATATACCGACGGATAATGTTCGTTGGTATTTCACAAAGAGTTGCCAAACAATTACCAGCCATGCCATAATTACCGACGGAATATATCCGTCGGTGATTAAATACAGATGGATTTACCGACGGATATATTCCGTCGGTATTTCACAGAGAGTTGCAAAAAAATTACCAGCCATGCCATAATTACCGACGGATATTCGGTCGGTAATTACCGTTGAAATTGCAGACGGATTTATTCCGTCAGTAAAGTTCCCGCGGGAAACGTTTTTTATGGCGCACGCGTCTTCGTCTGTAAGATCGTCGGTGTTCCGTCGGTGGGTTTTTTTTTATTTGCGACAGACTTAGCGACGGAAATGGGAGTTACCGACGACTGGTATACCGACGGACGGTGTCCGTCGGTGAGGCCATCGGTAATTATTTCACTGACGAATTTAATTTCTGTCACCGACGAAATAAGTCCGTCGGTAAAACTGTTTAATGGTGTAGTGGGAGAAGCCATGGATCAATGATTATATATATATATTTTGACAATTTGTATTTTTTTATTAACATGGGT
Organism: Populus simonii; assembly: GCA_007827005.2. Taxonomy (NCBI): domain Eukaryota; kingdom Viridiplantae; phylum Streptophyta; class Magnoliopsida; order Malpighiales; family Salicaceae; genus Populus; species Populus simonii. The sequence continues at coordinate 13,067,431 of CM017467.2, forward strand.
GTCCGGGTCAGCTTGTACGTACCTCAACTAATTTCACGAGTCTTAAAGTTAATAACTATATAAGTCTCTAATGATCTTAAAGTTTATAAGACTCGAATTAATTATCTTTAAAAAACACACCTAAAATATAATGAGTTAGCTTTACCTACACCCTCATGGTTGACAATTTGTATATTGTTTATAGACAGCATGCATCCAATGGATCCTGACATCACATAATTAGGGAAGCAGCACTGTGCTCCGTTGACAAATTAAAATTAAACTTGCCTGATGTTGCCGTGTTCTGTCAACGTTCACTTGGGTAAATGTCAATGGTAATTCAAAACAAAAGTACTGGGAAAACAAGAAACAGTCCTTGACCATAAGCATTCTTCGTTGACTTTCGTTTTTTTTTTTTTTTACCTTCTATAAGATTATTAATTAGTTGTTGCTATAGAAAATAATAAAAATTAAGGAAGAGACAAGATTCATAATAAGAAATGAAGGGTTAACTTCAAACTAACGAAGTCCACCTTTTGTTTTCTAGTTTTACTAGAATTGAATCCGAGAACTCTTTGTAGCTATAAAGAGCCACTACCGCCCGTTGACTTTCATACGTATTCATATTTTTATTTCTTTCTGTAACTTGTACTCTAAGAATACCCACTAGTCCGTGCTTCTTCTACTTAAGCTATACATGCAAATAGACAATCACATACTAAACTTGATATAATTTTCTTTTTTCTTTTTTTACATTATTTTAATCTTCCTAAATCGTCCAAGTCTTATCAATATTAATATGATTACTATTGAAGTCGATATAGTTTTTATATTAATATTATAATATGTGACAATAAATGAAGTACATATTAGAAGGTAGAAGATTTTGTTCCACGCTACTTTAAAATTGATAAATACATACAGAAATATTAATGAAATATTTTTGTTAGTAGATTGCAATGAGTTTTATCAACAAAATATTTCCTTCCTAATCCATCGTAAAACACCGATGAAAATATTTCGTCAGTATATACCGAGGGAATTACATTGGAAAAATAATGAATTAAAAAAAAGTTATAAAATACAATGATGTGTCATTTATACAAACAACATTACCAACAATATTAATCCTTCTGTAAAATTCATCAATAAATCTATCTGTAATATTTAGGAGAGCATTGAAACTGTAAAATATCAATAGATACACTGACGAAATAAGTCTGTCGATATATTCTGGAGAGCATTGAAATTGCCCTATTCTTCTTGACACTGTTCAATATGTTAAATATAAAGAGTATTACTGACGAATTAAGTCTGTCGGTATATTTCAAAGAGCTATGAAACTGTTCACTTTTCAATTACACTTTTAATTATTGTTCATTACAAATGGAATCGCTGACAGAATGAAAAGTCGTCGGTGATATTTGTGGAGTTTTTAAAATTTTTGTTTAAATTAAATATTACAGATGGAATCACTGACAGATTGAGAAATCATCAGTGATATTTGGGGGGTTTCTAAAATTTTTTGATTAAATTAAAAATTTAAATTAAGTATTACAAACAAAATCATCGATAAACTAAAAAGTTGCCAGTGATATTTGGAGGATTTTTAAACTTTTTTATTAAATTAAAAATTACAAGCAGAATCGTTGACGAAATGATTACAAATATTAATATTTAATTATCCGTTAATAAAACCATCGATAGAAAAACTTAATTAAAAGACTAGAATCACTAATTTCATAATAGACACACCTCTTCTTCTTCTCTCTTCTCTTTCTATAAAAAACACCAACGTCCGTCTCTTTCTTTCTCTTCTCTTCTCTTCCATGCTTAGGTGTATGTCTTCTCCTTTTTTTTTTTTTTTATCTTCTCAGTTTTTTTGTTAATTAACATACTTTATGAATTTTTTTTTATCTTCTTAGCTTTACTCACAACAAAATTAACGTAAGATGTTTTCTCTTTTTTTTTTTTGTTTTTTTCATTATATTTGTTTTCTTAATATTTTTTTTTTGTTCTTAATAATTGTAATGAATGTTGTTGTAGGAATTGTTTTTCATATGAAAACAATTTGGTTGGATTTTAGTTGGATTTTTTTTTCCAATTTTGTTGTTCAATTTAAATTAATGTATATGATTGATTTTAATTATTATTAGTTAATTTTTTTGTTCGATTTCAATTAAATGAATTTATTTGTTGCTTGATTATGGGTTCTAGAATATGTTTTCTAGGTTAGGTGGAAATGTTTTTTGTTGATTTGTTTTTTTTTCTTTTTTTTGTTTTTTTTTTGTTGTAAATTTTTTTAAGTTGATTTTCTTCTTCTGTTTAATAAGCAACTCAGTTATGTGGTATCATTGAGTATTGTTATTGAGTGTTGATTTATATTAATTTAATTTATTTAATTATTTTCTACTTCTATTTAATAGTTTTTTTTATTAACACATATTTTTAAATAATCACTAACGATCTTTCTGACAGATTAAGTCCGCCAATGTATTTTAGAGAGTTGAATAAAAATTACAACAAATATCACTACCACTATTTAATCACTAAAAAAATTGTGTACGGTCTTTCTGTCGGTTATATGTCAAATTCTCCGAGGGAAATACCGACAAAATGAAGCGGGTAATTTTTTTGCGCATGTTTTCCATCAGTAAATCCAACAGCAATTTTATTATTGACTGACTCACCAACATACTAGAAATCATCAACGAGAGTTTTATTGACGGAGAATTTCTGTCCGTGAGCTCATCAATAAAAATAGTGCCAATGGACTGAGAGTAGAAATACCGATAAAAAAATTTGTCAGTAAATCTAAAAATTCTGGTAGTGCCAGATAATCATATTCATTTGCCTCCAACTATATAATTCTTATATATATTTTTCATTAATAGCTCAAGGTAATAAAAGATTCTCAATATGTAGTTAATTTCATCCAATACAAATAACTATATAATCACTTCACACTACACTGCGGGTCAGATCAAATCTTTTTAAACATAAAAAAATTATCCATGTGTTGCTCACATGTTTTATAGTATAATGTTTCTTCACCATGTGAGATTTGACTCAATGTAAGCAGATCAACTAAATGGATCCAAAGACAACTTGCAAGACCAATCAAAACATAGTTTGACTAAACAAAAACTTTAAGATGATATTTTTTTAAAATATTAAAATGAAAACATATTGGATCATCATGGGATATGGTTAACCTGCATATCCTGTTTCATAAGACCATGATAACCCAATTTCAAATCAATCCAATGAAATTGAAAAAAATATTAAATGACAAAAAGACCTAGAAAAATGACACAAGTCAACTTGGTTAACCAACCAAGCCTGTGACTTGAGTCATTAGACCAAGGTAAACCCATGAAAATCAAATTGAAACAAATTATAAAGCCTAATTACCAATCAACCCAATATTGAAGGATGAAATTGAAAAAAAAATCATTTAAAAAAACAACTTAAGTCAACCTGGATTAACCCGTGAAACTTGTGACCCATGTCATAACACTAGGATAACCTCATGAAAATAAAATATAAACAAATTATAAAGTTCAATCTATAATAAATTCAATGTTGAAGGACAAAATAACAATAAAAACCTGTAAATCCAGGTTAATCTATGTAGTGACCCCACTTTTAATACATTTTCAGAATAAACATTCAATGCCATTAGAAAAAAGAGATGATATATTTTTTTTTATCTCAACAGGTCCTGTTTCAATTGTTGTTAATCCTTTAAGATTGATTTATCCTCTACCAAAATCTTTATCAAAATTCGATAGAGTTCCCTCTGTATATGGAGCATCCTGAATTTTGACATAATCATATACACTTCTAAATTCGATCTCCCATCACATGGTCCAGGTCCAATCGTCTAGATCAATACCACATCATTATACACAAGAATAGACAACATTTATTCTCTCAACCCACTTTTGATATTTCGCATAGATTACAAAGCATAGAAATTTAAAACATATGAATCTCAAACAATACAAATAAAACATGCATTTAATTGGTGCTTGGACAATTATAAAGTAAAAACATTAATAAAAGTTATGAAACATATTCCTATTCAAAACAAGAGAACAAACATGGATATGATTAAATTTACAATCTAACTTTATTTAATTACACTGAATATAACATACATATTCTAATGTAATTTACAATAATATTATTAAATTTGATTACATAAAATAAGATATATCCATACATTCAAATATATTACAATCTAAATCCAAAATATATTTGTGTTCCCATTACTAATCTATCAAAAGAGGTTATATTAAAAGACAAATTATTCTGCACGAGTTTATGATATAAAAAGGCAACTTGATGTCTCAGTACCCCTTAAATACTAGTCAATTCTTAATCTAGGTCATCAGTCATATTGACACCTCTAGTACCCCATGAATACTAGTCAATTAAAAATCTCATTCGTCAGGTAACTTGACACTTCTAGTTCCTTTCAGATAGTTAGTCAGAAAACTCCTATTTGTTAATCACACCAACACCTTTAGTATCCTATGGATACTTGTCAACTTCATATCTTGATCATCAAATAAATCTGACGCCTTTAATATCCCATGAATACTAGTCAGTTTTATATCTCAGTCATCAGATAAATCTCATGCCTCTAGTATCCCATAAATACTAGTTAGTTTCATATCCCTTTTTGTTACACAATCGACAAATAATAACAATGCAATAAGAATTTAAACAAGCTTAATAATATTAGTCAAAGGTGTAAAGCACTTATCTGGTGCCCGAGCTCTGCTATTTGTCCTTTACTATTGCGCGACACCCGCGAACTCACTTGTTCCAACATGTACATCACATTACTTTTAATTTTGACCAAACTATAACCAACTCCATATTTTCATTAAGTAAAATATAAATTTCAATTCAAGGTAAGAACATAATTTTTTTTCCCTGTCATTATTACTCATCATATAATATCATTTCACATCATACAAACTAGACAAAATCTTGTTTTGGCTCAACCAATTAAATAAATTTATCTTTTCTGAGCATATTTTTCGGGAGGAAAAATCAAGGAAATTCCTTTCAAAACCTTATACATCACACTTGAACCCACCAATTAATTCCTTTAACTACCACACTTAATTTGATGAACATTAAATTAAATAAAAAAACAATCATTTCTTTTATTTTATACTTACCAAATTATTCACCAAGGTGCTGAATAGTTTTTCTCTTTAATTTATTTCAATTCATAAATTACCTCATTTTTTAATACCAAGACTAACACATTCAAGTATTATTCATAAATTGCCTCACTTGAATTGCAGTTATAGTTGCCTCATTTATTTCAATTCAAAAATACTTCTCCATTTACCTATATGTTAGCCAAATTTCCCCCCTTAAGGAATTAATATGTTTCTTTAAAACATTTCACAATTAACACCTTAAACTATCATCCAACACTTAAACATAAAACATATTTACATGATTCATCAATAAATAATCTAAATAAACTCAACCTTAAATTATACAATTTTGGCCAAAACATAAATAACATGTAAGGGTGAATTTTTCTTTTCCTGATGGTTCAAATCAAACATTATTCATTTATCATTCATTCCTAACAACACAATTCTACACTATATAATTGGTAATTACATCAATTACCCAAATGTTATTCCTACATGCACTAATTGAAACCCTAAACATGGCAAGGATTAAATTATCTTTCGATTCATTTAATTGAACCTTTACTCATTCATTATTTATGTATATCATCATCATCCATCCATAATTTTCATAATCCTAACACCTTAACATAGAAATCCTAACATACCTCTACACTAACCATTTTAATAATTCATTCTACATAAAACCACACAAAATAACCAGTTTGGAAGAGTTTATTACCTTCTAATAAAAGAAGAAGAAGACAAGTTAGAAGCTCGGGACATCTTACTTTTTCACTTATCTTCCTCTCCTATTTTACCTTTTAAAATTATGCATTTCTTTAAATAAATAACCCGTGAATTCTTCAATTTTTCTTGCCCAAATCTTCTTCTAATACCCTTTGATCATTTAATCTTGTTTTCTTTTATGTTTTTAGGATAATTTTTCAAGGGTTTCTCACAAGTTTTTCTCTCCTCCTCTCTCCCTCACTTGGCCAGGCCAGCCATTTATGGCCTTGAAATCATTATTTATCTATTTATAATTTCAATTTTTCACTTATTACACATTTAGTCTAACTTTCCTTTATGTAAACTTTAGACCGGGGGTTTACAATCTGCCAAACCCATCACTAAAGCTATATGACTATGATAACCCCATATAAAGTACATTGAAGTATATTATAAAGCTCAATTCCCAATAAACTCAATGTTAAAGGATGAAACAAAAAAGATTAAATTAAAAAAAGAAGAAGCAAAGCACTATTATAGTGAAATAATGCTTTATGAGAAAGAAAAACAATTAATTCACCTTTTCTTTTAGTTTTTATTAATTTCTAGAATAGTAAAGATGTTTTTAATCTGCCCTTATATCAACCCTTGTTTACAAAGAAAACACTTATGACAACAAAATCTTGTCAACTTGTTCTAGGTAAAGACATTGACATAAAGACATTAAGAATTAAGAAAAAAAATTAAAAAGACATGGCATTTTCCTAGTAAATACCCTTGCAAAACATTATGGACCACAACAATGTCTTTTTTTTTAAGTCTGTGTTTTTTTTCATTTCTATTCCTTAATTTTATTTTTCAATTTTATCCTTGAATAGTTCTTTGTTTTGCATTTGAGTTTAACAAATTATTTTAATTGGTTTACTATGAGATGCTCGGGGCAAGGTTGTCAATTTTGTTTTGGTAGGTGTTTTATTTTTTCAATTGGAATGAAATGTTTTAGTTTTAGAGTATTTTGGCGTACTGTTTTGGAGTTGTACTATTTATATATATATAATTCAACAAACATAATTCAAATTAAGATAAATTAATTTTAAATTATGCAATACAAAAACAATGTCTAACAAACATAATTTTAAAATTAAAACATTCTAAATAGTCAATATTAAATAGAACTTTAACTTAAAGTAGTTCAACTTAAACAAAATACCAAAATATTATGAAAGTAAAATATTTTAACAAAAAAAAAACATAAATCAAATATCATCTCCATCATTAATATAGAAATAATGATCTTGATCTTGTGGTGGTATGTAGGAAAAATCATCAACTAGACATTCCAATATTTGATCATTTCCACCAAGCTCATTCTGGTCATCAAAACATGTTTCTTCATCCTCTAAAGTCAAAGTAGACAAATGTGCTTCAATAGTCTCTCAATTTATATCATCTCCATCAAGAAGGCTAGGTTCTTCATAAATTCATTTATTTAATATGTCAATGTTATCAAGGCTAATGAGATCTAAAGCATCTCTTATTTTGCTAAAATTCCTACAAAGTATAAACATGAAAAAAACAACAACATGAATATAAACCATATATATTAGTGATAAATTTAATTTTAAAAAATTAATATCATTGTTAATAAAAATAGTAATAATCATTTTTAATATTATTATTATTATTATGATAATATTGATATTTTACCTATGTTTAATCCTCAAATTATAACGAACAAATACTAGATCACTCAGTCTCTTGTGTTCTAGCCTATTTTGTCTTTTAGAATGGATAAATTCAAATATACTCCAATTTCTTTCACACTCAGTTGCTCTACAACATTGACTAAGATCTCAAATTGCAAACTTTTGAAGTTTTTAAATATCATTGCCAAATTGTTCCTACCATGCAACTAGATAAGACAGAAGTTCAATAAATTAGATATTATAGATACAAAACAACATTATTTTTTTTTTTAAGTTATTACCTAGATTTAACTTTTCTTTTTTATGAATAGCTAGGGGCATGCCAAAATCACCAATTGCTTTCTTATACTCTTCATGTTGTCCACTAATTACATCTTGAGTGTCATCATCAGGGACCAATCTAGTAGTTGTGCTAAGCAAACCTCGAGTAACTTGCTTTTGTTTTGAAAAAAGAAGGCTTAATATAGATTCCAATATTAAGAAAACAACTTGTTGCATGTAGTGGACTATGAAGTTGCTTATCCCATCTATCATCAATTACCCGGATATATGGTCCATATTGAGATACTTTATTTTTTCAACCTTGTCTTGATGGCTTATTTTGCTATATCTATTTGCTCATATAAATAACCCATTGCCGGTTTTTCTTCACTATCTATTAACCAAAGAATTCGCACCAAAAACTCACCAACTTTGACTATATGTTCATATCGGAGGCTAAAATTCTTTATCTTGTAAAATTATAGTAGCTATTTCCTTTCCAACTTTACTTTGACCATGACTTGATTCTACCCATTTTGTGCAAGTAAACATTTGTTGAAGCGCTTTCTTAAACTTAAGTAAACATTGATGCTTAAAAAATAGGTACCAAACCTTGTAATGACAGGACAACATAGATCATTTCCATTAGTAAAGACTTTCCTCATCAAAGCTAAAACCCATGTATGATTAATGGTTTCATCAATCATCAGAAAATATCTTGGAACAGAAATATTTTCTAACATCAAATTAATGCAATGGGTAGTACAAAGAGACAAAAAAAAAGTGCCATATCTTTATTGTAAAGCCTTCCTAATAGCTTTGAATGCAGACTCATTATCACTAATAAATTGGACAATATTTTCTTATCCCACTTCTTCGACAACTTCATCAAACATTTCAAGCAATGTCCCTTTATCTTTTCAAAGACCTGAAGTGTCATCTGACTTCAAGAATATGGTACCTCTTGGAGAATAAGTAAGAAAATTCATAATTAGTACATTCCTCCTATTTGACCATCCATATGCCAAAATGGAGAATCCATAAAGTTTCTAATCATCTTTGATTCCAAAGAGGTATTCATGGACATCATGAACTACACCTTTCAAAAGTGGTCCCCTTAAATCATGATATGATGGTCCTTTAAAACCAAGTCTCATTGATGTTATGATATCTATCATTGGTTGATAATAGTATGATTTAACACCATTAAATGGTACATTAACATCATACCACCATTTTTCCATGACCTTCCTTGCATTATGTTCCTTCTCTTTAGAAGCCATTGCACTTTTAATGCTAGGTTGTGAACCTAGGGTAGTTCGTGGAACGAATAAAATCATCTCTTTTCTATTTGCACTTGTGCCTTGCATTGTCAATCTATTATTTGCATTGTCATTTAAAGTATGATTTGCACCATCACGCTCTTCAACTTCATCATTGGAAAGTGATTGAGAATTTCCAATATCAATTCTAAGTCTCTTTCTCCATTGTAAAGTCCTTTATCAATTGCTTCATTTGCCATTTTACATTCGGAGGAACCTTTTTACAAGCTTTAGTTGGTTTCATAATAATTAATTGTTAAAAAAATCAACATTATTGTTTGATAATTTCATTTGACTCATAAACAAAATCATGACACTTTTGACAATATATTGATTACTATTTTGGAAAATTATATAGCAAGGATAATGTGGGCCACTAGCTGACTTCCTTTCGCAATTAGAATTTATGGTTGGATATTATAATTCTAAAAAGACTTTCCATGAAGAAGAAATATATTTTACACACATACATATAATAATTACATAGAAATTAATACAATATAGCAGCAAGCATATACATTCAATTTCATATAATAATTATGTGGCCTTATGATTCCTAGTTATGATCAAGTTGCTTGTATTGTTAACTACCAGACTTAGCAATTATAACTGCAATTCACATAACAACCCAACACAAGTATTTGGTGGTTAGTCACTTATATTTTAATAAATGAGTGTCTTGCATTTTTTATTGCCTTTAATTGTTAGTTTGGATTGTTGTCTTAGAAACTAGGTTTATGCCTTTTCCATTTCCAATTTGAACTTAGAGAGAGAAAAAAGATTACACCTTAGAGAAAAGAGACAACAACCAAAGGATAGAAGGGGAGGTTGCACCTTAGAAAGAAAAGACAAGAGTTAGGGATGAAAGGTGAAAAGTGACGTTGAAGTATGAGCTTACAAGAGAGAAGAGGGAAGATTGGAGGTGGAGGTTTTGAGAGACAAGATGTCGATTGTTATTGTTTTGGTTGGGAACTTGAGACTACGAGGAAGAGAAATTAGGGATTCGTTTTTAGTTCAGAGAAAAAAAAGCTTTTATATCTGGGTGGTTTATTAATCAAATTGAATCGGGTTCAATTTAATTCAATGGCTTTTCAATTTTCCAAAACTTTAAGCCCAAAACAGAACATGTGAAATGAAACCGAAACATTTCAGCTGAAATTTGTGTGGAAAATCCAGAATGGACATAAATTTTAAACGAGGTAAAAATTGTTATGTTTTTTGAACTGGTATGAAATGTTCTGGCTATTCTGAATAAAATAGAATGGAATTGATAAACTTGGCTTGAGGTGACAGTAACACGCCCTAACATGTAGTTTAGACATCATTTTGCTAAAAAAGAAATTAAAGATACAAGTCCTAATTTGCTATTAAGATTAAGAAAAAAATAAAAGGCATAACATTTTCTTTGTAGACACCTTCACAAAACATTGTGGACCACAATGGTGTGTTTTTTTTTAAAAAAAATCTTTCATTTTTTTTTTCATTTCAGTCCTTTATCTTTCTTTTTTATTTTATCTTTAGATAGTTTATTATTTCAAATTTGAACCTGAAGTATTATTTTATTTAACTTACTGTAAGATGCTCAAGTTAAAAAAAGAAATTGATCTCTGGTATTTGGTTCATACTTGATATTTCTAAATCAAAAGGAGGGGTTATTGCATTAAAGATACAAGAACCTAATTTAATTTCTGGAGGGAAGAAGAGGAGTCCAGCATAGAGATTGAGGAGAGAGAAAATGAGAAGAAAAGAAGAATGAGATGTCAGAGTTACTTTGGACTAGAATAACCGCCATATGTTGCCCATCGAGGAAGCCCTAACTAATATGATTCCAACAATACCAATGAAGGTCACCATTGAAGCTTAAAGGAAGTCGCACGCGCCTCATTAATATGATGAACTTCCTCACACACTGGCATATAAGTCTTGTGTGCCATGCAATTTTAAAATTTGTTGTTGATTATTTGATACCTCTTCAATTTAATTCTAGATTTCATTTCACTTTAGCCTAATGAAAGCCCAATTAAGGAGAAAAATATAAAGGGAGAAAAAAGAAAAAAATAGATGACCCAACCATGTTAAATTATTATGGTTGTTCCATGATATCATCATGAATTTTAAGAGTTAATTGGAGTTGATTCAATATGGTTGGATTTGAAACTCGAGTTACGTAAGAGGTCATGTAAAGGGCAATAAAAAGCAAAGGAATTATACTAGCAAGTTATTTTGTTTCAATTCAATATTTCTAGCAAGTCATCTTTCTCAAAAAAAATATATTAAAACATAATTAAATAAATATATCAAATAGCACCATATGATGCAAGATCATGTTTCACACTTTTCATTGTCTACAATAAAAAGAAAACAAATAATAATAATAATAATAATAATAAATAAATAAATAAATAACAACGCGGATGCTATATATATATATATATATATATATATATATATATATATATATATATATATATATATATATATATATTTGTCATTTTGCGCTGGAATTGACTCTTGTGTCCGCGGGGCTAGTGATTGCTAAACAGCACTGTTGCTTTCCACGACCACCTACCCTAAGCCATCAATCAATCATAAGCACACAACAATCCCAGACCTTAAAATAAATAAAAAAAGAAAGAAAAGGAAAGAGGAAACAGCCTTCATAGCTTGAGACCAATTAAGCGCTTAATAACGTAAGAAGGATTGTCTTATTGAATCATAATAATAGTTTTCACGAGAGTTGCTTCCCAAACCCAATTATCAAACAAACAATGTCCCCCACACAATTCTGGTCAAAAGAATCCTGATCGTGCATCCATCCTTTCAGTATACACTGACAAGCCACACCAATACAAGATCATAAATTATAAATACACACACGTCCATAGGATTAATCCCCCAAGGGCATTTCTGTCACTCCAAAGAGAGATTAGGATATCGTGTGCCCCGCCTTTTCAAGGAAACAATGCAGCCATCCTTTGGACAGATAGTTGGATTGTAAACAATATCATCACAGCCGTCCGCTCTGTACCGCTTAAAATCAAGCAACGCACAGAACATGGCGATGAATAAAACCAAATGATTGAGGGCATACCTTTGACCCACACACAGGTGGGCTCCAGCTCCAAAAGTTAAGAAATTCTTTTTGAATAACTGATCCTCTTGCCTGTCCTCAGAGAAACGGTCCGGGTCAAACCGGTCCGGTTTAGTGAACCCTTGAAATGAACTGTCTAAAACCGATGGGAACACAATGGTTCCTTTAGGAATCGTGTACGACTCCGTCAAAGCAAACTCCTTCATAGCTACATGTGGGACTAACGTCGCAGGGGCGCGGTACCTCAGCACCTCACGCGCCACCGCCTGCGTGTACTTCATTTCCCTGAGCTGCTCCGTGTTTATTAAACCATCAGATTCTGGTGACCAGAAACTCGACACTTCCTCTCGAACCTTCAGCAGGACTTCCGGGTGCGAGTCGAGAAGCGCCACCGCCCAAAGGAGCGATGATGTTGAAGCATCCTGAGCAGCAAAGAGGAAGTCAAAGAGGTGGCCTCCGATCTCGGCTTCACTAGTGTGCGGTGGAACTGGCTCTCCAGTGGATTTGGCAGCTGAGATTTCTTTAAGCATTTCTTGCATCCAGAAATCTATCAAGCAAGATGGTTCATGGTTATTGTCCATTTTTTTCTTGCTCTTCATTACACATTCTGAGAGGGTTTCTGCTAACCTGTCAACAGCCAACCTGGCATTTCGAAATGCGAAACCTGGGAGATCAATAGGGAGTTTCATTAGTCCAACGTTGAACATATTGTAATCCAGCTTGAATCGCTCCCGCTCTTCTTCGCTCAAATACGGGCCGACAAAAACGGTCTGTGAAGTCTCGAGGTTCATGTCTCGAACTAACAAGCGGAGAGAGATGGACTTGTTTGGACTGTTTGAGGATAAGCTCTCCCATTTTTTCAAGTGCTTGAGAATGATTATCTGCTGGAGTGAGGTGTAGGTTGAAAGAGCACGAGGAGTGAAGTTGGGAGCGATTCGGCGGCGGAGATCCTTGTGTTCCTGACCGAACTTATAAATCAAATTATGCTCACCAAATAGCTTCTTCCCAAAAGGGTGGCCAACAAGCAAGAAAGCATCAGGCCTTACGTTTGAGAAAATGAGGTGGGAGAGATTAGTGTCGCGAATGTACAATATGAACCTCCCGATTACATAGTTAGCAGAGAATCCAGAACGAGAGCTATTGGCGGATTGGGTGTCCCAGAATGAAGTTGGATCTCTTACTAAAGAAATTGCGTTGCCAATAAATGGAAGCACAAAAACAGGACCCGGAGCTCCTCGTTTCTTTATCAAATAACTCACCTGCTCCACCAAAACGAGGAAAATAACGAAAGAAATTATGTATGGAACTAGAGTTGATAAGAAATTTGCACAGGACAATAGCAAGGTTGTCATTTTTTTTTTCCCCAGAGTTTCTTGGGGGGGGGGGGGGGGGGGGGATTCGCTGCAGACGTTTATATAGAGGAAACTTTCTAGGTTAAATGATTGGACAAGATTTTAAAAATGATTTTATATTAATATGTAATAAATAAGACAAGGTGGTCGTTAAAAACAGGTCCCTTGATAGAACAAATTTTTTGAAGAAGCTGTGAATTAAATTAAAATGTGGATAGTTAATGTGGTGAGGTAGTAGAGGCAGGCATTGCCCTTTTCCTCTGAAGGTCAGTCTGTTGGCAGTGATAACTCCATATATATAGTAGCCACAAAGGGAGCGAGAAAGAAAGGGAGAGGGAGGAGTGAAGTAGGGAAAGTGCCAAAGGAGAGAAGATAACAGGACGGCAAGAGAGGGTGGGTTTTCATAGAAGCTTTTTTTAAAGAAAAAGAAGAAGAACCTGTAGAATGGCCAATTATTATACCAAAAACACTGCCTTCAATTGCAATGGGACAACATAGGAGCACGGGTCAATCGGCCTTCTTAAAAACTAGTGCCAAGTAAATGCAGCCAGAAAATACAAGACTTCTTAGCTGGAGCCTTTCTTGAAGAGAAACCTACCATTGCAAATGGCAGGTGCTTCTCTTCAATATCAACATCAATATCAGAGTTCATCATAAATTAGCCATTCTGATATTAGAAAATGAATTCCTAGTTGTTATAGTTTCAAGAACTAATTAATTAGTTTATTTATTAATAACCATATATATATGTTTAATTTAATATTATTTTGTTTTAAAAAACACTGTAATTTTTTATCAATTTTTTCATATTATTTATTTAGGTTGTGTTTAGTTAGTATTTCTGGACAAAAAAACAAAGACAACGTATAATAAAAGATGAAGATAAAGGATGTGGTTAGTGAAATCCACTGGACTTCGTAATTAATGAATATATGGAGCAAGAGAGTGATCAGCATTACTCCATGATCCATCCATACGGAAGCAAATGGGAATTCAAATTTTGCATTTATAATGGCGACTCGATCTGGGGTTGCAATTTCTGATGGAGTCTGGCCGTCTGCTTATTGCAAATTAAGGTTGGCTACCAGTTGCCATAGCCCATTTAATTTCTACTCCATATGCTGTGAGGAATTTTTTATTTTTTTTTGGATGAGAGTGATATTCATGAATGCCCCAAAACTTATCTTAGAGCTTAAGGCAAGTGGAATTCATGCATTAACCATGTTAACTTGCTACCGTTACCATTAATTTACAGTAAAAAAAATCTACAGGAGATCATGGATTAATTTTTCACTATACTACCCATCACATAGCACTTTTAATTGGAATATTTTTTTTCTAATATATTTTTTTTAATTTTAATTTCATCCTTTAACATTAAATTTATTAAAAATTAAATTTTATAAATTTACTTTTTATAAAGTTATTACAGACACATAACCTACCTATATAGACCTCAAGTTTAATAGGTTAACTTGATTGGCTTGAGTTTTTTTTTCTCTTGTTTCCCTCTATTTCATCATTTAATATTGAGTTGATTGGTAATTAGGCTTTGCAATTTTTTTTCCATCTGCTTTCTATGAGGTTATCCCCATCTCATGACTCGGGTCACGGGTTTGACGAGTTAATCCTGATTTACTCAAGTTGTTTTTTATGTCCATTTTTTAATTGATTTTTTTCTCAATTTTATTTTTGAACACTATTTGATTTAGAATTGGACTTCATAAAGTTGATTTAGAATTGGACATCATAATTGTTTTTGTTTTTTTCTATTGGGTTATCCTAGTCTCATGACTAGAGTCACGAGTTTGGCAGGTTAACTCAGGTTATTTTCTAAGTTGACCAAAATTAATTTAATATGTTGTCATCTTAATGTATATTAAAAAAATCTCATCTTAAATATTTATTTTGAGTCAAACTATATTTTTACCGGTCATATGAGTTGTATTTAGACTCGCCAAGGCGACCAAGTCACATTGAATCAACTTTAGCAATGTCTAGATATTTTTTTTACGTTAAAAATATTGATCCTATCGGCAGCATAGTGCGAGCAATAATCTAGTTTTCTCTAAGACTATAGGTATATACTGGTACGGTCTTGTGGATTTTTTGACATGGGCATTTTTACTTTGTTTTATAAAAAAGATTTGAATTCAAGATTTTTCTTTAGAGAAGTAAAATGACTAATTAAAAAGAGTTGATTCTGGTTTGAAAAACTCACATGGAGTGAAAATATTGTGTCACTCGAATAGTGTAATGAAATTTTATCCATTACATAAAAAATCTTAAAACTAGCTACTGTAGGTATTAAAGTCTTTTCATAAGATGCATTAATCATTACCAGATTAATTTGGGGCAAACAAGTCTTTTTTCATTTCAAAAATATAACAAAATGACTGAAATACTCTTAAAAACAAACATTTTAAACTTGGTGTCAAAGGACATTTTGGTATTTGCACAATTGTTTCTTTATTATTATCAATGGACTTTTAAAAAATGGACATTTTGGTGTCAATGGACATTTTGGTATTTTAAACAAGGGGCAATTTGATATTTGACCAAGTATAAAAAATAATACAAAAACCAAAAGTATAGTGAAATGATCAAAATACCTTTAAAAGCAAAAATAAAACTAAAATTGGCGTCAATGGACTTTTTCATCTTTTCACAATAGTTGTTTTTGTTATTATCATGTCAACTTAGGAACAATTTGATATTTGGCTAAATATAAAAAAATTTAAAAACGTTTTTTGGGATGTTTGGCACAACTTCTACGTATGCTTTTATATGTTTTTCAAAAGTCTATTTGACTTGAAAATACTTTAAATTGATATTTTTTTAGTGCTTTCTGATGATTTTAATGTGATGATATCAGAAATTTAAAAAATATTTTGATATATTTTCAAGCGAAAAGCTATTTTGAAAAGCACTTTCCACCACAATCCTAAACACTCCCTTCCTGTTGGTGCGCAGTGTGTTGGCTTTGGTGGAGCGGTTTATCACTAGTGAGCCTTTTTTTTTTTTCCTCTTCTTTTATCTCTAATTCCTAAAAAAATATAGCTTGGCCCTCTTTATTGGTACTTCAACTTCTACGTATGCTTTTATATGTTTTTCAAAAGTCTATTTGACTTGAAAATACTTTAAATTGATATTTTTTTAGTGCTTTCTGATGATTTTGATGTGATGATATCAGGAATTTAAAAAATATTTTGATATATTTTCAAGCGAAAAGCTATTTTGAAAAGCACTTTCCACCACAATCCTAAACACTCCCTTCCTGTTGGTGCGCAGTGTGTTGGCTTTGGTGGAGCGGTTTATCACTAGTGAGCCTTTCTTCTTTTTTTTTACTCTTCTTTTATCTCTAATTCCTAAAAAAATATAGCTTGGCCCTCTTTATTGGTACTTCAACTTCATTCCTTGTTTTTTTTTTTAGCCTTTTTATAAAAGTTTTGTTTGTTATCAATTTCATCATTCAATTCCAATTTATCATCTATTATGTTTTTCAATTTGGTCCTCATTCTTTTGAATTTTTTAGGGCCTTTTGTTGAATTTATTTTTCTGTTCAAATTTACCCTTCAATCAAAAACTTGTTTGGATTTCTTATTTTAATTTTGATTTCCATTCTTTTAATTTTTTTAGTTAAATTGATTTTTATTTTCAATTTCATCATTTAATCAAAGATATAATTTATTTTATATTTCAGTTTTGATCCTCATTATTTTAATTGCTATCTTTTTTTATTTTGAGTCCTTTTTATAATTTAAATTCTTTTTTTCAATTTCATCATTGAACATTTGATCAATTGAGAGTTAGGTTTCATGGTTTTTCTAGATTGAGTGTTTTTGGTCTAATGACTCGTGTCACAAGTTTGGAAAGTTAACGCGGGTTGACATTGACTTTTTTTAAAAAATGGGATTTGCGATTTTCATTGTTTTCTTTTCTATTGGGTTCCTAATCTCATGACAAGGACTGCGAGTTTAACAAGATAACTAGGGTTACAAGTTTGTCATGCTAACCCAAGCTATTTTTTCTACGTCTTATTTTTACCTATTTTCTTCATTCTGTATTTAATGGGATGGAAATTGAGCTGCTTCGTTTATCCCTTTTTGAAAAAATGTTCTTTTATTTTTCAGGTTATCGTGATCATTTTTTTATTTGGTCCATCTACTGTTGCTGTCTATTTTTTTTCCACCTAATTAAAATAAAACTAACTTACCAAGTTTGGTCTTTAATCTGAGTCGTGGATTTTTTCTCCTTCTATAAAATGCATTTGCAACACCTAAACATCATTTTTTTTTTTTGAAAAACATCAAGCCTAAGGTGTATTGCGGTTCCATAGCTACAACTAATACTAGTTGTGCTAATATCCATAGGTACTAAAAATATTCTTTTGAATGGAAAAGTTCCATTTCCGAAGTAAAATATGGTAGGTTCCCTCCATTTTTATCTTATCATGTCAAAAATCCTATACAACTTTATTAGGCTTTATCATAACTCAATTTTGATCCCCTGTTTCGATTACATTTTTAAAAAAATTCAAAAAATACAATTTTTTTTAAAGAGGATATATAGCAAAGCCAATCTTTAGCTAAATCCTTCAAACAAAACAAAGGCTTTTAATTTAATTTGCTCTTCAGTCACTTCCGTAGGTTTCATACTTGTGCATATTGTTACCCATTTTTGGCCCCATAAAAAAATCAAGAAAAAAAAGAAAAAAATCCACAAATACAAGAGGATACACGTAAAGAAAGCCTGAAGATTGCCCAAATTGGTGGTGAAGGACTGAAATGATAAGTGGAAAAGTTGGACGATGAGAATGTATAAGATAGGCAAAATTAGAGACCCAATTTTGATTGACAAAAGACCCATTTGGTGAAAATATTTTTATTTGAGGTAACGAAGTATAAATTGGGATGAGTAAGGCCTCAATGAAAATTTTGGAAAGCTTAATTAATTTTATTGGGGACTTAATTACAAGAAAAATCAGCTTTTTGGAGTCAATTTGGGTGTTAATTGGAAGAAATTAAAGCTCGGGGATTGAACTTGGACTTTGGAAAGTTTAAGTGGTCAAATCAGGGGCTTAATTGTGAAAAAAAAAATTAAAGTTTGATAGCCAATTATAGGTTTGATTGAAGGAATTCAAAACCAAAGATTAAATCGTAAAAGACGTGAGACTTCAAGGGCTAAATTGAAAAAACTTAAAAGTTTAATGGCCAATTAAAGGTTGAAATGCACAAATCAGAAACCAAGGACCATGATGAAAATGACGCTAAACTTTGGGGTTGATGATTGAGCTTGAAAAGGGTGAAATTGCATGATATTAAGAGTTTGTGCGGCAATTACTGGTGCAATTAAAAGCAATTGGAAGAATATGGACTAAAATGAAATCTTTTAGATCTAAAATTAAAAACCTTAATTTTAAAGGGTTTAACTTAGATGACATGTCGTTCCCACTATTCGTCTCCTTCCTTAGTAGTTTTGGATGATCGGGTTAGCACATTTCAAGAGCTCATTGTGGAGTTATAGACCTCCAAATAGCACAAGGTTTTTGCAAATGGAAGAAGAACACCCCCTCTACAACCTTATTTTCATGAAATTAGATGTTTACATCCCAATTTTTTCATAGAAGTCTCTAACATCTTATCCCTGATCATCCATCACTATATTTTTAGATTCTAGACTAATTGAGTTGCACCTTTAAGTGAATGAATGTGGAGCTATAAACCTCTAAATGGAGCAAGGATGGATTTAAATGAAAGGTGTGCATCTTTTCTACCAAGTTCGAGTGGTCTCTGATGATGTTAACATTAGAGTTTCTCTAATGAAGTCTTGAAAATGGCTAACTGAATCAGTCTTGACTAAGATACTCATTTGTGCAAAATAACATAACCTTTTTGTGTGCTCACATTTAAAAAATCCCATAGAGTTTTTATCAAGGGCCATAAATGTTTCATCTGAGATCAGAAGGCGAGAAACACATGCCCTTGTCTTCTAAAAAGAGAAAACCATATAGGAAAAACCACCTTCCCTAAAAACCATTGAAGGTCAAAGGTTTCAATTGTTAACATTTGTCTAGATCTCTCTTATTTTGATCAAAGGACTGACCTTCGATCAATATTTGAGGGAACCCACCAAAAAAATCTTGAAAAACCCTATAAATACCACTAGAAATCAAAGAAAGAAAAAAAGACAGAAGAGAGAAAAATGTGAGGATATTCTCTGTAAAGAGACCTTAGTGTGAAGGTTTAAAGACCTAATATAAAAGGTATATCAAGCTTTGGAAACATTAGAAAGTGAAAGGAAATGAAGGAAGGAAAAGAGAATGGAAGTAACAGCCTCTAGCTAGCAAGTTTGGAGAAGATATAACCATGTGGAAACTCAAGGGTGGAGTTCATGTGGCCTACCCATTCATGTTTTTTCAATGTTTAATGATGCTTTTGAGTTTTTTTGGCATTATTTTGTATTTTAGCATTTATGTGGATTGATGAATGAAAATGTTGTTTAGATTGATTAATCATATTTTAAAGTTATTGTTAATGTTGTTGTGATATTTAAAAAGAGTTTCTGTGTTTAGTTTTGATGAAGTATAGCGGTTTTGGAATTTGTCAAAGGTAGCAGTAAGTGTTTAGTGACTTTATCTAGGTTGTTAATGCATATTCTTGGTTTATGAGTTTAGCTTGGGTTTTAAGTGTTTAAGGAATTAGTTTTAGATTGAGTTTTAATGTTTTTGTTGGCTGATAATAGGGTTGCAGTTTCAGAAGTTGAAATTTTATACATGTTCTTGATGATTCAAGATTATTTGTTAGTGTTTTTTATTCAAACCTGTTTGTTTATGATAATATGGTTTTTGGGGCTAATAGAGCTTGGTTTGGAGACCTAAATGTATTTTATGGGTTTGACAATGTATGCTGGATATTTTTGGGCAACCCTCATGTTCTTCATGTTCATCTGAAGAACATTGTCTTTAGTGCTAGTTTTAGATTTGATTTTGGTTTTTTATCGTCATTAGTAAATAATCTAGGATTTTAATGCATCAATAACATGTTTTTGTGAGTTTTAATCTTGAGATTTTTATTTTGAACCGAAACTCATTTTGACAAAAATCATGATGGTTGAGTAATAATCGAAGCAAATAGATACTTGAATCTTGATCTATTCTTGATTGCGAACAAAACCTTGCCTTTTATTCCTTGAAAGCTTGTCTGGTTTGATGTTTACGTTGTTGGGTTTGAGTCTGAATGTTCTTTATTGTTCTTCATTTTCCTTAGTGTTTGATTTGTTTTTGTTAGAAAATATTATGTTTTTTTGTGTTTTTTTAGTTTTGATTTTGTTTCGGTTTAAATCTCCATTCTAGATTAGTTTTGGGTTAAACCTTGGTTTTTGGTTTGGTTCATGGTTGAACAATGTTTTCAGGTCGATCCGGTTGGATCAAAATCGAGCCAAATACTTAAAGCTTTGTTTTGTTTGCCACTGTTTTGTTAAAAGGAATTTTGATTTAAAGGTGTGTTTAACAAGCACGTCTTTCGGCATGTTTTGATTTTGAACAAAATATGGTTTTGTCAATCTTGGCCCTAAAATAAATATTAAAAAATATTTTTTGCTTGTTGCGTACAACCTAAACTTTATAAAATTGCATATTTTTTTTTAAAAAAGGAGATAATTGTTTTTAGCATGGTTTTAGAAAAATACCTGTATTGATTTTCCTTTGCATCTTTTGTAATTTTCCCAAAGTTTGTAAAATTTCTTAAGGATTTGACCAATATTTCAATAACTCTAAAATTTTAATTCATGAAAATTAATGGCCAACATCCTAGTATAATTGTTGGATCTATAAGTAGGCTGGTATTTAAATACTAGGAGTTGACTAGAAAATTTTCAGGATTATTTTAGATATTAATTAATTTTAATTGTGAGTATTTTTCACCATAATATATGAATTGTGGAGAACCTTTTTGCCTTTCAAGATAGGTGAACCTTGTCAGGGCACCTATATAAACCCTTCCCATAAAAATTTATCTAGGCATATGAGTCTGTAATAAATTTGAAATGCCAAATTTATTCATGGGAGTAAATCTTCAGAAAATCTTTATTCTGAGCCATAGACAGATCATTGATTACGATCCTATCAAAACCTTTAAACCATATCTAGATCATATAATATAGCTATAACCAGTCCCTTATCCTTAGACCAATACACCCGGGTCTTTTAGTGACCCTGAATCAAACAACTAGGTGGTGACTGCTCAATCCCGACACCCCGCCATGTCGTGTGCCCACATACGACAATGCACACCATATGAAACTCCTTTAGATATCTGTGAGTATCTTCACCTGAAAAGCCATGAAAAGTGGGCAAAAGATGTATATGTCCAAACTTTAATTCAAGTAATAGCAGCATCTAAAGCATGAAATGTTATACATAAAGGTTGCTCATTCAAATAAGGGGTGACAAGCTCTTTAAAAGTTTGATTTACATCTTTGACTTCCTTTCTAGATAAGAATCGCTAGTAAATAGGGAATTAAGAGCTAGATCATTTTCTTCAGGATTTCCCTAAGCTTCCCTCCCTCCTTAACCTGCATAAGCTTTTTTTTATTTTTGAATCTAATTGCAAATCACCTTGATTAGAAGATCGAGTTATAATCATAAACAATCAAGGAAACTCTAATAAACCATGAAAAACAAATCAAGAAAAATCTAAAGTAATGAAAATAAATAAAAATTATACGCTAAAACACAAAAATATCTAAAAATCCTAGAAAACAATGGAATTTGACCTTAAGATGGCGAGGCTAGTGGCCTAAAAAGGAACTAGTCTTGCTTATAATTTTTTTTTTCCTTGAAAAAAAAACCTATAAAATCTGGGCCTAGTTCTACCGAAATCAGAATCTTGCTGAAAATCATAACTATTGAAAACTAACATTTTTTAAAAAAATTTCAAGAATGAAATAAGGTTCACAAGGAGCAAAAAAATCAATTAGAATCACTCCCTTACAACGACGCTAAAATTTGGTGTGCTGTTATAGGCAACCAAATAAAAAACCTAAACTCTTAGAGGTGTGAGTAAGGATCGTTCTCATAGAGAGTATATATTCTAGTTTCATGCTATATGAACAAAGATTGAGGGGGGGGGGGGGGGGTTTGAGTATAACAAAAACAATTTTAAGAAAACACAACTAAAGAACAACTTAAATTAAAGTATCGAAATCAATCAAAGAACAAACCTTAGTCTAAGTCAAAATCCACCATCAGAATTTTATAATTGATCATTGATGCAAGTATATATCAATTCACACTTTGAATATTCACTATTATAACTATTTTCCTATCTCTCCTTAGTCGTAGTTAATTAGACAACAAGCAATTTAATTAACCTTAACTACTAAACAACTCAAGTCAAACGCTTAAATTTTAATCTGATAGCAGCCTTATGAATTAGAGAGATTGATGAAGTTAAGCAACACAAGCACACACAATTGCATTTAATTTAATTGAGTATTCTTCCTAAGATCTAATGGTTTCTAATGCAACAAATCATTAAATCTTAGTTGCTTTATAAACTAGAGGGATCATATAATTATAAATTTGATATCTAACATAGCAGTAGATTGTAAAGAACAATAAACTAGTATACCTCCTAGTAATTAAATGAGATAATCATGAAAATAGACACCAAATAACATTCAATACTCAATACATAAATTGAACAATGAAAATAAATTAGATCTCATAATTTTATTAATTTTGAGGCTTCTGTTTCCTTTAACCAGTTAAAAATTTAGCTACACAGGACCATGATAAAAACTCGAAGTAGGGGCAAAATAGAGAAGATAGGAGAGAGAGGTGTATCTGAAATCTAATCTCCCTCATCTCCTTTTTACACATTAATTCTCTTCTTAGAAGCCTACAAAATCTCTTAAAATAACGATGTTCAAAACTAAATAATTAATGAAAATATTAAATAATGAAGTAAAGTTTTAATATAACAAGAAAAGTAATGTTTTCAACTGGTTTTCATGCACCAAATCTGGAATCTTCTGAAAATAAATTATGTCAGGTTTATGTATTAGATTTATAAGCCAAAGAATGTTCCAAACATTGGCAGTATAGGTGCAATGATTTTATGCCTAATTTTAACCTTGATGTAATCAGTATATCTCAAAACTTAATACATGAAAGTTGTAGAGATTTTTCTTAGTGTTCCATATAATTTTTAATCATCTAAATTAGAGCTCATATGAGAGAGTTATACCCAGATTACAAAGTAGTGTAGAAACTATCCTGAATCACCTAATTAACTTTGTTTTGCCCTCAATGCCTCCATTTGCATCCTAAATCACAATATAAAAATAATAAGTGCATTTAGGCACTAGATAAGTATAAAAGACTAAACAAGGAAGAAAAATATGACATTTTGCATTTTCATCAAAAAAAAAGAGAAGAAAGAAATAGAGAAATAAAACTATAGAAGATTTACGTCTTCTCTCCCTTTACACCATCCACACCGATAGCAGCACAACCACCACAGTCATGAAAGCCATAGTTATTGTTTCTTTCTCCTTCAGACCTAAGTCATTGTTTCTCTATCCACATCGACAACCCCTCTTTCTCCATTTTCCAATTGACCAAACCCTTAATCTCATCCATTTCTCGGCTAAAATTAGCCTTTTCACTCATTACAACCACCATTATCTCTTCTAGCACCATTGATAAGTCCACAACAATAATAAACAAAAATAGCAAGCGTAAAAAGAGAAGCTGAGAGAAAAAAGAAGACAGAGAGAGAAAGACAAGCCAAAATATTTCCTGATGTCGATATCCCTCCTTAAATGGAAGTGCGTCTCACCATTTGTAAATAAGTGATGAGGAAAAGGAGTCGCTCTGGATTTGCCAAGGGACACGCTCAAACAGCAACGATGCGTGGTCCCATGTGCTAGTAGTAGTGGCAACATGTGAATCCATGCGCCAACACTGTCCAAAACCATCACTACCATTCTAGAAGTTGTTTGGTCAATCCCAGCCATTCTTGAAGGTTGATTTTGAACCGACATGAATTTTTAAACAATTTTAAATGTTATTGAAATTGTATTTGTTATTTTTAATGATTTTTTATTGATTGTTATCTTGTTGTGGATGATTGTTGAGAATATTTGTAGAGTTGAGGTCTATACCATTGTGTTACAACGTTGAGGGTATGATATCACCGAGGATTTATTTTTAAGCTAGAATACCATTAGAATAATGAACCTGCATTGGAGTTAGGAGGATAAGTTATAACAAGTTTATCCTAGGTGTAATGGTTTGGCTTTAAAATTTAAATTTTTGCTTTTGTTTTTGTATATGTGTATTTTCAAACAAATAATAAAAATTGTGTCGATGAGTTTTGATCAATTTGCCAATGTTTTGATTAAATTTGGTTTTAGCAATTAGAATAACATGTCTCTTAGTCTTAGGGGACGATAGAGGCCTAGCACAATATTTTTAACATTAAAACGAGTTCCATAACAAGTCGACGAGTGTTTGTCAAGTTATCATCAAATTTTGATCAAAACTTGGGTTTTAACATTCTCCTAGTCTGAAGGACTAATGTAGTTTTTGATGATTTGTCAAGTTAATGACATGTTTTGTTTATACCTGCATTTTAACGAATTGATCAATAAGTCTCCTAGTTGCGAGACTTGGTATTCTGTTCAACTTAGTAAAAGTCCACAAATCTTTTTAGAGTAGAGATCGACGTGGGTCGAACTTGGTATTCTGTTCAACTTGTTTTTCTTAAAAAAAGATAATAATAAAAAGGCCAAGAAATAAATAAATAATTATATATAAAAAATAATAAAGTCATGGATTTGTGAGACTCTTTCTTTCAAGGTCAAAGCTAACTCGACCAATATTATATAACTTGTGAATAAATTCAGAAAATGAATTAGATAGTTAATGGCCTGAACAAAATAAATTTAGAAGAAATCATATAGTAACATTTTGTCGGAAATGATGCACAGTAATGGTGATGTCTATCTTTCTTCGAGTATAATTAATCCTTTCTCGAATCTCCATAGCCGGTGAATATTTCATGATTTCTAGTCTCCTTTAAATATAAGATAATGACTATATTTTTCTATTTTTTTCTTAAATTTTGAAAATTCTATATATATGGGGCAGTAACAGGCTTCAGCGTCTGCAGCATCCACTATTTATATAGTCGTTAAGTTAATCGGACATGAACAAAAAAAATCGGACGGAAAAAGAATCACTCAAAACGGGATGCTAATTCCGTTGAACACTGCATGAGCAGGGAAGTGTTAATATCTGTTCCGTTCCTTAATAAAATGTTTAGAAAGATTAATTTATTGGGAACTACACATGGAACGCCTTAATATACGGTTTAACAAACTTAATTATGTTAAAGTTTGAATTTGTCAACCTAAATCTTCAATTGATTAAATTTTATCCTTCGTCCCATTATCAAGGCTTGATCCAAAGATCAATTTCTGGATCTCCAAGCAACACTGACTTAATAATTCTAGCTTAATTAATTGGTAATAACTTGCTTGATATTGTGGAGCAAATAACTTAATAAATAAAGTTGCTTGATATTGTGAAACCATATCCAGAATATTTAAATCTCAATTAAACTTGAAATACAAGGCTCGTATATAGAAAAGGATAAGGTTGTCTTTACCTGCAATTAAAACTAAGAGGGAAAAAAGAGAAAGAATCATGTTATTCTCATTCCTCTATTAATTGCAGAGATTAATTTCATTATTTTAATTAAACCACTAAAATATTAAAGTTTAATATAGCCTACTTTATTTATATTCTTAAAAAGGTTAACTAATTCATCTACTTTTTTAAAAAAAGTTTTTTATATTAAAGTTTTTTTTGTACTTTTATAAATTTAATTTTTCTTTTTCTATGTCATTTTGCTATCTTTTAGTACAAAACTAGTTTAATTTTGCAGGCTTGAGCAAAAAGACACTGCAACACAGAAAAAGAGGGGTGTTATTAATGTTTTTTTTATAGGTGCATTTATTGAAAAAAAACTCAAGAATTATATGTGCTAATAAATAATAATAAATAATTTATTAATTTCAAGAAAAAATTGAGTTAAAAAGGTGAAATAAAAATACATATTAAAATATATGATTTTATGTTACAAGAATCTCTTCAATTATTTTTTGTTAGAAGAAAAATAATTTTAACTCAACTGAAAAAAAAATCTGTAGCATAATTCTTGCTTTTCTAATTACTATAATTTTCTCAACAGAAAAAATATTTTTTTCATGGGTTCTTAATTTGATTAAAAATAAAAAGAATTAGAATAAATATAGATATTTTTTTCTCAT
Source organism: Populus simonii (assembly GCA_007827005.2). Taxonomy (NCBI): domain Eukaryota; kingdom Viridiplantae; phylum Streptophyta; class Magnoliopsida; order Malpighiales; family Salicaceae; genus Populus; species Populus simonii. The sequence goes on from CM017467.2 coordinate 13,094,380, forward strand.
TCAATATTAATGAGTAAATTATTATTAAATTAATCCTGGATATTGTACTAATACATAATTACCCATAAAACAATAGAAAATATCATGTAAAAATAGTTTCTTCTTCTTAAAAATATTAACATTGTTTTTTTTATTAGGATCACTCTTTTCTACTTTCTAATAAAAGGAATGATAATTAAAATAATGATTTGTTAAGAATTTAAGCTACTTGAAAACAAGTGCATATATTTCTAAGATCTAAATTCATTTTTCTTATTCATGTGTCTCTTAATTATCTAGTGAAAGTATCTTTTTAAATGGAATCACTAGTTAAAAAAAATCTTTTTAAAGATTTAATTTTAAATTGATATTTATGAGCAATTTATTATTATTATTATTATTATTATTATTATTTTCATATTATGTACATAATAATTAAAAACAAATATTAAGAATCTAATAAAAACCTATAATATTATTTAAGAATCATTCCAAAATTGAAGGGGCGAATTATCATGTTAAACAAAAAAAATTTAGATTGCACAAAAAAAAAAAACAAAAGAAAGGGCTTAGTCTCAGAGCCTGACCCTAACATAAAAAGGCCATACGAGCTCGGGCTTGTAGGCTAGGCCCATGTTCATACCCTTGTTTTTTTTTTTTTTTTCTAAAGAGCAAACGACAAGTAATTCATTTTTTTTGAAAAAAAAATATAGACAATATGTTGTTTACCAATCCAAATCTTGACCAGTAGGGGTGACCGGAAAATCAGGCTAGGGTGTTTTTGGATTCAAGCTTATATTTTTAACCTATTTTGATGCAATATACATAATAAGCACTCTAGAAACATCAATAAACTAATCTCTCAACTCAAAACATTCATAAAACTACTCAAACACAAAATCAAAATGAAAAAAAAAATCTCTTTCGAGCTAATCTATTTTCTCATGCAAGATGAAAGCTAAAAATCACTTGTCGAACACTCTTATCATAGAATGAAACTTTAACTTTTTGACATCAAACTTGATCTTTTTGGTTGCTGAAGTCGTGCCAACCAACAACTCTCTCTTTTTCTAGTACTATTTTCTTTTGAGTTTTTCTTTTATATCTCAAACACATACATAGATTAAAATACAAATAAAATTAATTTTTATATCAAAATTAAAATTATTGTGAGTTTGGATTTTATTATAAATTTTCTGTGCGTTTTACTCTTTAGTACTTTTATCTTTTAATTTGGTGCATTTACTGTAATTCAAAGCTTAATTTCATCTAGACGAATATAATTAAAAAGAAAAAATAATTAATGAAAAAAAGAGCAAGGTGCTTAGATTTTTTAAGTAATTTTACAACTAATAAAATAAAAATCATTATTTAAAAATCTACAAAATAAAAATTTATTATTAAAAAAGGAATTTAAAAGTCGCAAGAAAAACTAGAAAAGGTAATTTCTATTAAGCTGAAAATTGGTTTTGTTAGTACGTGCATAACTTTCTTTTCACCTTTTTAAGGGCATTTTTTAATAATTAATGAATTTTGGGCCTATTAAAATAGAAAAAATATTTCACACTATTCTCACTGTTATTGTTATTTCTACCCTATGATTTTATGAAATGAATATATTAACTCTCTTTAGTCTTTATATTTTCTCCTAAATCGAATTTTAAGAATAATTATAAGTAAAACAATTTTTAAAGCCAACAAAAAAATAAAGTAAACATTAAACTTAAATTATATATCAAATAATTATAATACGAAATGATTTTAACATTATAATTGAGGCTAATATCTTGTATCAAGATAAAAGAGTGTTTTTTAACAAATAATCATGTTAAATATATTCATATTTATTTAATTATTAATATTTGTGAAAAAATTAAAACCAATAGTTAGAGTTTAATTTGAAACCATTTGGGAATACGGAGCAAATCACGTTTTTAAAAAATTTAAATTTTTTTTGTTAAAATTTAATATGATTTGTATGTTTTGGATCGTTTTGATGTGTTGATGTCAAAAGTAATTTTTTAAAAAATAAAAAAATATCATTAATATTAATATGTATTTCAACACAAAAAATTATTTGAAAAGTAATCACTATAATACTGGCAAATATAATTTACAGAAATAATTTTAAATATTGTGATATGTGGCCCCACTTGACTGAATGACAACTTATCTAATTAATGAAGTTGTTGCTAAATTTTTAAATAAGAAATGGAATTTAAACATGAGCAAAAGTGGTTAATGCTCTGTCCTGTGATTAATTATTGTGTTGACCTTTAGCTTCACGTGGGTATCCATCCGTCAGGGATTTTTCACTCTCAGCTATAAAAAAAAAAACATTTCCACTTCTTCAACGTAAAGGCATGAAAACACAGACAGCGTTGCCAGCGGGCACAGTCGCTTTGTACATTGGACAGCCTCCTGTCTTCACTCATCCACAGAACAGAGTTAGGAATGTGGCCTCAAAATACAAACTTTTCCTTATTTGGAAAAGTTGTTGTTTTGTTCCGGTCCGCCAGCTCCTCTTAATTCCACCTCTGTACTCTACTCATCAACCACCTACCCAAAACAACTTAAAACCTTTCAATAATTAAAAAAGAAACGTAATAACGATAAAACCCCTTAATAATGTAATAAAAATAAAAATGATTTTCTAATTAAATTCATAATAATTTATTATTTTAAAACTTTTTAATGTGTTAATATCAAAAATAAAAAATAATTATTTAAAACATTTCAAATAAAAAACATTTAAAAATAAATAACAACTACTAAACCGTACAACAAAATCTTAATCAAATACTAGGATTGCTAGGAAAGAGCTCATGCTATTCAAACTTGGAGCACTATCACATCCCTCACCTAGGACTCACCTGATCCTGGACACACAGACTTGACCTTGATTTGACCCTAATGTCCTATGCTAGCCTAACTTTGGCTCAACTCCAACACCATAAACCCTGTTACAACTTGACCACTGAGGGCACCAAACCAAAACCTTGTCCAAGACTCAAGAGGCAACTACTCTTGTTCGCATCCCAACTTGACCCTCGAGTACACCAAACTCAATCCTCACCCGACCCTTGGTGTGTGAACCCAAACCTAGTCTATGAAGGGGTGTTTTTAAATAGCTTCTGTGGTTGAGATGTAAAAAAAATTAGTTTTGAAAAATTACTTTTCATTGAAGTGTGTTTCATGTTAATAGATGTTTAATTACAAGTGTGATAAATTATTTTTAAATAAAAAAATTATAAACATTTGGTTAAAAGTGTTACAGAAATTGTTGTTAACTATAAAATACCAAAGATGACATGAATTTATTTATTTCTTTGCATTATTCAACTTACATTACCGAAATAACAACTTAAAATATATACTCTAATTTTTTATTCACCAACTAAACTTATCACAATATCATTACATACATAATTCATACGTGATGATTTTATGTGATGATTGCGTTTGATAATTTAGAATGACATCGATAATTAATATATCTTGTGGAACAAATTTAGGATGTTAATTGAACTCATTAAACGCTATATCTTTCTACCTCGTTTAAATATCATCATGCTTACATCATCTTGAAATTTTTTCTTAGTAGGAACAATTTGCTTGATTTTTTTTTTATATAGAAATTTCCTCCTTTTGTTCCTTTTAAATGATCAAGGTTATTTTATGATCATGTCACTTATGTGGTACTATCTTAGGTCATTATTGTATTGATCATTTTCTTCACCTAAATTCTTCAACTATTGAATACAAATAGGCACACGAATTGAATCATCATTGTAAAGATGAAAATCATGACTCCAACAAAAAAAAAATCTTACACCTTAATCTCTCAATAAAATCTTCTTTTTTAGTGCATATTGTCTTTGTTTGAGAGCTTGATAAAGACATGTTGTGGGTGATCAAAAGATATCCCTAGGTATGCTAGTTCTTACATGATTTAATTAATCAATTTCTTTATTTAAACTGATAAACATATATGTAGTGGAATAAGGTGTTACCACCATAGGTGTGAGTAAGTTGATTGGGCTACCCTCGAATTATATTAGAGTTCAATATGTGAGATAAAGGCTTTTACAAAAAGGCAAGAAAATAAATCCATCAACCATTCCATTTTGCATTACTTTTCTTGGAATTTATTTTATATTGTTCCTAAACTTAGTTGGTATTTGGCTTACTTGTGTGTTTAGCCAATACTTTTGCTTTTTTATATTGTGCTTGGTCACTTCTTTCATATTTCACTATCATCTTTGCAATGACCTTTTTCATCTCCCTATTAATTTTCTTAGAATTGTTTCTCTTGATTTATTTAAAATCTAAAGTAGCCTTCTAGATGGATGAAAAAGTTGTTTAACTTTGTATTTTCTCTACCTTTTCTTCCAAGACGGGCTTTTACTATATAGTTAGCTTGTTCTTAGTAGAAATTGAAAGTTATACAATGTTGCTAACCTATTTTTGTACAAGTCTGGGCTTAATTCTAACTAACAATAATCATTTATATGGTTGAACATTTACTCCATGTTTTAGCAATCTAATAGATGTTTTATTATTGACTAAGACATTTGTATTTTAAGCTATTAACACCGCCAATTCTTTCAATATGGTGTATGATTTAACATCATCATTTATTATTGGTGTATTTAGATGTTGCATTCTTTTAAATTATATCTTAGTTAATCAACCTTGTTTTCATCTTTTTTTATAGATCTTGAAGATGCCCATGATTATTGACCAATTTATTATCCTCATTAATGAGTTTGGATGACTTCTTTTATGGCTTATTCTTATACCATTCATGGACAATAAACCTTTTGGGCCTAAAAGTCTTGGCTTTTTGTTGCGATGCAATGGTCATACAAATTAATTACTCTAACTTAAATAAACAAGATAGTATATAGCAAGTAAGGGATCGATTCAACGAGAAAGTTTTAGTTAGGTTTCTATGCTAGATGATATGAAATGAGGGAGGGGTTTAAAGTATCTAGGCTATACTATGGTAAACAAAATAAAACAATCAAGCCAAATTAAATAAATCAAAAAATTATTAAGAAGAAAAACCTTGGTCTCAAGTAAACATCTACCTATGAAAATCAAAACTGATCATTGAAACGATATGTCAACTTATACTTTGAATATTTATCTTTTCTTAACATTAGTTAGTTAACTGATCTACAGTGTAACTAACTTTAACCATTAAACAACCACAATGTCCACACTAGTAGTTTAATTCAATTACAGCCTTAAGAACTAGATAATTTGATTAATCTATACAACATAATTGTCTATAATACGTGTTTGATTTGATCGAATGTTTTTTCTCTAAAATTAATAACATAGATCCGCCACAATTATTAAACTCAGTTGCTTCACAAGTTTATATATCATAACTTATTTTTTATAGCAAACTTAGCAATAGATTGGTTAAAATAATAATTTAGAGTCCGCTCTAACAATCAAACTAAACAATCATAGAAAATAAGCATAGGAAAACAAACATACTCATCATATAAACTGAGAAATAAAGGTAAAATAGATCTCATAATTTTTGAAATTCAAAGATTTCTGTGTCCCTGCAACCAAGAAAAAAGAACTTAGCCTTGCATGTCTATTAAGAAACTAATCAAGAGAAAAAATGAATACATGATATTGGAAATAAGAGGAAAGGGTGAGTTTTTCTTCTCTTTTTAGTCACCCCCTTTTTCTTTCTCTCTTTCTTTTTATTTGATAGGAAACTTCAATCCATCTTTCCTACAAAATAGTCCTTTTCTAAATAGACAAAGTACATTTAAATAGTGCAAAACCTATTTTTCTAAAAAAGAAGAAATAGTCTTGCATAAAATTTTCAAGCTTTGACTTTGGACTTGGAGAAGTTAAATTGCCCAAATATACACTTGGATGTTGGTTTGGATGCTTTGGGAAGTAAATTGGACTTGTTTCTTCACAAAACCTGTCTGCTGGCAGAATTCGTGTGTCATCTTAGAAAAATCATATCTCTCTCTTATGAGCTCCTTTTCTACTGCAATTTGGTAGGCAGATAGTTCTTCGAGTCAGGAATCCAAAAAATTAAGTTTGCATTCGAGTGGACATCTTTAGCTCAAGATATTCTAGTTTGAATGGTCTTAGGTTAATACTGGCAGAATACAAGATTTTTCTTTGAAGGCTGTGATTTCCATACTCTTTCTCTTTTTATTTTTCTTTCCATATATATATAGTAAGGTGTGGATGTTACCTTTTTAATTCTATTGGAATCACTTCATTTTGACCTCTAGAGCTCAAGCTCTGCATAAAACATCGATTAGAGGTCAAATATGCCAATGTTCGACACGAGTTGGAACATGGTTTGAATTATCTCCAATTTACTTCTTTTTAAATCTTACATCCAAAAGTACCTTCAAAATATAAAACAAATAATATCAAGGCATTTTATATATAAAACATAGGCAAAATACTAGGCAAATGTGGGTAAAACTATCAAATAATATGGTTGCATCAAATACCTCAACACTTAGCTCTTGCTCATCCTCGAGAAAGGAGAGATAAAATCAAACTTAAGTTGAATAAATAATCTTAATCTCCCATCAATGTCTAAGAGTACATGCATTATAAATAAGAATACAACCAAGAAGGATAAAAACATAAATTTTCGTGAATTTATTTACATGCGAACTTTAAAACTCAATTAATCATTGGGATTTAAATGAAATCTATATCATGCCAAATTAATAGGTCATCTCATTGATAAACACTCCGACACTCACGTGTTTAGGGCTTATGTGTATAAATCTCTCAAATTCAATCAATAAATATGTTCTATCATAAGTTTGCTCTTCAATCTAATCTCCATTACTAAAATATTACAAGCAATGCATGAATCAAAATGTCTTATTTTTTTGTTGTAATTGGGCTAAGGTTAAGGTGAGGTGAAAGAAAAGAAAAGAAAACGGCTAAAACTAAAAGAAGTAGAGCATTCTATAAAAAATGATTTTTGAAACAAGATATTTCATCAAAGCACATAAATTTTCCATCTTTAAGCACCAATACTTAACTTCTTTTGATTTCAAGCTCCATCAACATAAAATTTTAAGAACATAATGGAACACTTTTTTTTTTTGAATGGTCTACCTTTTTGGCAACTTTGTCTATTCTTTTCATTAAGTATCACTCTTTTTTTCCATATAATTTCCAACCATAATCCTATGAGATATCAACAAGTATATGCTCTACTAATTCTTTTCCAGGAGAAAAGGAAAACATATAAAAAGTTAAGACTTACAATATGGGTAAAATAAAGAAAAGATAAACAAGCTCAAAAGGGCTCACTAAGGATAATATGTTTTAGGTTGGCTTTTTGGCTCAAGTGGTTAAAATTCATAATACCTTCATCTTTATATACACATGTAATGTGAATGTAATATCAATAAGATATGAAGCAGGTTCTAGAGATATATATCATTGAAAGAATGCACAATCAAAGAATATAATGTTGAAGGCTCAAAAGCTTACATTGATACACATTGTAAAGTCAACATGGTATATTTTCAAAGTGAATCCCTAAACTAATTAAACTTTAAACTTGCATGCACACTCATTCATTTAATTTATATTTTATCTATCTCAACTAATTCTCATACATAATACTCATATTCTCATAAACAATGGGAGTTTAAAAGATAAAGCTTGGACTTTTTTAATAAAAAACAACAAAGAAAACCAAAATTCTCCCATTACCCCCACACTTTAAACACAACACTGTTCTCAATGTTGAAATAAAAGAAAATGAATATAAGAGAATGACAAAAATAAAGTAAAAGGTGAAAAATAAAAGATAAGGGAAAAGGAAATCAAATTTGATTTTTTTTGTTGGGTTGCCTCCCAATAAGTGCTTTTGTTTTATGCCATTGGCTCGACACATTGCATGCTCATGCTTCATATATTGGTTCAGCTAACTTCACGAAAGCGATAAGGTCTGTCGTCCAACCTTTATAGAAAGTTTTCAATCGATGCCTATTAACTTTAAGCACTTTATTTGTTTCTAAACTTGTAATTTCAACTACACCATAAGGAAAAACATTAGAAACAACAAATGGTCCAATCCAACGAGAGCGCAACTTTCCACGAAAAAGTTTCAAACGTGAATGATAAAGAAGGATTTTGTCTCCAACATGAAACTCCTTTCTTGTAATCATTCGGTCATGAAGACTTTTGATCTTTTCTTTGTAATTTCTTGCATTCTAATAGGCATCATTTTGTATCTCTTCTAACTCTTGCAATTGCAACTTCATTGCAATCCCAACAACATCATAATCCAAGTTACATTGTTTAATGGCCTAAAAAGCTTTGTGTTCAAGCTCCACTAGTAGATGACATGTTTTCCTATAAATCATCCTACAAGGTGACATTCTTATAGGTGATTTGTAAGCAGTCCGATAAGCCCAAAGTGCATCACCAAGTCGCAGACTCCAATCTTACCGGTTAGGTTGCACTGTCTTCTCTAAAATGGACTTGATTTCTCAATTTAAAATTTCAGCTTGGCTATTTGTTTGAGGATGATAGGATGTGGAAGTCTGATAAGTCTCATGATATTTGCGTAGTAATGTTTCCATTGAACGATTACAAAAATAAGTGTCACGATCACTAATGATAGCTTTGGGGATTCCAAACCTGTCAAATATGTGAATCCTGACAAAATCTAAAACAACCATAGCATCGTTAGTTCATATAGCCTATACCTTAATCAATTTGGACACATAATTAACAATAAGAAGGATATAAAGATTACCAAAAAAAAAAGAAATGGACCCATAAAATTAATACCCCAAACATAAAAAATTTCACTTACAGGAATATTCGTTAAAGGCATTTGGTTCTTATGAGTGATATTACCTGTTCTTTGGTATTTTTCACATGATTTGCAAAAGTGATATGCATCCTTAAAAATAAAAGGCCAATAGAGACCACTTTCAAGTACCTTGTGGGTTGTTCTTTTTTCTCCAAAATACCCACCACATTAATGAGAATGATAAAAAGTGAGAATGAAATGAAATTCATCTTATGGTACACATCTTCTGACTATTTAATCCGCATAAAATTTCCACATATAAGGAGTGTCCCAAAAATAATATTTAGCATCAACTCATAACTTGTCTTTTTGGGATTTAAACAAACCTTGAGTGAATTCTTTGGTGACTAAATATTTCACCAAATCAGCATATCATGGTCTTGTAGAGAAATGTAACACATACAATTGCTCGTCGGGGAATGTCTCTCTTATTGTTTCGGTTTGTATATCATTGGTCCGCAGTTGACTCAAGTGATCAGCTACATGGTTTTTGACACCCTTTTTTCTTTGATATCAAGATCAAATTCTTGTAGAAGTAAGATCCATCTAATCTATCTTGGTTTGGAATCTTTTTTCTTCAAAAGATACCCCAAAGTTACATGGTCAGTAAAAACAACTCTTGTACCAAGTAAATAGGACCTGAATTTTTCTAAAGCAAATACCACTACAAAAAGTTCTTTTTCAATTGTATGGTAATTGCATTGCGCTTCATCCAATATACGGGAAACATATGTAATAACATGCAAATTCTTCCTTATTTTTTGCCCAAGTATAGCCCCTACCGCGTAGTCATTCGCATCGCACATTATCTCAAAAGGTTCATCCTAATTTGGTGGTTGCATGATAGGGTCAGATGTGACACGCCTCTTAAGCTCATCATAGGCATGTTTACATGCTTGATGAAACATAAAATCCACTTCTTTGATTAATAATTTGTACAAGGGTGTTGTAATCTTTGAGAAATCTTTGATAAAGCGTCGATAAAAACTTGCATAAAAAAAAAAAGAACAAGCCTCCATCATGCATGAGGGGTAAGACAATGATAAAATAACATTTATTTTAGCTTTATCAACCTATAATCCACGAGAAGACACAACATGTCCAAGAATTATTCCTTGTTCTACAATAAAATAACACTTCTCATAGCTCAAGACAAGTTTAGTTTCAATGCATCTTCTCAAAACTAAAGATAAATTTTCTAAACACTTATTAAAAGAATCACCATACACTATGAAATCATCCATGAAAAATCTCAATTATTCTTTCAACATAGTCAGAAAAAATACTCATCATGCATCTTTGAAAAGTTGCGGTGCATTATAGAGACTAAAGGGCATTCTCCTATATGCATATGTACCAAATGGACATGTAAATGTAGTCTTTTCTTGATCTTTAGGATTAATAACAATTTGATTATATCCATTATATCCATCAAGAAAACAATAAAAAAGACTTACCTGCTAGACGTTTACCTGCTAGACGTTCAAGCACTTGGTTTATGAATGGTAATGGAAAGTGATCTTTGCATGTATAAAGATTTAGCTTTTTATAATCAACACTCATTCTCCAACCACTCGAGATGCGAGTAGGAATGAGTTCAACATTTTTGTTTTTTACCAATATGATTTGAGTCTTTTTGGGCACCATATGGAATTGCGCCACTAGTTACTATCCGTGATAGGGTAAATGACTCCTGCATCCAATGGTTTCAAAATTTTAGCTTTCACTACCTCTATCATAGGTGGATTCAACCTCCTTTTCATTTCTCTTGTTGGTTTCGCATTATCCTCTAATAATATGTGATGCATACACATCGAGGGACTAATGCCCTTGATGTCAGCTAAAGTCCATCCAATGACTATTTTGTGATCGCACAACAATTTCACAAGTTTGCAAAGGTTACAAAGCCAAGGTTGATTCTGACTCGGTTAATTCTAACTCGGGTGCCTGTAAAATAGATGGCAAAAGCTTTTTATGTGAAAGTACTAAATCAACGAAGACTTTACCATAGGGGGCAGTTTGCAAAGGTTGCAAAGCCAAGGCTGATCTTGCATGTTTTAGGGAACATAAATGTTCATCTCCGTCTTCTCTATCTCGGTAAAATCACAGCTATAACTTAAAGTCATGCTTAATCCGTCCTCGCACTTAAAATCAAAAACTTGTTGCACACATTTATCAATTTGGTCATAACATTGATAGAATAAACTTTGTTATAAGGATATTTCATTGCATTATGGAAATTAAATTCAATTACTTCATCTCCTACTTTCATTGGCTGTACATTTCCACAAGCCAAAGAATGCACAAAAGAAGTAAGATCATTAACTGTATTCTCAAGGTTAGCAATACTTACCTCATTTACTCATTTACTTGTGAAGTCTCCATACGTGCCAAATTATTTCGAATTGGCTGCCATATTTGAGATCAATTGGCATATAGCCTCGGGTGTTTTATCTACTAATGCCCCTTCACTTGCCACATCAATGATACTGCGATTAGTAGGCATCAGTCCTTTATAGAAGCTTTGAATGAGAAGTTGATTAGGTATTCGATGATGAGGGCATTGAATGCACAGTTCCTCAAATCTTTCTCAATACTCGTAGAGTGTTTTCCTATGAGATTTTCGAATCCCACATACTTCTTTCCTTATGTTGGCAGAAATACTTTTCAAGGAAAATCTTCTTCATGCAATTTCAAGTTCCAATGGAATCGGGGAGAATGAAGAAAAGTCATGCTTTCGCTACCTTTCTTAAAGAGAGGAAAAGCTTTCAACTTAACTTGTTATTCATCAACTCCATACGGTTCCATGTCAATGCAAACCATGTGGAACTCCTTGAGATGGTTATAAGGGTCTTCTACGGTAAGTCCATTAAGTATTGGCAGTAGGTGTATAAACCAAGACTTGAGCTCAAAGTTGGCATTATTGTCGATATTTATGCATAATGATTAATTCTCCATGTTGGGAGCAGCGAGCTCCTTGAGTGTTTGTTGTTGTGCAACAACCATGATGTTGATGCGAGCTTCCTTTCGTAACCTGTGTAAAGTGTTTTTTAGTTCGAGATCTACCTGCACTTGTCTTTGGTTAGTAGATCGGGTTACTGGCATAAATAGTCAAGAAAACTAAAAAAAACCAACCATATGATAAATTTAAAGTAGTGAAAATGAATGAAAATCCAACACTAAAACACAAAAACTGCCTAAAAACCCTAGAAAACAGCAGAATATGGCCTCCATAGGGTGCGGCTAGTGGCCACAAGGCACTAGTCTTGTTTAGAACATCATTTTCCTTCGTGAAACAAAATGTTGGGGTCTAATTCCACCAAAATTTCTGTTTTGAATAGTACTTAAACAGTTCCGCAACTCTGTTTTTGTTTTTTTAACAAAATAAATAACAATCACAACACAAGAATCAACTAAAATCACTTCCCCGACAACGATGCCAAAATTTATTGCGATGTCATGGTCACATAAATTAATTACCCTAACTTAAATAAATAAGATAGTATAGAGCAAGTAAGGGGTCGATCCCACGAGGAAGGTTTAGCTAAGTTTTTTATGCTAGATGATATGAAATTAGGGGGGGTTTGAAATTATCTAGGCTATGCTATGATAAACAAAATAAAGCAATCAAGCTAAATTAAATAAATCAAAAAATTATAAAGAGAAAAAACTTTGGTTTCAAGTAAACATCCACCTACAAAAATCAGAACTGATCATTGAAACAATACGTCAACTTATACTGTGAATATTAATCTTTTCTTAATATTAGTTAGTTAACTGATCCGTAGTGTAACTAACCCTAACCATTAAACAACCACAATGTTCACAGTAGTAGTTTAATTCAACGGTAGCCTTAAAAACTAGATAAGTTAATTAATCTAGACAACATAACTGTTTACAGTACGTGTTTAATTTAATCGAATGTTTTTTCTAAGCTTAATAATGTAGATTCACCATAATTATTAAACTCAGTTGCTTCACAAGTTTATATATCACAACTTCGGTTTTGATAGCAAACTTAGTAATAGATTGGTTATAATAATAATGTAGAGTTTGCTGTAGCAATCAAACTAAACAATCATAGAAAATAAGTATAGGAAAACAAACATACTCATCATATAAACTGGAAGAAAAGGTAAAATAGATCTCACACTTCTTGAAATCTGAATGTTTTTGTATCCTTATAACCAAGAAAAAAAACTTAGCCTTGCATGTCAATTGAGAAACTAATCAAGAGAAAATATGAATACATGATTTCGGGTATAGGAGGAAAGGGTGAGTTTTTTTTCTCTTTCTGGTCACCCCCCTCTTCCTTTCTCTCTTTCTTTCTTCTTTCTTTTTATTTGATAGGAAACTTGAATCCCTCTTTCCTACAAAATAGTCCTTTTCAAAATAGACAATTTACATTTAAGCAGTGCAATAATTATTTTCCTAAAAAAGGAGAAATAGTCTTGGATAAAATTTTCAAGCTTTGAATTTTGACTTAGATATCTGTTTGGATGCTTTGGCAAGTAAATTGGACTTGTTTCTTCACAAAACCTGTTTGTTGGCAGAATTCGTGTCATCTTAGAAAAATCATATCTCTCTCTGAGCTCTTTGTTTACTGCAATTTGGTAAGCTGATAGGTCTTTAAGTCAGAAATCCAGCAAAATTGAGTTTGAATCAAATGGACTTCTCTAGCTCAAGATATTCAAGTTGAAATGGCTGAAGGTCAACATTGGCAGAATGCGAGATTTGTCTTTGAAGGCTGTGATTTCCATACTCTTTCTCTTTTTATTTTTCTTGGCTATGTATAGAAAGGTATGGATGTTAGCTTTCTAATTCCACTAGAATCACTTCATTTCTACCTCTACAACTCAAGCTCTGCACAAAACATCGATCGGATGTCAAATCTGTCAATGTTCGACACGAGTTGGAACATAGTCTGAATTATCTCCAATTTATGTCTTTTTAAATCTTACATTCAAAAGTGCCTTCAAAACATAAAATAAGGAATATTAAAGCATTTTATATATAAAACATAGGCAAAATACTAGGCAAATATGGGTAAAACTATCAAATAATATGGTTTCATCACTTTTCAATATATGCCATATTGTTTAGCTTTACCCCCTAAATCTTCCCCTATAACTAGAATTATATGACAAGTAGGGCACTTGTATACATTACAAGGAGGCTTCTCAAGATATTTTAGCTCCAAGTTATTAATGTTACTATAATTAATATACTTATTTCAAGTAGCAACATCAATGACCAGTTCCAATTTTTGTCTTGGTTGATCATGCCTTGTTTGCTATAATTCTCCTTTAAAAATAAGCCTTTATGTCTTAAGAGTAATCACTAATATTGTTATCTTAGGGAATGAGTCATTAGCCACCTTCATTTTCATCTCTAAGAAGCAAATCCAACCTACTTTTAATGTCTTTTTTATATGGTTTCTAAAAATAACATAACTTTTAGTATCATGTCTTCATAATTATGTTTTTTTCCATCCCAATATAATCTTTTGCTTTATTTGTTCAGTAGTAGGGATTGTGATTTTCAAAGAGCTTGACATGTCTTTCTCATATCAATTAATTAAATATCTATTTTACTATTTTGATGTGACCAGGTACCTTTTATTTTCATTAATGGATGTAGTCATGTTTTCATCTTTACTAGTAGGCTTGTTAACATCTTTTAGATTCCTTAATGTATCAATATCAACTAGTTTTTCCTTTTTTGAGTTCTACAACTGATATTACCCATTGTTGAATTTCTTTAAAATCTTCAATAGAGTCAAAATCAGTCATTAAATGTGCAATCTTAACCTCGTTCAAATAGTCAACTAGGTAAATTGCTCTAAGTGCTTTGTTTTTTCTTATTTTGCTAATTTTTTTATATCAAACATCATCATCTGTAAGCGTTGTAGATATTTGAATCCTTGGTTCCTACAAATCATTTTTTGATATTCCATTGTATTCTTTCTAGAATTAGTTTTATGCGCTCATGCTCTATTATAATTATAGTACATTTGGTTTTTAGAGTTTTAAAATGAAGATAATAGCTTTTTATATACTTTTTTGGGTATTGTGTTATCTTGTCCAAGTTGGTCAGTGTTACTTTTGGTTCTACTATATAAAAGTGCTCATAAAAATAAGTCTCCATCTCTTCCTACCTATTAATGGAGTTGGGTGGTAGTGTAGAGAACTAGTAAAACACATTATTGGTTAGTGATAAACCAAATAAATTGAGTTACATAGAGGGGATAACAACACCTTTACCACACTAATTAGTGAACTTGCCAATGTGTTTCCTTGTTGATCGATTGCCCTTCCTAAAAAAACTCCTTTAAAAAAGCTATTTTTATTCCTCTAGGAATTTGATGTAACCTATCAATCCATTTAAGGCGTGGATGATTATATGAGGGCATGATTGTGTGCCCAATATCTAGTCTCATCTTCCTTTAAGTGTTGGGCTAATTCAACTTAATCAATTATTCTCCTTACTTGTTTATTAACATTTAAGGCCTAGTGTATAAGAGGATTGAGTTTGCCTTGTTGAAAGGCAGTCTATAAGGCATTTAACTATCTAGTTGCAAGTTGTTACTATTATAGATAAGACTATTGGGCTTTGTAATTGACATGAGGTTATAAACTTATAAGGTAGGTGAGCTCATTAGGAGTGATCTTGCTTGTATTAAGTTAAGCTGTTGTGGCATCAAATATGTGGGCACATGGTATCTAGTATGAGGTTAAAAAGCTCTAAATATTTCTAGTAGAATCTTTGTTATTGTAGAATATCCACCAATAAAGTTGGTCATTGATGCAACTTATGCATACAAATAGGTTGAGGTATAGTATGAGGTTATCAATACAAGATGCTAGATGGCCTCCTCCCTAAAATACAACTTTAAATCAACTATTTTTATTCATCTATGAATTGGATGTAACCTATCAATCCATTCAGCATGTGGATGATTATTTATAGGCATGGTTGTATGCCTAATATATAATCTCATTTCCTTTAAGTGTTCATCTAATTTAACCCAATCAATATTTTTCTTACTTGTTGATCAAAAGTAGGTGCCTAATAACCTTATATCTAATTTTTCGTAGTGTATAAGAGGATAGAGATTGCCTAATTGAAAAGTAGTATATGAATTGGTTAGTTACAAGTTGTTGCTATTGTATATAAGGTTATTAGGCATGTAATTAGCATAATGTTATAAACTTACGGGGTAGGCGGTCCATTAGGAGCGACCATTTTTATATTAGAATGAGCTTATTGTGGTACCTAATATATGGACACATGGTATTTATTATGAGGTTGAGAAGCTCTAAATATTTCTATTAGAGTGTTTGTTACTGTAAAATATCCACCAACAAAGCTGGTCATCAATAAAACTTGTGTTGCTACTGCCACGGATGGAAAAGGAAGTGGCTAAAGGTGTTGAGTTGCGTTGTTGTGGTTTGTGTTGAGGAGCAACTAATGTTTGGAGAAGTTTATAATGGTTAATTTGGTATAGATGTTTGCTATTGGTCTTGTTGCTATGGTGGTAGTCTACTAGCTTGATTGGGGAGGGGGTAAAGGGTTGTTGTTGGTTGATGAATCAATTGTGGGTCTTGTTCTCAGCACTGGTTGAATGAACAAGGAAGAAAGACTATTGGATGGGGACTAATATGGGCTGGTAGAGGAGTTTGAAGTTGTTGATGGAGAGAATGAAGGGAAGGAAGGTTGTGGTGGTTGTCGAGTTACTAGAAACTTTCTCGTTGCTGCCATTAGGGCTTAGTGTGGTGAAGGATTGGTTTTCTCAACAAGTTGGCGATGTGGCTAGGGGTAACGTTGTTGTGGATTGGTTTTCTTATGGTGTTGTAATGATAGGGTTTTTGGTGTCTTTATGGTGAGAGAAAAAAATATGTATGAGCTAGAGAAAAGTGTGGGGAAATGGTGTTTTGAGAGAAGATGGAGAAAGACACTGGATAATGAGCAGAGAAAAAGTTGTAGGTTGTCCATATTTTATTGACAGAACAAAGTCGATCTTGGTGTCAATAAATTTCTTTAATGAGAAGAGTTTCATTGAGGTGTTTTTTTGTCCTAAATCCTGCTAAAGAAAAGTAGATCGGCTTCTGAAAGTTTTTTGAATTCAAATAGATTTTTCTTTTTACCAATTTTTGGCTAATTTTAGACTATGAATATGTTTGTTGAGATCTCTATGGAGTTTCTTGGTTGTTTTCAAGTAAAACATAGTTGAAATGAGTGTTTTTGTCCAAAAAAGTTAGAAATGTGATTTTCCATTAGAGGTGGCAATTTTGAACTAGAGGCACGTGTATCTACCCATTTATTTTGGGCTAGAAGTGGGCCAAGTGGCCTACACTTCTAAACTCTTTTTTTAATTCTCTTATTTACTTCTTTTATTCAATTTTACTTGAATTTAATTTAATAAAATTATTTTTAAATATGTGTTTGAGTGGAATTATGATAATTTATTTATGATATTAGTAGGCGCTCTTTTTGTGATGTTGTTCATGAATTTATTTATTTATTTATCTAAAAAATTAATCAAAATTAATTATAATTGAATAAATATTATTATATTTGAGATATTAGTTCATTAGATATAGTAGATTGAACATTTATTTTCTAATGAGATTCTTGCCTTTTTATGATGTTAGCAATTATTTTTTTAATAATCTATAAAAATAAATTTCAAGTTATTATAGTTATCAAAAATATATTTAGTTGAGTTTCTTTCACTTTTTGGTTAATGAACTATGCTTTTTATCAAAATATTTTTTTTTAAAAGGGTATTCTATACGAACCATTAAAAACATTTTGAAAAACATATATTTTTTTCTTGAATTATCTTATTTGTTGTCTTTTTTGTCAATATTTGTTTTTTATAATCGGATAGTTAGTTAAAAAATAGTATTCGAAAAGGTTCCTATTACACCACGTGAGCGGTATATCATTCTTTTCTTTTCTAATTGGTTTTTGTCGTTTGCAGGTTTAACGGGGTATTTTTTTTTTCTAATTGAACTTGATTATGTGATCATCTATTTTTTCATCATATATTTAAAATAATATTTTAAAAAAAAAACATGTTATTAAATTTTATAAAATCATGGGCCTGTTGACGGGTATGACAAGTTTAACTTTTTTTTGTTTTTTTTTAATTTATTTTTTTCAATTTCATCCTTTGATATTAAATTGATTAATAATTGAGTTTTATAATTTATTACATTTTGTTTTTTGAAGTCTTAAAAAAAATAAGTATAGGTGTGGAGGAAGTATTGTTTCCACACACCTATTAGCATTATGAATTACAATAGTAGTTCACAATTTTATTTTTATTTTGACCCCTTTTTTTTCTTTGGTTTTTTATTTTCTTTTAATTTAGTCCTTACATAATGTGTTTATAGGGATTTATAGTTGATAATTTATTTAAATTTGCTTTTTATATGATTATCGTTGTATAAAAAAAAAACATCTTAGTATCACGTATGGTCTATTTTTAAAAACATTTAGTAAATAAAAAATAATTTTTAAAAAACTAGGTTATTAAATTTTTTGGAGTCAATGACCCAAAAAATAATTTTAAATTTTTATGGGGATTTAGAATTGCAAGTTTGGTGAGGTAACCTTAGTTGCCCTGGTTTGCAAGTTTTGCAGGGTATATTTTTTTTCTAATAGAACTCGAGTATATGATCATCTATTTTTCTTTTTATCATATAATTAAAAAAATAGTTACAGAAAAAAAACATGTTATTAAATTTTAGAAAGTTGATGGTCCTATTGACGTGCATGACAAGTTTAACTATTTTCTTTTTAAAAAATTATTTTTTTTCAATTTTATCCTTCGATATTGAACTAATTGAGAATTGAGTTTTATAATTTATTTTGTTTTACTTTTTATAAGGTTATCATAGTCTTAAAAAAAGGTCTCAGTTTGGTTTGATGCTCAATTTTGTGATCGTCTATTTTTGTTATCATATAGTTAAATAAACAATTGTTTAAAAAAATAAGTTATTAATCCCAATAAAGTCCAATACCCGGTTTGCGGGTTTGACATGGTGACCTAGGTTACCTAATTCACTGGTTTAAGAGGTTTACTCATCAAACCTGGTTTTTTTTTTTTTGTTTCTGGTCTTTTAATTTTTGTGATTGTTTTTTTTTTTTTATTTCACTCTTCTTCAATATTGGATTGGTTGAGAAATGAAATTCATGGTTTATTTATTTATTTTTTTTACTTTTTATAGGGTTGTCACGATCTCAAATAAATATTTTTTTGAGAGTTGGTGCTTAATTTTGAAAGTTTTTAATGTTATCAAGAAATTTAATAAAAATAATTTACAAAAACAACAAATTTATTAAACCCATTAAAGTCCATAACTCGGGTCACAGGGTGGTCAAAGTCAATCCAATATGGCATCGTCTCAATATAAAAAATAAATTGTCATCTTAAAGTTTTTTTAAAAGTTATGTCATGTTTTTACTGGTTATCCAAGTTGTCTTTGGACCCATTAAATTGAATAATTCACTTTGGATCAACTCTCACGCCGTTTAATTCGAAACTCGAGTTAGACAAAGAGTTAGGTTAGCTGGTTTCAAAATTGAACCGCTTGATTGGATTCAATAATACTGTCAAAACAATCTTTATACTCTTAACATTTGTTTTTAAGTTTAGAAAAAGGATAGTTTGACTCACAATGAAGTGCGAGCGAATGTACTAGTTTTCTTCCTTTCAGCTTTCACTACTTTTTAATACTGTGGTTTTTACATTGCTTAATGTGTTGAATTGGTATTGACAACTAAGAGAGTCAGGACTTTATCTATGGGCTCAACTGGTGAAATGGACTTTAGTTATTACTGATTTGTGGGCTTGTACTATGTCATAGGTCAAAACATTTTTTTCAATAAAACAATGTTTGGGCAATACAAGCATGTTTTAAGACTTGAGATATAAACCCAAACAAGAAAAAATAATGAGGAACCAACAAAAGAAAAGCCATAAAATTAAGATTTTAGTCAATTAAATATGGAAGAATAAAAATAAAAAGAATTAAAAAAAACAACCTGAGTTAACTTAACTGAGCATGTCAAATATGCAAGTTAGGTCATTAGAGTGGGATAAGTAAATAAAAAAAAGAAGTCAAAGTCAATC
Organism: Populus simonii; assembly: GCA_007827005.2. Taxonomy (NCBI): domain Eukaryota; kingdom Viridiplantae; phylum Streptophyta; class Magnoliopsida; order Malpighiales; family Salicaceae; genus Populus; species Populus simonii. Next base: position 13,114,353 of record CM017467.2, read on the forward strand.
TAAGTGAACCCGCAAAATTCGTGGTCTAAGTGATGAAATCGGGATAAAAGAATAGAAAACAAATTGGAGATAATCATGAAGCCTAATATTAATATATATAAAAAAAACCTCAACCTTGAAGAATGGAACCATAAAAAAAAAATTAATTCCTAACCGATATAATGTTGAAGGATAAAATCAGGTAAAAAATCAATTTAAAAAACTTACAAAAGTAAATCCAACAAAAAAATGATAGATAAAAAGACCTAAACAACTTATGTCATTTTAAAAAACATGCAAAACATCATATAGAAGGCAAATAAAGATAAAACAAATGCTAATGATATAAATGTTGATTAATGGAATTTTTTTTAAAAAAATCAGCTTAAAAAAGAAAAAACAATAAACTAAGTAAACTTGGACGAATCTTCTAAACTTGGACCAAGATCTCAAATTCGCAACCTATTAAATTCTAGACCCAGGATTAATCAAGAAGCTCGATTCCTAACCAATTTAATATTGATTAGACGAAGTATATCCAACAAAGAACAACAAACAAAAACAACCTAAAAAATCTGGGTTATTTTTAAAATCAATGAAAAATCTTACAAAAAGCAATTAAGTAGAAATAATAGAGTCTTGTCTCCAATTAAATAAATATTGGCAGATAATACTTAATAAATATTAGCTTAAAAAAAAAACTAAGCAAACTCGGATGAATTTCTATGACCTGGGTTAATCTCTAAAACCCAAAGCCTATGAAATTATAGACCCAGGCTTAGTCAAGAAGCTAAAATGTCAACCAATCTAATGTCGAATGATGAAATCAGAAAAAAAAATATCAATTTAAAATACCTACCAAAGCAAATAATAATAATAATAATAATAGTGATAAGTTGATTTGATAGGGGGAAAAATTAAGGAGGATGAAATTCTAAAAAAAAAAGTTTATCTCAAATAAAAGCAATAAAAAAATGACTAAATTTGAAAAAATAAAAAAATTAAAGGTGGTGAAATTAAAAAAAAAATTTACTTTTAAAAAATTGATTTAAAAATTATTTTAAATATTGAAAGATGGAATCGGGAAAAAAATTAGCCAAAAAACCCAACAAAGAACAATAAATAAAAAAACTCGAGATAATCTACAAAAACCAAATAAATAAAAAGAACAAAACCCAAACACCAATTGAATAGATGATGAAGGATGAAAAAATGAAAAAAAAAATAGCTTAAACAAAGGAAAATAAAAAACCAAACCTCCTAAACATGGTCTAATCTCTGAAATTCTAGATTCAGATTGAATTAAAAAACTTAATTTTCAACCAATTTAATGTTGAAGGATGAAATCAATAAAAAATAATTTAATTTAAAAAAACTTACCAAGGTAAAAAATAATAATAAAAAGAACGGGGATCAAATTTAATAAGAAAAAAACTCGAGGATAAAATTGTAAAAAAAAAATTAAAAATTTATCCAAAAAAATAGCAATCAAAAGAATATAGACTAGATTTGAAAGATAAAAAAATAAAACGGGATGAAATTGAAAAAAAAATAATAATTTTATAGATTATTCAAAATAAAAAAAAATAGTAATAAAAAAGAAAGGGACCAAATGTTAGGGAAAAAAACTAAAAAGGTTGTTCTGAAATTTTGAAGGGGCATGGGATTCGAGGTAGAGAGAGAAGAAATAGAGAAAAAATGATCGTCGATGCCAAACTAGAGGTGTGTTTGGTGCACATGTTGTCCTACCATGGAACGACAACGAGGCCTTTTAAACATTATTACAGAAGGCAGTGTTTAGTGACTAAATGACCCTGCACGCGTCACCTACTAGCTGACACGTGCAACAAAGTTATTTAAAAATATTAAAATTTAAAAAAGCTAGAGTTAACTTGATATTAAAAAAAAAAAACATAATGGAAATATCAAAACACCTTTGTGAGATTGTTTTGTTAATTTCAAACCTAAGAATAATTAATAATTTAACTTTAATTAAAAAAAATAAAAAAAGCTTAAACCACTCTTTTTTTTTTTTTGTTAAGAGTATTTAAGTAATTTAATTGTTATAAAGGGTAGACAGGCCATCATGCCCTAGAATCCTAGCTTAATGTTTTTTTTGAGCTAGGGGAAAATCTGTCAGTGTTCATTGGCTAGGGCTATGCTACGAGTCAGATAAAAAAAAATTAACATAAAAAACATCTAGGCATTATTTATGTTTTTTTTCTAGTAGAAAATACATTTTAAACAATGTAGGGATTGACTTAGGCCCCGTTTGTTTGTTGGAAAGTAGTTTCCTTTTGGAAAGTGAATTCCGGGGAAAGTGAATTCCGGGAAAGTATTTTCCGATATTTGGTAGTGTAATGGAAAATAAGTTGGAAAACACTTTCTAGTGTTTGGTTATGTCATGGAAAATGAGTTAGAAAATAACTTATTAATATTTTATTTTTCTCAAGTTTATTAAAATAATGAGGAACAAATCTTACAAATTAAAAAGTTGAATGATAATGAAATTGAAAAAAAATATAATTTCATAAATTATCTCAAATAAAATAAATAATAATCAAAATAATAGAGATCAAATCTAAAAAATTAAAAAAAAATGAAAGATGAAGAAATTAAAATAATAATAATCAACATTTCATAAATTATTTCAAATAAAATAAGTAACAATCAAAAGAATGATGACCAAATTTGATAGATAAAAAATTTCAATAAAAAAATGATAAAGAAAAGGCAAATAGCAATTATAAAAATAAGGACCAAAGTTAATATAAAAATAAAATTTTAAGAGATGAAATTGAAAAATAAATATTCAAAACAAAATATATATAGTAATCAAAAGTTTGAAGATCAAATTTGATATAATCAGCAAATAATGACATTTCTAAATTTTTCACAACTTCCGGAAAGTGTTTTCCGCTCAAATTTTCCAGGAAAACACTTTCCTGAAAACCAAGCCAAATTTTTCTTTTATTGGAAAGTGTTTTTCGTTGACCAACTTTCCTAATGGCAAACAAACACAAGAAAGTTTGGAAAGTAATTTCCCGGAAACCACTTTCCGGAAAACAAACACAGCTAAAAGGGAAAACACTTTCCTGAAAACTAAGCTAAATTTTTCTTTGACTGAAAAGCGTTTTCCGTTGACTAACTTTTCTAATAGCAAACAAATACAGGAAAGTTTGGAAAATGGTTTCCCGGAAACTACTTTCCGGGAAACAAACATGGCCCTAATATGACTTGGTCGATCTGGCGAATCCTAAGACAACTCAGACAACCCGTAAAAAATAGTTTGATTTAAAATAAATAGTTAAGATGATATTTTTTTATAAATATTGAGATGACAACATATTGGATTGATTCAAGTCAACTCGGGTTGTCAATCCACATGTTGGGTCATGAGACCATGCCAAGTTATAAAAAACAAATCAAAACAAATTTTAAAGTCTAATTCCCAATAAATCCAATGTTGAAAGATGAAATTGAAAAAAATATATATTAAAAAAATACCAAATAAAATGACCCAAATCAACTCGGGTTAACTTGTCAAACCCACACCCCAGATTATGAGACTGGGATAACCTAATAGAAAGCAAGTTGAAATAAATTATAAAGTTCAATTTCCAATAAATCTTAGTGTTGAAAGATAAAACTAAAAAAAAATAACTATAAAAAAGGATACAAAAAACAACTCGAATCAACCTGAGTTAATCAACTGAAGTCGTGACCTAAGTCAGTTCGAATTAATCCACCAAACTCGTAACTCAAGTTATGAGATAAGGATAATCTCATATAAAGTAAATTGAAACAAATAACAAAGTTTAATTCCCAATCAACTAAATATTTAAATATAAAATTGAGAGAGAGAAAATTAATTAGAAAAAGAATATAAAAACTCGAGTCAACCAAGTTAACTTGTCAAACTTAGTCTAATTCTCAATCAACTAAATATTACAAGATAAAATTAAAAGAGAAAAACAATCAATTAGAAAAATGGTATAAATACTCGAGTCAACTAAGTTAATTTATCAAACTTAATATCCAGGTTATGAGATTAAAATAATTTTGTAAAAAGTAGATTAAAAATTTTAGTTTTTTTTTATTATAATGAATAGTTTTTTGTGGGAAGGATATAGTAAAACCTCTTTTTTTTTTTCTTTTTTTTTAGTTTTTGTTAATACAGGTAAAATATTTGATTAAGAACAAATTTGGTCTCTGTTTAAAAAATATACTGAATCTGACATTATAACTTCGATTTCACTTGCTGCACTTTCTGTTTAAGTTGCAGGATGACTCTATTGCTCATCCCTGGAGGATGTTGAAAAACTACTTTGTGTTGTGTTTTCTATAAAACTAAACCAAGGATAATTTGACTTCAAAAATAGATCCACGGATCTAGGATTTTGTAGCCTTTTGTGTTTATCAAACGCTCTTATTCGAAGCGCGGGCAATTTTCTAAGTAGATATTTATTCCAAGAAATTCCGCGCAAAAGTACATGGAGCAATGCTTTTTCATATTACTCAACTAGACTCTCCCTGGATGAACATGTTGCTTTGCTGATCAACAATTGCTACCATAGAGCATCATCAACAGCGTCAATGCAGATTTACGCTAGGCACCAGAATAACCCTTCCCGGGAACTCATCTCATCTACGGCCACCACCATAATTACAGTCAGAAATAGGCCCAGAGAAATGCTATTGCTATTGGCAGGTTGAAAGTATCATTTCAACAAACCTAACAGGGACATTTATAGCTAAGACCCTGTGGAGCATTTCATATGATCTACCAAAGAAAAATTCCAACTACTTCACAAGAGGACCTCTTTTTAAGTTCAACATAAATCATTGTAAAGGTGAATGCGAAAATCTAAACAGCAGTTCTGAAACTGCGAAGCAACTTTAAGTAAAATCCAAGTAACAAATCTCCATTTGGAACAAAATAAAAACAGATCCAGACCACCGAAGTAACAAGATTAAAGCCTTCTCCCTCTTCTACCACCCTTTCTACGAGTGCTATCCGTTGGAATTGGAGTCACATCCTCTAAAACATCAAACCAAGCAAAAAAAAATAACATTAATATTTTAGCATCCCATAGCAAATGTAACTAACTAAAAGTATCGTTCAAAACTAAAACTATGTCAAGCACACATTCTCACCCCCAAAAACTTGTGCACTCTAGAGACTAAAAATCAACAAAATCCACAAGATAAATTGAGGAAATAGGAAGGAGAAAAAAGAAAACCTTATAGCTAAGAAGCCTTCGTTTAAAGCAAACAGCTTATAAATGAAAATTTTAAACACTGGTATGCGAGATATGCACAAGTGCCAAATTCTACTAGAGAAATTTATCATGGAATGGGGTCTGACAATAAACACAACCTACAGATAAGCTGTAGGTGGATGGACCAATAAACCCAGGATTTGCGCCACAAGCAACCAACGAGGAAAAAACTGATTGACACATCATTAGATTGCACAAAGCAATGCAAAACACAGAAAAAAGGCTTACCTATGCGACCAATTCTCATTCCAGAACGAGCAAGGGCACGAAGGGCAGACTGTGCACCTGGACCAGGTGTCTTTGTCTTGTTCCCCCCAGTAGCACGAAGCTTAATATGAAGGGCAGTAATGCCAAGTTCCTGCTTCATAACAAAGAAAAACTAGTTAAATAATAATTTCAAAGTTAAGCTTATGGTGCTTTACAAATTACAAAAATTCTAATGCTCAATAAAATTGTTTGATTTTACAAGTTAACAATGATACTTTAAAATTTGAAATATTGAATAGCTCAAAGAGAAATGGTGCAAAAGGATTGACACAAAACACCACTTAAATGATAAGGAAGGCCCCAAAATGAGATAATATATGTAGTATTAAAATGAAAACAAAGTAAAACGCTTCTTGGCTTGTCTTAAGACTGGATGCACTCTGATTACTCAAGAAATGACCAGGGCCATCTAAACTTCTGGGTCACACATGTAATATATAGCAAGGCGCTACTAAACCAATGAGATGCTAGCCTCAAGTGCCTCTTGGCACTGGTGGGGCAGTTACCTAGGCACTAGAAAGACACCTCACAGTTCAGGCACTGCAAGATTGTATTGCTTCACCTAAGCACTAGGAAAAGCACCAAGCTTGGCTTTGGCCACAGAAGGAGCTTGTACCAGAAATGAAGGCAACCTCCCCTAGCCCCTAAAGAACACCGGATAAGAATAATGATTTAAAAAAAATTGAGACCTTGCATCTCTGTGACACATCCTGGGCAGCAAGCATGGCAGCATATGGTGAAGACTCATCTCTGTCAGCTTTCACTTTCATTCCACCTGTTTTTGGAAAGAAAGGATTATTAACTTCGCAAGGCATATATAATTAGGGTTTACCAATCCTGTGCATGCAAATATTTCCCAAAACCTTAAGGGAAAAAAAAGCCAAATATGTACAAGGCCACAATTACATACAAAAGTCAATCTTGGGAGGAAAACAAAATAGTAGCAAACCAACTACATGCTCCACTGGCTAATAGAGCAATTTTAGCCACCGTACACTTGCACAAAAAACAGCAGCCCATATAGGTGGAATTCTTGAATAATTATCATTAAAAAAAACGCATCACTCACCAGTTATGCGTACAAGGGTTTCTCTTCCAGAGAGATCAGTCACATGCTGCAGTCGAAACAATCAACGGGAGTAAATCACAAAAGTGAATATCAAGTAATGCTACTTGACAACGTATCAAGAAATCTTTTGTACACTCACAATGAATGTATCGTTAAATGATGCAAAGATGTGAGCAACTCCAAAAGCATGCTCCCCTTCCCTCACAGTGGGTCCAAGGGTCACATTTTCTTCCTTTGGCTCTCTAGTCTTTCTCCTTGATGACTAAAGAAAAAAAAACAATAACTTTAGTTAGAAATCTTCCAAATACTAAACAAAGTTTAAATGTTCAACTCTTAAAACCCAGGCTGTTAATGACCCAACATTCTACATTCTATAAATTTTACAGAAATAACATCGTAATCTCTTCAAAATGTCCCTCAACAAGATTCAAAGTTCACACTTCAAACTAATATGACAGTCAAAGCAGACAAAAAGGTTTTCATGAATTTGAGTACCTAAACGAGATAAAGCCTCTCAAACTAAGATAACTAAATACTCTAATCTGTTAATAAATCGATACATGGATCTATGGTCTCTATAAGAACAGTACTCTATGAACAATATAAAAACGAAGCAAGGTATATGAAAGCGAGAGTGAGGGGAGAGGGGGGGGGGGACATCGGCTTACCATGGCTGCGAAGAAGCGAGATTGAGATTAGTTCTGAGGAGGCTGTGAAATGCGAGAAGAAAACCTTAGAAGAAGGAAATACCGAAGCTATGGAACGCGGCTGCGATTATATGGAGTAGTGGATGGGTTAGGGTTCTGGCTGTTTAAATTTTGGAGTTTGCGGGCATTTAATAATTTATTAATTATTTTCTTAAAAATAAGAAGAAAAAAATGTAGAGGAGTTTGTTTGTAACCTAAATCTATTTTGGTGTGGATAATATTTTTTAATTTTTAATTTTTAATTTTTTTAATTTTTATTTTTTTATTTATTATTTTAAAATTGTGTTTATTTAGAATTGGGTTTGATATTTTGTTTAAGGTGTATAGATTATTGAATCTCCAAGTGTTGAGAGAAAAAATCGTTGCTCAATTAATGTTTAGTTTGATAAAATTAAATTAAATTTTATTGATTTAAAATAATTGAAACTATAGAGACTAAATTTGAATAATAGATAAATATTGCTTTTTTATTTAAAGAATTAGAGACTGAATTGCACAGGTAGGGGAAAGATTAGTCCTTTTTTATAATAAAAAATCTTAATAATTATCGTAATGAATTTAAAGAAAAATGTAAAGTGTTGTGTTTTAGAAAATATGCAGAAGTTTATGGTAAATATTTAATGAAAAAAAGAAAACAACCAAAGTGAAAATATGAAAATTCCATGTGTTGAAATTTATAGGAATAGAGGTTTGAAAATGTTTATAAAGGGCAAAATCTTATAGACAAGAATGGAAATTCTTGAGGAAAAATAAATAATATACTAAGTTAAAGAATCTCCTTTTGTGAATAGAAGAGACAACAGAAGGTGCAGGACTTGTAACATGAGAAGCTTTGTTAATAGGGGTCAGGTAGGTGCATGATACCTTGTCCTTTTAAATTTTGTACAACTTTATTAATAATTTTGAGATCCTTATATCATGTTGTAATCATGAAATTGAATTAGAATGGTTGAATTATGTTTCTGAAATGGGAGAATGAATTATGTCATCATGGTGAGAATGATATCAAATGATTTATGCTTTTGGGGTAGGGAATGATATCAAATGAATTATGCATTTAAGGCAGAAATGATGTCAAATGAATTATGTCTTTGAGATGGAAAAATACCATGAATGGAAACATGCCTTTATAATAGTGATTGTTAATTGAAATTTAAGATGGCTATAATGGTAACGACAAAGAGTTTCATAAAAGCAAAAGTTGCATGTAATGAGAAAATTAATGAACATGGATGATGTAGAACATAAACCAAAATTATCAAAATGAATCGATGAATACATGGTTGATGTAGAGTATATGTCATAAGTGTTGAAATAAAGTAATCATTATCTAGTATATATAAAATACTAGTCTCAAATACTAAAAATGGACCATTGAATATGGTCGATGTAAATTCTAAGCTAAGGTTATTGAAATATATCAATAAATACATAGTGACATAAGGCATAGAATGCCGATCATTAAAATGAATAAGTAAATGTGGTTGATGTAAACCTCAAGCTAAATAATAGATGAATATAGTAGACATAAAATATGAGCTTTGAGTACCAAAATAACTTGAGGAATCTAGTTGATGTATGCAATCATTGTAAGGTAAAATTCATGGTTATATCATTGGCTTTATAAATTTCATAACTAAGTTAAGGCTGAGTTAAGGATATTGAATTGGGTAATTGAACACAATTATTTTAAAGAAAAAACCATGTTTGTGGAATTGAGTTAATGAATCCTGTATTTTAGATAAGGTCAAGTTAAAGATATTGAATTAGATAATTGAACATGATCACTTTAAAGGAAAATTCATGTTATGAATTGAGATAATGAATCCTATATTTTATACAAGGATGGGTTAAAGATATTGAATTGGGTAATTGAACACGATCATTTTAAAGGAAAAAACATGTTTATGGAATTGAGCTGATGAATCTTATATTTTAGATAAGATCGAGTTAAATATATTAAATTGAATAATTGAACATGATCATTTTAAAAGAAAAACCATGTTTATAGAATTAGGTTAATGAATTCTATATTTTAGATAGGGTCGAGTTAAAGATATTGAATTGGATAAACAAGTATGGCATCTTAAGGTATAAGCCTTGAATAGGAAATGGATTAATGAATCCATGAGTTGAATTAAAGTATGAGAAAAAGGAATTAGATGGATCAAGGAATCAATAATGAGTATGGTGTGATATTAACAAATTCTTAATGGGATTGAAGCACGAGTTATGATTATTGAAATTGATTAATGAATGAAAATTGATATAGATCTTAAGTTAGGAGTGTTGAAATAAATCAAGTAATATGGTTAATTAAGAGTATGAGTTGTGTTTTTTACTATAAAAAAATAAGACAATATATATTGTTGATTTAAAGTATGAGTTATGATTATTTGAAAAGAATTATGGAAAACATAGTTGACAAGATTTTAAGTTATCAAGGGCGGTGATAGTTTAAAATGTACACCGAAGAAAATGGTAGTTTTGGATGATGAAGAGAAAGTAACAAATTAGAGATTTGACACATATTCAACATTATAGAAAAGGGGATTAATTATGTTATATTTATTGCTAGAGTTGTAATAAAAATATTAATGATATTGAAAAAGGATATGCTTATTCTATTTTCTATGTTTTCTTATGATACATGTATATTTCCTCTTTCACCATAAGCTTGGTGTTGCAATTTAGACTTTCATGGTCATTCACTTGTTGGAAAAACATTGTAAGCTTATCATAGTTATATAAATAATCTCATCACAGGTATTTAAAAAAAAAACAAATTATCCTATTTTTCATTATTTTGACTGTTCAAAGATTTGAAATTGATAAAAATTTTGAGATGTTATAGTTGGTATCAGAGTTTATGGTTATGATTAAATAGACTAATTGACTTTGAAAAATATGTAACTAATAGATATTATGTACGGTATGGCTTGAAGTTAGAACATAAATTAGCCCACCTTTAAATGGTAAACACTAAGAAAGTTGTTTTAAGACATACAAACCAATAATAAAGGTGTATGGAATATATAGTTTCTGATTATTTGATAGAATAGAAATTTTGCAAAGAAAATAGGCTGGAAATTGATTTTGTGATAAAGCATTGTTTTGCCGCAACATCTAATCTTAGAAATAGAAAAATCAAAAAGCAGACTAATGCATATTTTTTAGAGGCATGGAATTTACTCGAGGAATAAATGGTTATCTTATAAACTTGCAAGCAAAGTATGATTTGATTAGAATTTCACAATAAATCTTAAAAAAAAGCAATGTGGACAATAAAGATCAAGCAATCTCAAATATTATGATCACTAGTTATACATGGCATGAACTTGTAGAAAAAGAAAAGTTTTGCTCTTTTAAACAAATTCTTAAAAAATGATGATGAGCGAAGAGGAAATAGAAGGTTTCAGTTGGGTTAAAATATTCTAGTTCAACCCTAGTCTAGTTAATGGCTATATGATCAATTGAGAATTGGGCAAGGGAAATAATACTTCTTATTGAACTTATTATAATGAAAACCTGCTTATAGAATTGTTGGTTTGAATAATCCTTAGTGATATTACATAGAAATAACATAATTAAAAAACAAATTGAAGGAATTAAGGTCAACCATGGGGTATAGACCGGGGTGGTCAGTTTTAGTGTTGAAATTTAAAGAAATTCTGAAAATTGCATACTAACTGTATATTATATATTGACATATGAGTTTAATTGAGTATGATTATGGTGATTTGGTTTGTTATATGCTTGGGTTATTATTGACAAGATTTTAGAAAAATAGAAAAATGTAAGATTATGTGTTTTTTGAATAGGATGGTGTAATTGTTACATCGATTAAATTCTTTGGGATTTTATGGTTAAAAGGGCATTACTAGTAGCCTAGTTGATATAAGTTAGGGCATGAATGCTTAAGAGTAAAAGGTTTCAATTTTGAACATGACTTGGTGTTGATGATGTGTTTGAGTTGGTTTGTGTGTGATATTATGATCTTATAAAGCTTAGGTTGATTATATTATTCATAAAGTAGTATATAATATGTAAATTGCTATATAGAAGAGAGGTTGAATAAATTGTATATAATGTGTTTGATTAAATGTTTGGAAAAGATGAATAAGTTAGTGGTTTATGTGTTGATTAAATGATGTGATAAGGCTTGTATGAATAGATGAGTTAGAAACCAAAGTAACTTGATGAAAGCTAATATGAAAATTCAATAAAATGTGTTGGGATTGATTTGAAAGGTGGAGAATTGGTTTGCCTTGAATTTTTACTTATATGACCGAAACATTAATATAAACTATATTGTTTTATTTTGGGTTAAAAATTTAGGTCAATCAAAGACTAGGAAGGCCTAGCGAGAGTGTCTATGGTCAGACAAAAAATACAAAAAATAACATATAGACTATGTAGTGGTGTTTTTGTAAATAAATGAGAATAGCCCCTTCCCCCTTTCTCTTGTGATGACCAATAGTTCCAGCAGTACCAAGAGGGAGAGAGGACTCAAAATTTCCTTCACTCCTTCTCTTCTTTGCCTTCTTTACAAAAACATTGGTGAGAGATTAAGTTAGTGATATGAGAAGTTAAGTTTTATAGAGAGACTTACAACAACAATGACTAGAATAAAAAGAAACATGGAGGGTTAAAACTTAAAGAGAGAAACAAGTATTGTTGAAGGAGGAAGAAAGTTTAAGGGAAAAAATTAAAAAGAAACTCACAAATTGAGCTAATAAAGGTAAGTTGATGTTACATTGTATTGTCTTGTTTTCTTTGTATTGTTGATGAGAAGATGAAAACCCTCAATTTACATGTCAAGAACTTATGTAAAAAATTTTAGGAAACAATTGTTTTTGTGAACTTTGGGTCTATTTGCATGATAATGGCTAGAGTAATAACAAATGAAAGGGAAATTTTGGATGGAAATAATGGGTTTTGGGCATGTGAGAAAGAAACTGAGGGAGATGAAAAATTATTTTGATATTGCGTTGATGGTGGTTAAAAGTTAATATGAAAGCCTAGGATAAGGTACTAAGACAAAATTTTGTTAAGGGAAATTAGTTACATGTAAGGAAGTTAAGAAATTTGCTAAGCTTTATGGAAATTTATAGTTATTTAATGTGTATGTATAAGAAAATTGTAAACGAACAAACCTTAAGCTAAATATAAATAATGTATGTTTTGTATATGTATGAAATGATAGATTATGGAATTATAAAGGAAGAGGATTTTACATATGAATGTGTAGGAAATCAAATAAATATTGTGGTTTGGTGGTGTGTGAAAATTAATGAGATAAAACAAATGAAACAAATAGAAGAATAGAACATGAAATATTTGCTTACCAAGGGTTGAATATAGATAAAAAGGAAAAAAAATAATTAAATTGTGTATGAATTAACTAATTGGACTTGTATGTTTTGTTAGTGTTGAAATAATTATGCTTGAAAATGATAGCTAGGACAAATCATAAATGAGATAGAATGGACTTAAATATTTAGTTAACATATATTGTTCTAAGTTTCGTAAGTTGATAAGAAAAATAAAAGAATATGTGGAATTAAATGTATAATGGAGAATTTTAATAGTTATCGAAATGGATTTAAAGGAAATTGTAAAGTATTGTGTTTTATGAAATATGTATAATTTTATGCTAAAATAACCAAAGTGAAAGTATGAAATTACATATGTCAAAATTTATAGGAACAATGAAGATTTTGAAATGTTTATAAACAACAAAAATCTTATTGACCAATTTATTTGACCAACCTGACTAGTAGCTTACCAAGATAGGAACATAACTTGTCAAACAATGTGTAGGTGTTATCATTATTTAACTTTTTGATTGACTAATAAGAATATGTTGTATCATGTTTTTAACTAATGAAGATGGCTTACTTAGGTGGCAATTTTTCTTCTATAATCAAAAGACTTATACATGTTAACAAGTTTCATGCAACTAGTTATTTTTATGGTGCTACCTAACTTCTCAAAGAAAGTGTGTTTGAGTTTTATAAGTAAGAAAACTTGGAAAGTTTAGAATATTTTCTTACACTAATGATTATTAGACCAATTCCTTTTTAAAAAGTTTTACAAACATGAAAGAGATTTGTTTTTAATTTTTATAGTCAATAGTCTCAATATTGACCTAAGATTTATAATAATAATATGATATATATACACATAGAGAGAAAGAAAGAGTATATGTGTGAGTTTTATAGGTGAGAAATTTAGAGATGTAAAAAAAAAAAAACAGGGGAGCGGAGAGTGGCTCCATCTATCTTATATTTTAGGACTCTTGTCCAATCAATTCTTAAATATTAATTGCATCCAATTTATTCTGTAAAGTTTTTGTATTTCACATTTAATTTTTGTTAGATTTTTCCATCCAAACTAACAACATTATATCATGTGAGTTAAATTTTATATATTCAAAATACCTTTAATCTTAAACTTGTTAAAATAAGTTAGTGTAATTATTTTTTTATCAAAATTCATCATGTGCGATATTTATATAAAAAAGTAATTATTACAACTTCATTGTTAATTTCATAATAAAAGTTTTAATATTTTTAACAAGGTTTATTTTTTCGATTAATCAAGAAAATAACCAGTTAAACTTCAATTTTTAATTTTAATACTCATATTTTAATAAACACTTGACGTGAAAGCATAACTTCTGAATGTAACAAACTTTGATATGATATTAAAACGAGTTTAAAATAAATTTTGTTTTATAAAAAGTTAACTTCATCACATGCAAGTTATATGTCATGATTTGGTTAGTTTTGATGAGATAAATCTAACAAAAAGATAGATCGGAAATATATAAACTTTTTAAGGATAAATTGAATGCGATTTAAAGTTTAGGAATATATTGATAACAACCCTTTAAATATAAGAGCATATTGAGCCATTTTCTCTAAAAACACATACAAAAACTTAGTTCAACTTGCCCTTATATTTTAGAATGATAAATCCCTAAAAGTTTAATTTCTCTCAATATATCTTGATATTTCATGTCATTCTCTAATTTATCCTTCTTTTACAATGATAAAAATATTCTTTATTTAAGAAACTTAAACTTCTCTTAATTTACCTTTTTTAAAATAATTTTTATGTGGTGTTAAAACTCATTTTTTTCTTATGATTATTTGTTGTAATAGATTATATTGGGTTAGGTTAAATTGGATTTTAGTTTCTTATGTAAGAGTCCAAAAACTTACTCGACTTTTATTTTGGTGCAAACATGCCTTTTACATGTTTTTAAACATACTTAGTATGGGAAAAAATTTTTTTACATGCATTTTAATTGATTTAATATAAAACAATAAAAGTAAAATTAAATTATAAATAAAAGGCACGCCAACCAAACTAATACACTTTTTATTAGAGCAATGTTTAAGAATGTAGTAATGATTATTTTTTAAAGCATTTTTTTACTTGGAAAAGTATCAAAATAATATTTTTTTTATTTTTAAAAATTTATTTTTGATATATGCACATTAAAAAAAATTAAAAATACAAAAAATTAACTTTATTTTTTTTAAATTTTTTTTTAACAACAAATTAAAAAAGCAGGCTGAAATCAAACATTCCTTAATCTGGTGTGGAATGTGCTAGGTCCACAGCCTGGTTCTCGGGCCAGGACATGGGCCGTATAAACTTCGAGGGGGAAAATAAAAGAGAAGAGGCAGCAGGAGCGGGAGCGGGAGCGGAAGAAAGAGAGGAGAGCAAACCAAAAGAAAAGAAAAGAAAAGAGAAGGATGGGATCGTCAGCGGCCATTAGAGAATTGCAGCGAGATCTTGAAAACAAAGCGAATGATCTTAGCAAACTCCAAAAAGGCAATAAAATAAAATCCCTACGTCACCAATCTTGCTGTATTGATTCCAAAACCCTAGCTAACTTTGTTTATTACAGATATTGCGAAGAATCATCAAGTCAGGAAAAAGTACACTATCCAGCTTGGAGAGAACGAGCTTGTCCTCAAGGTAGGTCTAATTTTTTTTTTTTTGGGAGGAGGGGGTTTATCTGATTTGGGTTTTTATTCATGTATAGGAGTTGGACTTGTTGAATGAAGGTGCAAATGTTTACAAATTGATTGGTCCCGTACTTGTGAAGCAAGACTTGGCTGAGGCTAATGCTAATGTGAGCAAAAGAATCGAATACATCTCTGCTGAATTGTATGTTTTTTTTCCCTTCTATATTCTTCGTTTTTTCGTGGGCTGTTCTTTCTTATTTACTAATAATTTAATTTTTTTTAATCACATCTTGATCGAGATTTGTGCGTATTGTGTTTTGTTTATTCTGTAACGAGTGCTCAATTACCATCTGTAAATGTGGTCGTAGCCTGTACCGACTTAACTCTTTGAGTTGTCATATGTTGGACCGATCCAGTGTTCTTTTCCTGTCATTTCTTGAATACGGAAATACCTATTCAACGGACAATGTCTATTTGCTGCTGTTTAAATTTTATGAGCTTTGCTTAGGCCTCTTGTAGAAGGGAGATTTGCGGAAACTAACAACAAGAAATAAAGTATAAAGATTTCCAACTTGCAGAAGATTTTGTTTTAAACCCCTTATCTTTTGTATTGTTTTTGCTTGTACAATGGGTAAAACTGAATATTGGAAACAAATCTAATAAGGAACTTTTCACAATATAGGAAGCGACTTGATGGAACTCTTCAAGATTTGGAAGAGAAGCAAAACAGCAAGAAAGATGCGGTTTGTGGCTTTCCTTTCTTTTGCTTAATCCAGTTTATTATTGAAGTGCCTTGTCATATGCCTCTCCATATGGCACTTGCTGTTCATGCTCTCTTTGATATTTGTCACTGGTTATATAGTTAAAGTTCACATCTGTGGCAGCCAAATTTTGGAAATCTGATACCGGTTTATTTGTTAAAGTTAAAAACACGAGTCTTCTATTATTCTTGGTTATGAGCATTTCAGTGACTTGTTTTGGCTGCCTCGCTTTGCTGCTCTCTCTCTCTCTCTCTCTCTCTCTCTATCTGTGTGTTCATCAACATTTTCTGCCCATGGCTTCTTTCTAATTTCTTGTAAGATGCTGTTGTGACTACATTTTTCTACTTCATGTCTTGATATCTCCTCTGACCAATCTCTTTCTCTCTCAGCAGTTAATGCACTTTCCAAGTTTGCAAAAGCTTCTGCATCTAGTTTAGTCTCAGGCCAAAACTTTTACTTTAAAAGCTTTGGTTAATTCGGTGGTTCAATCTCTGTGCTGTTGATTGCCTGCTTCAATTTGTTCTTTGGTTGCTCTTCCAGGATGACCTGTTCTGTCTTGTAATGGTTGATTTTCTTGCTGTCTGCATCAAATTATCCAGCTTGGTGTGCCGCTTATTAGGTGTTTATTTGTGTTCTGTGCTGTCTCCAACTGGTTCTCATAGAATTCTCTGCAGTTTATTTTAGATGCCTCTTGCTGGTTTCTTGAACCTCTCCCTTTCTAGTCATAATTTTATCTTGAGGTGTTGTTTTTTGTGATTTAGGCCTGCTGCGCTTGTCATTCTCATCTTGGTGTGTTCTGATTTTCTAGCTAGAGCTTTTGGATTTCTCCTGAGGAGGATTGATTTACGCTGCTGTTTGTGCTATTTGTATTTAGATTTGATCATCATTTTAGTGTCATGTTTATTGCCTTCTTTGCGGAGTTGTAATAAGCTTGTAGTTCTTGGTGCCTTGACAGCCATTTTCTTATGTCAACTTGCATTTTTCTTTGATCACTGATAAAAAAGGCCTTTGCTATTATTGTTTCTTTTCTGGTTGTTGGTTCTTGGGAGCTGACTTTGGGGGTTTGTGTGGACTTTCTTATGACATGGTGCGGCTATGCTTGTAACCTTTAAAGTTTTGCGTCCTCTGTTTCTGAAGGACCTTTTCTGGGCTCATTTTTTGCTCTTAATTATGTCTTTTCTCCAAGCTTGCTCACCTAGAGCTTGCTTGGTGTTTTTATAATATGATCTGTCTTTTAGAAAAAATGTTCATGTTATTCTTTTTTCATGTCCATTCATTTTCACTGTCATCATCAACAACCACCTTCACAAATATTTGACGCATTGAAACCAATGGTCCAGTTTCATCTCAATATGCCTATCATCTCGCAGTTACTTTTTCAGTAATTGTACGAGGGGTGATGCCTGCATTTTGTTATTTGTTGTCCTGATTGTGGCTTGGGGGAATGTTGTTAAGTGGTGGTAAACATCAGTTGGTTAGGGTATATTAGCTTGCATGCATTTTCTTTAAAGAATTTAAATAATCAAATAGGATGTAGATTCATGGTTCAAGAGGATAGAGAAGTGGAGAGTGAAAGATAGAATCTCAGTCCTGGTTTATAAACTTCCTTTGTGCTGTCATGTAGACTTCACCATTGTATATTGCACCATGAGTTTTGGTTTCAAAATTAGAGCGTTATCCATTGCAGATCATATATATCAATGACCATTTACGTTTTTGATGATTTTGATGTCTTGCAGATCTTCAAGTTACAACAGAGGATCCAATCATTCCAGGCTGGCAAAGCCAAGGCATAGATATGCCATCGTAGGTGTGTTCACTTTGTCGGTTGTGACATTTTTTTAGAGGATTTAATGTGTATACTTTCGTGCTAGAGGTCTTTCACAACGTTTCACTACTCTCTCTAATCACTATGATATGTTTTAAGTTTGTGTGCCAGAAATATTGTTTTCTTTATAAAACTACTTTGATCATTTCTTGAAAGCTACAACACCTTAGGTTGTGTTTCGTTTTTAGATTGAAGGGGGTCAAATTTGAACCCCCTTTAATCTTGTTTGCTAATTCTTTAGGAAAGGGAATTGTCAAAGAGGGTTAACATGGTATGGGGTAAAAAAATTGGAAGGAATTGGTAAGAGGTCAGATTCAAGGATGGAGTGTTAAAGAATGTTTGATAGGAGTTTGTAAAAATTATGGGTATTACTGGATTCCATTATATATAAAATTAAAAAATTAAGTAATACAAATTTGTGGTCCTAAATGTACCAAGTAACAGTTCAAAAATTTTAACCCTTGAAAATGGTCGAAAAGTAGTTAAGTTCGTACATCTTGTTTTTCAAATTCAAATTCAACTACAACTTTCATTTTTCATCTTTCTTACATGCCCAACAACAAATAAATCCCATCATTATGCATTATTTATTTATTTCTAATTTCAATAGTAATTTAAAAATTATTGGATCCCACAATTGCAAGTAATTTTATACACCTTCCAACCGTTCTATTTTTCAAAAAAGTGGAATAATGAACCTGAATTCCATCTCTATTTAAATCTGGGCCTGTGCTGGAAATTCCGGCCTGAAGATCGATTGGTGGCTGGTGGTACATTAATATTCAAATATAAACTGCTGGAGTTTCTCTTCTCCTTTTGCCTCTCTTCTTCTTCTTCTTCTTTACCAAGCTAGGTTATGCTTGCTCATCACACATTTCTATGCATTTTATTCAGTCACCAAGCCCCACACTTTTCTATGTAGAGTTTTCGGCACTGCAATAACCTCCAAGCATTTTTCAGTTATCGGGATTGAACAACACATTCTAGACATCACATTTTCTATGGAAAGTATTACCACATTTCTACACCAATGATTGTGCAATCACCATCTTCTTCATCAAGCACAACAAGCACCATAATCTTCACAAATGGTATGACCCCATTCTCCACGTACACTGAGATACTTGCAACATTACTCTTTAGAGATAAGTAGTGATCAAGGTTTATAAATATTTGGTCATAAGATAAGAAAGCTAAGTTATTTTTAATCATTTAAGGGCAATTAACCCAACAATTCTAAAAATAATCATCAAGCACTTAACAATCACAAGAACCATAAATAATTATAAAATAAGTCATATAAGTTCATAGGCATAGATACACAACATCTAAATACACACTTCCTATAATTTCATTATATATTTTTTTTATTGCACATTATTTTATTTTCGTACATTTATTCACTTAAACATTAGAGTTCACCTTAACAATTAACTCCATTACATGCATTAGGTGCACAAAAACAACTCTAGTTTTCTAAAGGAACATGATAAAATGATGATACTCCACTATGAAAAGCACTTCTCAATAAGACCTAGCCACTAGTGCGGCTATTGCCATTAATCTTCTTCTGAATCTCGCTTGCTTGCTCCTCGTTGAAAAAGACTCATACACAAGATGAGAACATTAATTGCACGAGCTATTTAGGATGGATATCACGATGAACAAGTGAGAGACTCTATTGTGTCATCGAGTGTTACACGCTCATTTCTTCAAATATTATGTCTTTGTCAAAGCCAACTTAGATAACTACGACAATCTTACAGATCCAAGAGAGCAAATACAAAATGTCAAAAGCATCTTAGAGCTTAAAACATAAAAGAGTGATGCTATGTGCAAATTCCCCCCCACCAATAACATTCCATGGGTTTGCTAGGTGTGATATCACATCCTTGAGCCCAACTTCATCCTTATCTTTCATAATCTTTGTGTTAAGCTCATTTTTCATTTTAGTATTAACATACCAGCTCAAATAAGTACAATTGAGCTCCTTTTCATTATCCAACGAGGGGATAAAAGCACCATAGCATATATCTAGAGATTAAATGAGGAAATATTAAACATGAAAAACCATCTCGAACTTATTGCCACTGAAATCTTAATTAGTGAAGTCTACAACTACTCTTTTTTGAGAATGTCTGAATGCTCCCATTGAAAGAACTCTTCTTAACGTGAAACAAGCATTGAAGAACCATATTCAAGTAAGAAGAAACAAGTGTGATTAGATCAGGACACCCTTGTTTCTAGAGAGCATAATCTCTCTAATGCCATTAGTCTTATACTAGGGTATCCTATAGTACTAAATGGTCTATTTGTGATCATTTAACATCTCCTAAGCTCTTGACTACACCTTTCATCACTATATGTGCTGAAATGTTGGCTACCATTTAAAGAAATGATTTTGTGTGATACCCAACTCTTGTGAAGAGTGGTACAAATACAAGAAATCCTAACAGGTTGTAACTTTTACCATGATCATGATCATGACATGGAGGAATGTCATGTCCCGAAGATAGAGAGACTGATCTCTAGGAAATACCTCCAACAATTTATATAAAGAGAGATTCAACCTAAAAATTAGAGAAAAGTTTGTATGATGCACTACCTAAGAAAAGGGTATATTCATGATATATATATATAAGAGATTCAACCTAAAAATTAGAGAATCGGACCAATTAAAAATCTTGCATTGATGTAAATTGTATTTTTTTGAAAAGATGTAAACAAAGTATTGCCACGCTCAAAACTCAAATGTGAAGAGGGTTCGAGTAATTCCCCGGGATAAATTGAAGAGAATGGTGGATGTAAGGATGGACGTTTGACAAATAAAGGGGGACCCAATTGTCCATTTTCAAATCACATACTCAAATATGACTCAATTTCCAAATTACATGAGTCTAGAATGACGATAAACGCTAGATTAAGATATGGATGTGACGCTCAATTTCAATTGTGAAAATAGTGACTCTCTTGAATCTTCATCTAAAGTTGTTAACTTGGCCTCCGGATATCTGCAGGCATTCACCAATCAGCGGGATTAGTTCTCCACAGAGATCATTTCATCAAAATATCTTCTTTCAATTAGCTGTGCGTGATTCAATGAAAGCTAAACTTGTTCATTGTTGGGCATTTAGTTGCCTTATCACGACCTCCATTAATGCAAAACATCATCTCATAAAAGTTCTATCAAAAGTTCCGTTCAGAATTTGCTTACTGTAATTCTCTTATTTGTCTTTTATAAATCAAAATATCAAACTATCAATTGTTTAAGTTAGTTAAGGGCTGTTGGTACTTTTTGTATTTTTATTTTTATTTTAAAAAATATTTAAAAACTTATTTGTTTTTGTATTTTTTTTTAAATAAAATTAACAAGAATTTCTCAAACAACAAAAACTGCTTTTTTTTCTTCTTCATTTTCACCATATACTATGGGAGTCATGTTGGCTTCAAGAGTTAAAAAATGGACGTGGATCATATCGAGAGTTTGGGTTGATATGTGGTATGAGACTTTCAAGGTTCGGCTAGGATGTGGTTCACGGCACCTAGGATACCACCTAAAACCAACTCTTGAGTGAGAGAGAGTTGATTTGACCCTAGTTCATGGCGCTCAAGAATCAGACTAGGACCAGTCCAAGAATGCTTGGGGTTCAAACATCCTAAAGGTAGATTTTAGTAATTATATGACGTGTAAACATACTACTTGGTCTAAAAAAGATGTTAAATGCTTGATGAGATGATTAGTAGACAAGAATTTCCTAACCGTAAGGCAAAGGAAGCTAAAATACTTACCATTAGGGCTATAGTGAATGATGAGATCATGGGCGATAATTCTAAAGTTAAAGAAAAGAAGTTTTCAAAGGCTAATGATTAGAAAGTTGTTATGAAATCGGTAAAGGAGCAATAAAGAGGGAACATCTTCCATACTAGATGTCACATTAGTAACAAGGCGTGTAATGTTATTATTTATAGTGGAAGTTGTGCTAACGTTGCTAATACTATACTTGTTAAGAAATTGAATCTAAACATTGATAACCATGATAGACCTTAAAAGCTTCGATGGTTGAATAAATACAGTGAAGTTATTGTGATTAAATTGGTTTTGATTTTCTTTTTTGATTGAAAAGTATAAGGATGAGGTTTTGCGTGATGTGGTTCCTATGCATGCTAGTCATTTATTGTTGCCAAGCATGATGGATTTAAAAATAAGTATTCTTTTGAGAAAGATGGAAGTGCATACACATTTGTATCATCGTCACCTAGATAGGCATGCTTATCTGAAATTATTATCGGCCACTATTTTCATATAATGTTGTTAGAGGAAAAAATTGGCAAAAAGAGAACTTTGAAGGCTTAAATAAGAACATTTAAAGCTGAAAAGAGAAAGCAAAGCCAAGGAGATAAATAAATCATGTGAGGTCATGAGTTTAAAGAGTGAAAATAAAGTGAGCCTTAATGAAAGAATAAGAGAGGAGAGAAAAGACTTAGACTCAACTAAGGGAGAAAAAAAGCTTTGGGTTTGGGTTTGGGTGCATATGCATAAAAAGAGGTTTCCTAGACATGAGAAATCAAAGTTGATACTTAGAGGAGATGGTTCAATCACATTGATACTTAGAGGAGATGGTTCATTCACATTCCTTGAAGGGATCAATGCCTACAAAGTAGATCTACAAGGTGAGTACAATGTTAGTGATCTTTCTTTATTTGATGTTGGTGATAATTTAAGGTTAAATCATTTTGAAGAGATATGGGATGATGTGATCCTAGCTACCACATCAAATTATAAAATTTGAAGTTGGAGAACCATTATTAAATTACGAAGATGGAGAACCATTCGTTTGAAGTTGGACTTCAAATCTGCAATCAAATTATAAAATTTGACCTTGGGCTTGTTTGAATTATTTGGGCTTTTATTTATTTATCTTTTATTTTATTATAGGGACTCCAACATTTAAAGGTTATTTAGGTTAGGTTTTATTTATTATTTTACTTATTTTGAGCTTTTATTGTGTCAAGGCTTATTTATCAAGTAGTGAAGGAGAATATACTAAGTCTAGGAACTGATACAAGTTTGAGAAGTTCACAGAAGACTAAAGAAATGGGTTTTGCTTGTATAGTTAGTAAACATTAGCAATTATAATGATGCAAATGCTTATTATGATTTTTATGGTTCTGTTTGTGTGTTTCAAGTATTTTCCTATTGAAGGACTTCGTACCTTTTAAATGTCATTGAGCCATCTAACCTTCCATTGGGGAGAGATTATTGTATTTCAAATGAATACTTTTAGAACAATTTATATATGTAATTTAGAAAAGTATGAAAACCTTATTAATGTGTAAAGATAAATTGTGTATTATTGTATCCGTTGATAGAATTATTGGTTGGTGAATAGAGACTGCACCGATGTTATGTAAAAAAACATTACCTGTTTTTTTAAGTTCAAGGCTTAAAGTTCCTTTATGAATGTTGTAAATTACGGGGTGTTACACTATAAATATAAAAAATAAATATATAGTTTGGTTAATTGTTTGATAAGTTGTTAAGTTAATTTTTAGAACCAAAGAATGAGAATATAGTGGTAAAACGCGTAGCAAGTCTATTAGAGTGAAAAACCTAATAAATTGTTTGAAACACAAGATAAATGAATTTTATTGTGAGGTAAACATGTGAGGTTTGATGAGAAAAAAAATTAATTTTTTTTATTTGCTACTAACCTTTATTTCGAGTATAAACACTATCTTCAAAAAGTGTTGAATAAATAAACATGAGAACTATGTAGGAAAGGCATGATAGAATGGAAGCTATGATGGTACTGTTAATGAGTAAGTTTGATGAGATGATTAGTAGACAAGGAGTTCTTAGTCATAAGAAAAAGAAAGTTAAAATGCCTATCATTAGGGCTATAATGAATGATGAGATTGTGGGTAATAATTCTAAAGTTAAAGAAAAGAAGTTTTCAAAGGCTAATGATTAGAAAGTTGCTATAAAATTGGTAAATGAGCAATAAAGAGAGAACATTTTCCATACTAGACATCACATTAGTAACAAGGTGTGTAATATTATTATTTATAGTGGAAGTTGTGCTAATGTTGATAGTACTATAGTTGTTAAGAAATTGAATCTAAACACTGTTAAACATGATAGACCTCAAAAGCTTCGATGATTAAATGAATGTGGTGAAATTATGGGGATTAAACAAGTTTTGATTTTCTTTTTTGATTGGAAAGTATAAGGATAAGGTTTTACGTGATGTGGTTCCTATACATGCTAGTCATTTATTATTGGGGAGACCTTGATTATTTGATATGAAGGCCAAGCATGATGAATTTACAAATAGGTATTCTCTTGAGAAGGATGGAAGGGCATACTCATATACATCATTGTCACCTAGACAATTTTATGAAGACCAATTAAAATTGGAAAACAAAAGTGGTTAGTAAGGCGTGCTTATCTGAAATTATTATCCACTACTATTTCCATACAATGTTGTTGGAGGAAAAAGTAGGCAAAAAAGAGCTCCGAAGGCTTAAATAAAACTAATAGAAAGGCACATGTGATGAAAGCATTGTTTAAGAAGGTACAACAACATGTTGAGATAAAGAATGAGAAGTATGGACTCCAAGAAAACAAAGGACAAAAAAGAGTTGTCATTGAACTAGGAGATTGAGTTTGGGTATATAGGTACAAAGAGAGTTTTACTAGAAATAGAAAATCAAAATTGATGCTTAGAGGAGATGGTTCATTCACATTCATTTAAAGGGGTCAATGTCTATAAAGTGGATCTACAAGGTGAGTATAATGTTAGTGCTATATTCAAAGTTTATAATCTTTCTTTATTTGATGTAGGTGATTGACACGACCAAAAGATTGATGTCTTTTTCCAAGTGCAGGAGTGTCGAAGTAATAAATAACCCAGCAAGATCGGGGTCGAACCACAGGGAGGTTACTTGTATAAATTATAAGCAACAATACTACAACAACAATAGTAACAACAACAACAACAATAGTAACAACAACAACAACAACAACAACAATAATAGTAATAGTAATAGTAGTAGTAGTAGTAGTAGTAGTAACACCAATAATACTAATAATAATAATAATAATAAGGAAGAAAAAGAAGAAGAAGTTGATGACAACTTTGAGATGGAAGATTAATGTAAGGATTAAACAATGATAACAACAAATGTCAAGGTTAGAGGATCCACTAATGGTATTTCAAACAAGTATAGTATAAACTCTTTTTATTCAATTGGAAACCACACACAAAGGAGGTTCCAATCAGATTATAAATTGTTAACATGATTACATTAGTTATCTTATTCAAATAATGCTAATACTTGTTTTTCAGGCATTCATGATTATAACTTATGTTAACAACAAATCAAGTTCCTTTCATAGCTCAGGTGTCGGTTATACTATACAGTATGGGCTATGAAAGTGCCAAGTATTTGTTGTACCAAGTGTTATACAACATAAATCTAGATTAACCATTTAACAAGCAAAGTATTAAAAGTGAACAAGATAACAAATATAAAGCATGTTAGTATCCAACATTAAAGTCCATATTGAGTTTATATTATACTTATCCTTACACCATTAGTGTAACCTTTTCACCTTGACATAATTAACTTAGCTAGACATAATGAAAGAAAGAAACATAAATAAACAAGATAAGAACATAAGTAAGATAAAAGTTAACTAAGTAAAGGAAAGGAAATGAAAGGCATAAACTTGATATTAATGAAAGCAAAGCATAAGCAATACAAAGGGAGAAAGCAAGAGCATGATCTTGATCTGAACACCAAGATGCCTAAATACATGGCAAATGCCTCTTTTTATAGGCCAAAATTTGGAACTATTGATTTGTTGACTAATTGATGAGTGGATGGCCACATCTTGACTTGGTGACAATTCTTATCTTCTTGTCTGCCAAAAAGGTCATTGATAACGTCATAATTTGAACAGACTTCAATCATGAAAGTTCTAGGAAATTGTCTCATCTTTCCAGGGTAAACATTTGAGATCATTTGGACTTCTAGAACTCGAGATATGGACTGAACACTGAACAGTGTCTGGGCTGCAGGACAGATTCAGACTTCTTCTTTGTTGCTACAATTTGGACTTGAAAACGGCCTTGTTAAATCTTGGGCTCCACATGAAAGTTGTAGGCCTATGTCTTATCTTTCCATCCATATAAAATGGATCTAAATCCAAGATCTACAGCTCCAGATATGACCCAATTACCGAACAGTGTTCCAGTTTGGACTGCACCAGCATCTCTTTTCTAAGTTTGGCCATCTCTTTGTCCTTTCAATTTCAGTACTTCAACTCATCAATCAATTCTTTCATTTATGTGATAGGCCTGCATTTAAGATGAACATTTACCATAAATTAAAGGTATCTTATATAATTAGATATGTTATTATAAAACATGCTTTAGTTAAGGAGTTATTGATACTTCAAGTGCAAAAATGATGATATAAAACCTTGATAAAAATGCACTTTTAAGTACTAATCAGTGATGACTCAATGTCAAATTATTTTAAGGAGGGGGGGGGATGATGTGATCGTGGCTATGACATGAAACAATCCACTAAGAGTTTCTATTAGGTCTATTCTAAGGTCTAAAACAAAGTGAATCCATAAGGAGTTCAATGGGTTAAGTCAAAAGGCTTGGGTTAAGAAGATTCAAATCTACCAGTTCTGACCTCTCATTGATTGTTTTTGCTATAACTGGAGTTGTAAAATGAATCTTTATATGATTCTAATTGCATTGGAAAGTAGACATCCATACCTTTCTAGTGACATATGGCAAACCTTATAATTAATCAAGAAAAGGGAGAACCACTCGTTTGAAGTTGAGCTTCAATTCTGCCAGCAAATTATTAAATTTAACTTTGAGCTTGTTTTAATTAGTCGGGCTATTATTTATTTATTGTTTAGTTTATTGTAGGTACTATAGCATTTAAGGGTTATTTGAGTTACGTTTTATTTTATTATTTTAGTTATTTTTGGCTTTTAATGTGTTAAGGTCTATTTATCAAGTTTGGGTCCATTAAGTCAGATTAAGGTTAGCTTTCTACTAAATAAACCAGTTGTCAATATTATTTTGGAATTGATGGATTTTTATCTAAGGTTGCCAATATTGTGTGCCTTTTTCTCTTATGTGGTTGAATGATTTTCATACTAAATTCTTTATTGAACTTGCAAATTCTTTGAATGATTGATCAGCTTCATTGTGTTATATACTTCGTGTTTGTGTCTTGTTATAGGCATAAGGTGGAGATGATCAATTCCATATAACTTTGGTTCTTCAAAGTAAGGTTCTTGTTAGGTCAAGTTATAAACTTTCATCAAAACCTTAAATTATGGGATAATTTCACATCAGTTTGATATTAGAGCTCGACTAATTTTAGGTTATATCTTTTTAATTTTCATCATTACAAATAATTCTAGGGTTTTTTTAGATCTTGCTATATCTAGGGTTTGTGTTCTTGGTTTTCTTGGTTTCTTATTCTTTAGGATTTCTGCTATTACAACATAAAAAAGATTAAATCTTTGTGGTATTTTGGGGGAATTTTGATTAAAAACAAAGAAGAACAAGAAAGCAGAGAATTGATTCTTGATAGGAAAATAAAAAAAAATCTTGAAGTTGCAAAAATAAAAACAACTGCACACAAACAAGAAATTATGTTCATCTTTGTACTTGAGAAATTCAGCACCTATTTTTTTTAAAGAATCAAAATCACATATCTTGAAAGGATTCTTGGAGAAGCAATTTAGAAATTTTTGATCTTGCATGAACTAGGGTTTAGCCGAAACTTATCTTGGAAATTCTTAGTGATCTTTATTGATTTCTTTCAAATTTAGGTAGAATAGAATTTTCTTGCATTGATTCTTTATTTTCTTAAATTTCATAGTTTTTTTTTTATTTCTTAATAATAATAATTCTTGTTTTTATTTCGTGTCTTCGTTTTCGTTATCATATTCACACAAATTTACATTTCTACTCATAAGTTTGTCCTTAAGTTTTAAAGTTTGAGTAATTCTTGATTCTTGAGTCTATTTGTAAACCCTCGCATAAACATAGGATCGAAGTAATGGGACCTCAATAAGTAATGGAGACTTAGTATGAAAAGAAATGAATAAATAGTGGAAATAATAATAATTATGACATGCAAGGGAGATAATGATCTCCATAAATAAATTTAAAGGTAGTGTTGAAGTTGAAATGAGGGTTATGTATTTTGGGTTAAAATTCATAACGTTGGCAAAACCAATGACAAGTTTCAATGGATAAAAGAATACGAAAAATAAGAAAATATGTAAACCCCGACCAAAAAACTTATTTTGACAAATTAGTGATAAATGAGGTAATATTGAATTTAATGAGTGTAGATTAAGGGAAAATTTTATGATGATCTAAGTAAATAAAATAATGCAAAAAATTCAGATTTTGGCGTAAAAGATACCGGCTGTCAAGTTTTACGGTATTGATCATATCTCTCAATTTGATTGTTGGATTGGATTGAATTTTTTTAAGGGATCTCCAGACTTAGTTTTTTATCCTAGGCCGAAATTTAATGTCAATGGAAGTTTGAGAAGGTTTTGCAAGAGTACTACCGACAGTTGAGTAAATTAAAAAAGATGACACATAGGCCATTAATAAAGGTATTTTGGTAATTTTATTAAACATATTCTCTTCTCTTCCTTTAAAGATAGCCTACGACTAGTGCAAAGGGAAAACAAGAGGGAGAGTAACTTTTGTCCCATTTTATTCGTCTTCTCTCAATTTCTTCAAAGCTAAATCAAAGGGAAGTGTTCTTGGAAGGATTATATCTAAGAAAACAAATTAAGTGACTAAACTTAGAGAGTTAGAGAGCTTGAAAGCTTGAGAAGAATAAAGAGAAGAAGCTAGAAATTAGAAGAGGAGGACATAGTTTTTTTAGATTTTTGCTAGAACTCACTTAAATGAGTTAAAATAGAAATAGTGAGGAACATACCCTCTAAGTAAATTTGTTTCTCTTTCTTGTTCTTGAACGAGGGGAAGAAAACCTCAAAGTTTAAGATTCTAAGGTTCATGTAAAAACTTGTTTTGGGGGAATGATTGTTCTTGTGAATTTTAGGGTTATTTGCATGATAACAACTTTATTAACAACAAATAGAAGGAATAAATTGATTGGAAACTATGGGTTTTGGGATGCTAACAAGGTAGGAACTTCGGCAACCGTATCTTGGTCGTCCACCACTGGATTAGGATGTTTTTGGACATGTTATTATTCTCAACGTTATTTACATTCTTACTAGAGGGATTGTCAATAT
This sequence comes from Populus simonii, assembly GCA_007827005.2. Lineage (NCBI taxonomy): Eukaryota > Viridiplantae > Streptophyta > Magnoliopsida > Malpighiales > Salicaceae > Populus > Populus simonii. Next base: position 13,143,554 of record CM017467.2, read on the forward strand.
CAGACTCCATTTGAGAGATATCGCTGGAGGAATATGTATGGAAAAGCACCCTTTAAGAAAGTCTCAGTCATTGGCCATTTTCTCATTCTTCCACCATTGGATTGATCTAGATCTTGAATAAGTTGTTCATCCAAATGTTTGATAAATTCTGAATAGTTAATATTGAAAAAAAAACACTGATAAGAAATTGTTATTTTCGAACAGTAGGTTTTCAATTTCAGGTTAGTTCGGTATTGTTCCAATATAAGGAGATATAACCATTGAATTTATCTCAATTTTGGATATGTTATGCTAATGATGATGATGTATAACTACACCATTTGGAGATATTGAATTTTGAGTTTACAAAATAATGTTTTAAGTTTGGTTTGAGAAATATTGAATGAGAATTTGATGTTTAGCATAAAAAGCACGTTTTGGGCCTAAAGATAATTGTAATGGATTTAATGATGATGGATGTGTTTGAGAATTGTTTGTATTATGTTTGTTTCATGTTTGATGTGTTGATAAGTTATGTGTAGCGACCTGAAATTTGCATGTAACTTTCATATTTCTAATCATCATGTCTGAGTGTAATGGAGTAATTTTTTGTGTGCAATCTGTCTAATAATACATCCCATTATTGATTCTTTGGTTTACCAAATTTACAACAGAGTTTCTCCTATAACTTAGACATTTCCTCAGATCTATTCTTATCCTCTTGGGTAACACAATATCAAATAACTCTATTATATACACGTAGTAGCCTTCGGCCACCCATCAATTCAATTGTTTCTCCATTTGATTCTTTCACATCGCTTCTCACAATTCATCTTATATTCTTTCCATTTTTCATTTACTTAAAACATATGTATAATTGACACACACACACACACATAACAAAAGAGATTCAACAACCAAATGCTAGAAATACAATCATACCATTTAGTACAATTCAAGGTGAAGTTATTAACACAATTTTAAATATTCATAATATATAAAAATAAATACCTAACAAAATTATAAATAGTGAAATGACACAATCAGTGCTGACCCACATCGTGACACAGACCTGAAACATATATAGCATTATAAGAGTTATTAGTCATCAAGAAGACTTATGTTCATGATTTTTTTATAAGGGAAATGAATTATTATTTCTATTAACACTTTTAACAATCCTGCTCAAAATATTCAACTCAAGTTCAATAATACCTCAACTCATATGACAATACTCGTGCTCATCATTACAACTAAAATAACATTACAAATTTAACATCTAGCCATAAAATACATGTACGTGGTTTTTCATAAGGAAAAAGAACAATATGCTTGTCTAGAATTCTTTTAGCATCAATTATATCATATACATATTAAATTACGCACTAGCTGCTATGACATCCAAGTTCATATTTGTCGCTTTCAACATTGCCTTTACGACAAATTACATAATACATTCAAATTTAAGGTTGCTGACTATATGTCACCACGTAGCAACTTATTTTCTTAATTTTTGATTCCCCAATCAATAATTAATATTTCATTTTCCTAGTTACCGATTTCCTTGGGAATCCTTGAAGTAACCACATGTATTTATTTTATGTGTACTCGTCACCATCACTACTTAACATAATTTGTTTGTAACATTACCATATTTTTTATTTTCTAGGTATCACAATCGTTTGTTACATTATCACCCCATTAACATTTACTTTGACTTAGTAGTATATCAAATGTTATTATGTCTTAAGTTGCCAATCAACCCCCCCTGTCATATATATTTGTAAACATTAGTTAATGGTCTTACACAATGGTTTCCATTATATATTCGAGGATAGTTTCAATGGTTTCCATTATTTGGAAACAACAACACCATGGTTTCTACTTATTGGAAACAATAAAACAATGGTCTCTATTCAAAACAAAGACAACCACATGAATTCCCTTTTTATTAGGGACAACTAGGAAGTAACTTTTGTTGCCCATGATTTAATTTAAAGGACTTGTCAACTTAAATAAAAACATAGGGAAAGGAGAATTTACATCATCATCTTATAATTAACCAAATAATACTTTGCTTCCTTGGTCATCATTCTTTTGGGCAAATAAACATCAAAAGTTGTAAAATTAATAGATATTGGTAAATAATCGTCAACTATCAATTTATATCTTGTCCTTAGTCACTGATACTATGGTCATTAAGTATTGTTCCTTTCTTATCCTTAGTCGCCGACACTGTGGCCCCTAAGTATCATTTCTATCTCATCCTTAGTCGCCAATATTATATCCACTAAATATAATCCAGTCATCCCCTCATGGATACCAATAATTTTGGCAAACCTATTTGATTGCCAACAAATTCGGCTATTGATATCTTCCTACCGAGCTATCTTTAGTATTTACTCCACATCTTCATACAACCTTATACCACATTATTTTATATGAGCTATATTCAACAAACAACTGATAAAATGTATTATGGTATAGGAATCCTTATATATATATAGGATTTTTCCATTCATAACTATTCATTCCTAACTATGATCAATTTTGTATATGGTTCTTTAAACATTAATTTCAATTATGAATAACACATCATACTTTTTATTTCATCGTATTAGTAAATGCTTTCAAATGAGATGGTTCACAACATTCATTACCGGTAATCCTAATAGAGACCCTATTAACAGGAGTTAATCCCATCCTTTACTCTCGCCTATCCAACATGGATATAATTAGCCAAAGCTAATCTTCAATGCTTATTCTCGGCTACCCAACATGGATGCCATTAGCCAAAGCTAATCTTATTATTCATTCTCGGCTACCCAACATGGATACCATTAGCCGAAGCTAATCTCATCATTCATTTCTGGCTATCCAACATGGATACCATTTGCCAAAGCTAATCTCATCAATGAATCCCAGTTATCCAATATGGATACAATTAGCCGAAGCTAATCACATCATTATTCATTGTGTTTTATGAGTAATTTTAATCGATTGAAATCGGGTAGCAACATTATGTATAAATACTTCAAGGATTTAATAATAATTAGTTAAAGGTGGAAACCACCTACCTGCCCCTCCTGTAGTGTGTCCTTTCCCTGTCAAAGATCTGATCCCGGTCGCGCCTCCTGATACATAAAATGACCATTACTCAATATATTTTTATTTAGGTAATGTCAAAGACCATTTCCACACATATACCAGAACACACATACATTCATTCAAACGTCTCCCATGTTTGTATAATTGTACAATGATAATATTGTAACAAAATATTCATCTCTAATTTTAATAAAGATCATCTACAAAAATTATATCATTATGACACTAAAATTGTCAACAAAATTGAGTCATTTTAACATTGAAAATCATTAGCGAAAGCTAAGTCATTCTGACACTAAAAATCATCAACAAAAACTAAGTCATCCTAATATTGAAAATCATCAACGAAAAACTAAGTCATTCTGACACTGAAAATCATCAACGAAAAAACTAATTCATTTTGACACTGAAAATCATCAACGAAACTAAGCCATTCTAATATTTCTTTTTCCTAAATTCACTCATAAGGTCAATACCAAGTTTTCCTCCTAAAGACCATACTGGAACCTAATTTTGGACATAAACCACAACCAAATTCACTTCCAAAGTTTATGAGGCAAGGGAAACATATAATGTTTCTATTCCATGACAAGATCACACATTCATCAAACATTGTTAAAGAGGAACTATCATTCATTACTATCTTCATGAGGGTCTTTCTTGGCTATCCTCTCTTAAGTTGGCCGAAACCTATGTCATTCCCCTAACAAGCATATTTTTGTGTTCTTCATGTGACAACATCAAAATTCTCATTCATTATCATATGACATAAGGTGTTCTATGCATTCCAATTACAAAATACAACTAAATATGTTCAAGGATCATATTCTTTTCCATAACCTCATCAAGTTCATCATAATGTTGTCAAGTACTACACAATCAAGTTCAACATGTACATTCTCAAGGATTCTCCCATCTAAATTTCTATTAGCCGAAACATGGGTATTAACATTATGTGTTCATTTCATCAATTTTTTACTACATCATTCCAATTGTTAGAACCTTTAATCAACAACAAATTCCAAGTAAAGATTAGAGCTTGATTATTCCTAACTAGTTTAGTCCACCCAACCCCAAACACTGTTTGGTGTTTTAATCGTAAATAAAGTTTCAGAACTCTTGTTTGAGCATGGTTTGTCTTTATGGAAAGTTAATACATAGGGCTACAACTTTTATGAAGGACACAACACCTAGGTTTTCCATCTACATGTCTAAATTCACTCATTACAGTAGCACAAGAAATTTATCCAATACTGTGTCAGTCTAGACCCTTACTCAGTGTTTTTCTCATTTTTGGCGTTATGCAACTCCAAATACATTGAGACTAGTTCCATTTGAAAGATAAAATCCATACCTACAACATTTATATAGACACCAGCTCCAAATGACATCGTTTTAAGGCTCAAAATTAACAATTACAGTAGCACCTAAAATCTGTCTAGTACTATGTTAGTCTGGACCTTTACTCAGTATTGTTCTCATATCTGGAGTTATACATCTCCAAAAAGGTCGAGACTAGTTTCATTTGAAAGATAGAATCCATACCTATAACATTTATAAAGACACCAACTCAAAACAACATCATTTTAAGGCTCAAAATTAACAATTACAGTAGCACTCAAAATCTATCTAGTACTATGTCGGTCTGGATCTTTACTCAGTGTGTTTCTCATATCTGGAGTTATATAACTCCAAATAAGTCAAGACTAGTTTCATGTAAAAGATAACATCTGTACCTACAACGTTTATAATACACTAACTCCAAATTACATTGTTTTCAAGTTGTAACTTCAACTAGAAGTTGGCTAATAAGACTGTCAGAATTTTACTTACATAAGAGATATAAATCTGACAAGCACACTAAGTGTTTTCATGCATCACAATATCTATTTTCATTACTTCATGTTCAAAGAGACTCTTTTTACTTACACATTTTCAAGAACCCTAGAATCACAACATTAAGGGTTTTTCAATTATCCTTTACTAACTATGAAATCAAGGAGGAAAACCAAGGAAAAACACTTTTATCAACAATTCTGTGTTCAAATTGAAGAGTTCTTACCAATTTCTTCTTCAATTTTTATTCCTCTTCATCACCCATACTTGTCCCTCAAGTTCCTCTTCTCCAACCAAGATTTTTAATTTTGGCCTAAAAGTGTTTCTCTCCTCACAAACACTTCAATCTCATAATTTGGAAAGATTTCTCAAGTGATTTTTGAATAGAGGCAAGAGAGAAGCCTCTTTCTCGATTTTTAGCTGCTGTTCCACGTGAACAATAGCAGTAGGTATAGTGACATTAGGTTTTATAGGTCAATTACTATTATACCCCAACTTATCTCCCCTAAATTTTGGTTTATTGCACTAACTCGACATTGTGTTTTTAGTTTCAGGACCTTTCCGAACTTCAATCGACCTCAAATTTTACCTAAGGTAAAAAATTATATCCTAAGGCCCTATGTAAAATTTCAGCCCGATCCAACAGTCGGATTGGGAGATACATTTAATATTATAAAACTGGACAGTTGAAAATTTCACGTCAAAAATCTAATTTTCACATACCATATAATTTACTTAAATCATATTGGGTCTTAGACTAATTCTTTGGAGATTCCTTTCCATAATTATCATAATTTGTTTTCCTGATTCTTACCACTTTTAGTATCATAAAGTAAGGCCATACCTTACTTTTGTATTCCTAATCATTTATTCTTTCAAGTGAATTCTTTTTTCCAAGAAGGTAAACATAAATCTACTTCCTAATCTCGTGGTTTTCAGGGTTACATACTCAAATCATTTATGATCCCTTATCTCCGCATATTTTTCATATTTTTCATAAGAGGTCAATTACTTATTATCCATTTCATTCTACACCATAACAGAAATCACTGCTTCTTAAAGTACAAGTCATCTTTTGTCACTATCTACTCAAAAACCTTTTATACCGGCCCCAAGCCATTCCCTTGATATAAGTATGATTTAAAGCATTATACACCTTAATAGTTTCATTTCTAATCCATTCTTTTTACATACAATTTAACCAATTTTTTTTTAAAATCATTCAGTTATGTATAACAAGAAAGAACATCAGTTATACTCACAACACCTCCTAGTATTAACCATTTGAAGGTGGGGTAACCCATGCTCCATTTCTAATCCATACCATCATTAATTCACCATATAAATTTGAAATATCAATTATAGTCAGATAGTCTATTGAATCACTACCATTAGCTCTGATACCAACTATGACAACCTGAACTTCCATGTAACTTTCATAGTTCTAACCCTCATGTCTAAGTATAATGGGGTAAATGTTTTTTTGTGTGCAATTTATCTAACAAATAACTTATACAGTTCCCCTATAACTTACACGTTTCCCATTATTGATTCTTTGGTTTATCAAATTTACAAAAGAGTTTCCCCTATAACTTATACATTTCCTTAGTTCTTTTCTTATCCTACTGGGCAACACAATATCAAATAACTCTATTACATACACGTAGTAGCCTTCGGCCACCCACTAATTTAATTGTTTCTCCATTTGATTCTTTCACATCACTTCTCAAAATTCATCTTATATTCTTTCCATTTTTCATTTACTTAAAACATACGTGTGATGGATATACACACACATAACAAAAGAGATGCAATAATCAAATATTAGAAATACAATCATACTATTGAGTACATTTCAAGGTGAAGTTATTAACACAATTTTAAATATTCATAGTACATAAAAATAAGTATCTAATAAAATTATAAATAGTGAAATGACATAATCAGTGTTGGCCTACTTCGTGACACTGACCTGCAACATATATAGCATTATAAAAGCTATTAGTCGTAAAAAAGACTTATGCTCATGATTTTTTTATGAGGGAAATGAATCATTATATCTATTAGCACTTTTAACAATCCTACTTAAAACATTCAACTCAAGTTCAATAATACCTCAACTCATATGACAATACTCGTGCTCATCATTGCAACTAAAATAACATTATAAATTTAACATTTAGCCATAAAATACATGTATGTTGTTTTTCATAAGGAATGAGAACAATATGCTTATCCAGAATTCTTTTAGCATCAATTACATCATATACATATTGAAGTACACATTAGCTACTATGATGTCTAAGTTCATATTTGTCACTTTCGACGTTGCCTTTACTACAAATTACGTAATATATTGAAATCTAAGGTTGCCAACTATACGTCACCATTTAGCAACTCATTTCTTAATTTTTGATTCCCCAATCAATAATTAATATTTCATTTCCCTAGTTACCGATTTCCTTGGGAATCCTTGAAGTAACCACACATATTAATTTTATGTGTACTCGTCACCATCACTACTTAACATAATTTGTTTGTAACATTACCATATTTTCTATTTTTTAGGTATCACAATCGTTTGTTACATTATCACCCCATTAACATTTACTATGACTTAGTAGTACATCAAATGGTATTATGTCTTAAACAAGACTAATTAAAGATGAAAAGAGAAAGCAAAGCCGATAAGACAAATAAATCATATGAGGTCATGAGTTTAAAGAGTGAAAATAAAGTGAGCTTTAAAGAAAGAATAAAAGAAAAGAGAGAAAAGACTTAGATTTGGCTAAGGGAGAAAAAAGCCAATTGAAGCCGAGAATGGAGAGAAGAAAATAAGAATGAGAAAAGAAGAGCATGTAGAAAATGTAGGTAAACACTTGAGTTTCTATACAAAAAAGAACGAGATCAAGAGTGCTTATTTTTCTAATATGCCTATGATTTTACTTGTGTATAAGGAGAAATATTTTAGCACTAACAATCTTGACTCTTTTATTCCTAGTGTTGTTATGTCTTTGTTACAGGATTTTCCCTTCCTTTTCAAATTTATGTTTCCATCAAATACTTCCCCTTTTAAACTTTAATACTCATATTAAATGTCACTAACGCCATCAGTTATGCACATTTCCAAAATAATAAGTGTCGTCCAAGTATTACAATCCAAAAGAAATTACAATATTTTAAATACAAGTACAACCTATTAAAGTAATTACAAAAGATTACATTACCTAACAAAAGTACAAAATAACTATAAACAAGGAAATGTTTAAAGAGGTCCAGTAGTATGAGAGGGTCCTGCATAAACAAAACATAAAGAATACCCACAATATTAGAATGATTTTAAAGGAACCTAATATTTACATGTAAAATGTCATTTACGACATTTCATTTTACACTTAGGTTTAATTTCCCACTAAACATTTATTTCACAATAATTACCTATATTCTCTCAAAGTATCTAATTCCTCCAAACTCCTCCATTTGAAACTCAGATTTTCATCCATAATTAAGTCCCCAAATAAAACAAACACTTTAACTTGATTTTTCTTCATAACCCTTTTACTTTAACTCATTCAATTCTAACATAACTAAAATGGTTTTCCCAACCCCAACTCGTCAATTTCTCAATTACACCACTTTAATTTTTTTTTGATTAAATGTAAGAAATTTTATAGATCAAAATAAAACTAGGCTGGAGACCAGCAAGTCAGAATATACAAGCATATACAGACAAAGGGAACAGGCTCCCTTGAAAACTAACGTGATCATCAGCACATGAGAAGCTAGAAACAATACAGTCCACAAAAGTAATGTTCAAGCCAGCATAGCTGGAAACAAAAGTGTTGTAACCCATTACACAAAGAAATACAATCATAAGCATATTTAAACATCAAAGCCTAGCATTAACAATCACGGAGCCTAAAGAACGGCATCAACCATTAACAAAAAAGCAATGATTCACCAATTATAACGAGGGAGTAGGGGGATCTGAGTCCTCAAGCCTCTCCACAAGCTTGCTTGCTACCCCGGACTGAGTCCTAGATGCTCGACTTATGGATACAACAGCAACTTCAGCAGCTAGAGACTTCCCAGCTCTACTACGAGTCATGTATTGTCTCTTACCCTGATTAACATCTCTGGTCTCAGCCATAGGTATAGTATGGTGCACACTATAAGAAGCACCTGGAACACCTATAACACTTTGAGAGTGCAAAGAGGTTAAAACTGAGCTCTTGGAGCAAGCTTTGCCTTCTTTCTCCCTTGAACTTCCACCTAGTTATCAACTGCTGTTGCAACTTAAGTGAACATGTGGTCTATACAGGACTCACCTTGTGGCTTTCTAATGTCATGTAGATGCTAATGTTCAACAGCAGCTGTCTCTGCAAATGGCCCCAAACCAAAAGAAGCTGGACTTACCTGCACAGGAATGGGAACTAATTTCCCTTTCTTGTGTCTGCCTACCTTGTTACATATAGATTCAATGTGGCCCATCAAGTGAAAATGCTTGCAAAACCAAGGGAGAGATTCATAGACAACAGGTTGTAAGAGAGGAATACCATTAGGCAACACAATATTAATGTTAATGGGTAGTGTTGAAAACAGATCCACCTCTATAAGGACTCGAGCATAAGAGAGCCTGGACATGGAGGTGGTAGGGAGATCACACTAAATTGATTTTCCAAGAATGCTGGCAATCTTGTATAGACACGTTGGAGACCAACACTGAAGCAAGAGATTGGGAAATCTAACCTAGACTGGGAGCATGGACATGTCAGTAGTTGCAAAATCAAAGAATTTTGGCATAAATTTTAAGATCAAAGGTCTTCCAAACACAGAGTATGGACCTCTAGACAACACAACAATCTTATCAGCCTCATAATGGAAAGTGTAAACCAACCATCTAGAGTCATGAACAGTGAGCTTAGCAGAACATTTCCATACATTGGAAATGAGATTGTTTAGAGCAATATAACGAGGGAAATTTCTTACAACATAGCCTATAATACACAATTTCCAAATGTCCTTAGTGTGCCCTAGGTCATCGGTCAACAAGGTACAAGATGCTGTAGTGTTGAAATCCGGGTAATGAACCAGTGTAGGGGAATGAGATGTACCTGGTAAAGGAGAGAGAGGGACCTTGCAAGGAGAAACACTTACCCCAGCAGGGCTCGCATTGCAATCCAGAGGATTATCAGCACACGGTAAAGCAACACCAAAAAAAAAGACACCACCGAGGGTCTCGGTGCCATGGAAGGCTGGGTAGAAGAATTACGATGTGTAGAGTCACACCATTCACTAGGCTCGGAGACGGGCTCATTAGAACAAGATTAAACTAGAACAGGGTCCGGGTAGAGGGACCCGACTTAGCAGACACAACACCCAGGGCAGTGCGACTAGTAGAAGCCACATTACACCACGCTAATTTAATATGTGCCTTAGTTTCCAACCGTCAGACAACTAAATCACAACTCCATCTTCTTATTCTCCAATTTATCAGGCAGTTACGATTAAACCACTAACCCTTAGTTTTCCATAACTACGGACCATTAGGTTAAAATTTCCTTTCTCTTGATTTTCCACTTTATGGATGAATAAGTTACTTCACTAGCCCTTAGCTTTCGTTTCTATGGACGACTAAGTTTTATATTTTTCATTCCCTCAATCTTCCACTTCATGGATGATTAAGTTTTAAATTTTTCGTTCCTTTAATCTTCCACTTTGTGAATGATTAAGTCACTTCACTAGCCCTTAGCTTTTGTTTTTATAGATGACTAAGTTTTATATTTTCCATAATACCTTTATCCATCATTATCCATCACAACATTTCAATCATATTCTCCCAAGAATCATTTCTGTCAAAATCATAGTCTTAGTTCCAACCTTTCATTTCCATCTAATTCACAACATTAAATTTAACAAGAAAATGAAACAACTAAGGTAAACAAGTTTAAGGTAGCAACACCTACCTGTAGTTCTTGATGCTCGAGCTCCTTCCACCGATGTCCCGACTCCGAATGCTACTCTTAACATTTATCAGAAGGCATTCGTATTAGTACCAACCTATAAGTCAACAATATCCTAAGCCCATTTACCTTTCTCACGTAATATTTTCACAATGTTTATATCATAACATTTATTTAACATGTCCCTCTTCTACATGATTTTCATTACCCAATACCTACATTATGTTTCATCAATTCTATTAGTCATTTTTATATTTTCACCATATATAACATTATTCACTTTTATGCTAAACACAATATTTCTTTCATATACTTTTCTATTAATAATCTTAACCTTAACATACATTACTCATGACATACATTTCTAAACAAAACCACATAACCTCATTTCCTTTATTATCTATGCCATAGCCACCTTCCCCTTTATTTCCCTTGTTATATCTTTTTTTTAATTCTACAAAATAATCACACCCCACATTCATTTAATTTTCCTTCTCTCATGGCCGACCATCTAGCCCAATTTTTTCCCTCCATCATTTTTTTTTACCATCATCTAATTTCACAATATCAACATAAACCACAAAAAAACCAATTTCAAAGATTATTCTACTCACATTAACACAAACCCTAACTTTTCTAAAATTTAGGAATTTCATATAATCATGTGTAAAACATAATAAATCAAGTAATTATCACTTTAAAACAACTTACTCAAGTGTATTAAGCAAGAATCAAAGCTCACTACATTACCCTGGTTTATTATTCATCATCTTTCTCATTCAAAGTGTACTTTCTCTCTCTAGAACTTCTCTTTGTCTCCTAAGTTCCCTTGTTCCTTCTTTTCTCTCTTGTTTCTTGTTGATTTCCAGCTAAAAACACTTTTCCTAACACAATTTTTGGGTTCCTCATTGCCTTTTTCTCTCTTCCTCTCCCAAGCTCTTTTTTTCTCTCTTTTTCTCTTCCTATTTTTCTATCCAGTCGTGGTTTAATGAAGAAGAGAGTTGCTGGAAATTTTCCAGCTCATCAAGCATATTTACAAAACTGTCATTAATGATTTTTATGCTATTTTCAGTCTAATTGTTAACATTGTTTGACAGACTTACCGACCTCTGATTGCTCTAAAAGTTTAACTATATATGCAAATACATGTGAAAAAGGTCCTCGTAAATTTTCAGCCCGATCCGACGGTCGGATGAGCGTTATGCCTGATAGCACTAAATTGGTCGGTAGGTGATTTTTTACGCAAGAAAATTCAAATTTTCTTGTTTAACCCTTTCATAAAACATATACATTAATCCTCTAAACCCTAGGGGTCATTATATCATTTTTAAAACAAGTATATGTTTTTTTTTTTTTAAATCAAAATCTGGTGGTTTACATTCTCCCCTTCTTACAAAAATTTCACCCTTGAAATTTTAGAAACTCATTCTTTCTACGTAAAAAAAATATCTCACCTTTTCTCAAGAATAATTTAGGATACTTCTCCCTCATTTCTTATTCTCTCTCCCATGTCTCTTCTTTGATCCGAGAATTTCCCCACAATACCCTTACCAAAGGTACTTTCTTGTTCCTTAACTCCTTCAAGCTTTGGTCAAGTATCTTGATTGGCTTTATTTCTATGGTTAGATCTTCATGAATTTCTATTAGCACAGGTGGTAAAATGCATGAAGGATCTATTTCTGCTTTTCGTAACACCGACACATGAAAGACATAATGTATTCTTGATAATTAGGGAGGAAGTATCAATCGGTAAGCAACTGAACCAACTCTTTCTGATATATCATATGGACCTATATATCTTGGTTCTAATTTGCCTTTCATCCTAAAATGAATAATATTTTTCATGGAGCAACCTTCAAATATACCTGATCCCCTACTTGGAATTCCAGGGGTTTTCTTTACTTATCCGCATAACTTTTCTGTCTATCTTGAGCTTCCTTCATTTGATCTTTAATCAACCTCACTTTATTGGTAGCTAGTTGAACTAATTCTGGGCCCAAGAGTTTTCTTTCTCCCACTTCATCCCAACACACTGGGGTGCGACACCTTCTCCCGTATAAACTTCATAGGGGGCCATACCAATAGTCGTTTGGTGACTGTTGTTGTAAGTGAACTCCACTAATGGTAAGTGATCTTCATAATGTCCTCTAAAATCCAATATGCAAGCTCTTAATAAATCTTCCAATGTATGAATTGTTCTTTCTAACTGCCCATCGGTTTGAGGGTGAAACGTAGTGCTCAATCTCATAGTAGATCCTATAGCCCGTTGCACACTTGGCCACAAACTGGAAGTAAAACGAGGATCCCGATCAGAAACAATTGATATAGGAACTCCATGTAATCTAATCACTTTACTAAGATATAACCTGGCCAACTTATCCACAGAGTTAGTCATTTTCATTGGTAGAAACAATGCTGACTTGGTCAACCTATCCACAATTACCGAAATGGCGTCATTCCCTTTTTTATTTCTTGGTAACCCCGTCACAAAATCCATAGTGATATCTTCCCATTTCCATTCTGGAATTGGAAGAGGTTGTAAATTTCCTGCGGGCTTTTGATGCTCCATTTTCACTTGCTGACACACAGGACATTTGTCTACAAATTCTGCTATTTCTCTTTTCATCTTAGGCCACCAGTAGTTTCCTTTCAGATCCCTATACATCTCAGTACTCCCAGGGTGAACTGTTAGCTTAGTCTCGTGAGCCTCTTTTAACACTTCTTCCTTTAAGGCCTTATCATTCGTTAAGTATACTCATTTACCAAATACGATTACTCCATTTCTCTAGTGTTGGAAAGAGGGCCCATGAATAAAACTCATTTTATTCTTCAATTTCTCCACTTATTTATCATTTTATTGAGCCTTTAAGATTTTGTCCTAGAGGATTGGTTGCACTATGAGGCAAGCCAACAACGACCCTTCAGAACCAACTTCCATCTGTACTCTTATCCTCCTTAGTTCTAGCATTTCCCTTTGTCTTCCTGTAGCAATTTCTCCAATCACTACCTTGTTCTTTCTATTAAGCGCATCGGCCACCACATTAGCCTTTCCTGGGTGGTAATCAATAATACAGTCATAGTCTTTAATTAATTCTACCCATCTTCTTTGTCGCATGTCAATTCTTTTTATGACATCAGGTATTTTAAACTTTTATGATCATATAGATTTGTATTGATGCCCCATACAAGTAATGCCTTCATATCCTTAAAGCAAACACGATTGTTGCCAATTCTAGGTCATGTACTAGATAGTTAACCTTATGTTGTTTCAGCTATCGAGAAGTGACACGACCAAAAGATTGATGTCTTCTCCCAAGTGCATGAGTGTCGAAGTAATAAATAACCCGGCAAGACCGGGGTCGAACCACAAGGAGGTTATTTGAATAAATTATAAACAACAACAATACAACAACAACAATAGTAACAATAATAACAATAACAATAACAATAACAATAATAATAGTAGTAGTAATAATAATAGTAATAGTAATAGTAGTAATAATAATAATAATACCAATAATACTATTAATAATGATAATAATAAAGATGATGAAGAAGAAGAAGAAGTTGATGAGAACTTTGAGATGGAAGATTAAAGGAGGTTCCAATCAGATTATAAATTGTTAACATGATTACATTAGCTATCTTATTCGAATAATGCTATTGCTTGTAAATGTTGTTAGGCATTCATGATTATAACTTATGTTAACAATAAATCAAGTTCCTTTCATAGCTCAGGTTTCGGTTATACCATACAGTATGGGCTATGAAAGTGCCAAGTATTTGTTGTACCAAGTGTTATACAACATAAATCTAGATTAACCATTTAACAAGCAAAGTATTAAAAGTGAACAAGATAACAAATATAAAGCATGTTAGTATCCAACATTAAGGTCCATGTTAAGTTTATATTATACTTATTCTTACACCATTAGTGTACCCTTTTCACCTTGACATAATTAACTTAGTTAAACATAATGAAAGAAAGAAACATAAATAAACAAGGAAAGGAAATGAAAAGCATAAGCAAGAAATTAATATAAGCAAAACTTAAGCATTACAAAATATAAAGAGAGAGCAAGAGCATGATCCTGATCTGAACAACAAGATGCCTAAATACATGGCAAATGCCTCCTTTTATAGGCCAAAATTCGAAACTATTGATTTGTTGACTAATTGATGAATGGGTGGCCACATCTTGACTTGGTGACAATTCTTATCTTCTTGTCTGCCAAAAACGTCATTGATAACGTCATAATTTGAACAGACTTCAATCATGAAAGTTCTAGGAAATTGTCTCATCTTTCTAGGGTAAAAATTTGAGATCATTTGGACTTCTAGAACTCGAGATATGGGCTGAACACTGAACAATGTCTGGGTTGCAGAACAGATTCGGACTTCTTCGTTGTTGCTATAATTTGGACTTGAAAATGGCCTTTTTAAATCTTGGACTCCACATGAAAGTTGTAGGCATATGTCTTACCTTTCCATCCATATAAAGTAGACCTAAATCTGAGATCTACAGCTCCAGATATGACCCCATTACCGAAAAATATTCTAGTTTGGACTGCACCAACATCTCTTTTCTAAGTTTGGCCATCTCTTTGTCCTTTCAATTTCAGTACTTCAACTCATCAATTATGTGATAGGCCTGCATTTAAGATGAAAATTTACCATAAATTAAAGGTATCTTATATTATTAGATATGTTATTATAAAACATGCTTTAGTTAAGGAGTTATTGATACTTCAAGTGCAAAATGATGATATAGAACCTTGATAAAAATGCACTTTTAAGTACTAATCAAGAAGTATAAGCAACTACCTTGCCATGTTACATTAGCACACACCTCAATCCTTTCCCCAAAGCATCACTATAAACTACGAATCCTTCTTGACCTTTTGGAAGAGTTAAGACTATAGCTGATGTCAACCTTTTCTTTAACTCTTGGAAGCTATTCTCACAATTCCTTGTCCATACAAATCTGACTCCCTTCCGGGTTAATAGAGTCATCGGAGAAGCTATGGTTAAAAATCCTTTTATAAACCTGTGATAAAACCCAGCTAAGCCAAGAAAACTTCGAATCTCTCCCACTACATTACAACTTCCACCTTTCTAGGATTTATGAAGACACCCTTTTTCGAAATCACATGAGCTAAAAACACCACCTCATTCAGCCAAAATTAGCATTTGTCATATTTTGCATATAATTTTTGCTCTCGTAACACTTGTAGTACCTTTTTCAGGTGTTGTTCATGTTTTGCTAAAGATCTTGAATACACTAAAATGTTGTCAATAAATACAACCACAAACTGATCCAGAAAGGGTTGAAAGACTCGGTTCATCAAATCCATGAACATGGCGGGAGCATTGGTTAAGCCAAAATGCATCATTAAAAATTCATAATGCTCATATCTAGTTCTAAAGACCGTCTTCTGCACATCTTGTTCTTGTATTCTTAATTGGTGATACCTAGATCTTAAATCAATCTTAGAGAACACTTGCGCTCCTTTCAATTGATCAAAGAAGTAGTCAATCCTCGGAAGTAGATATCTATTCTTGATAGTTACCCTGTTTAATTGCCTATAATCAATGCAAAGTCATAGGGAGCCATCTTTCTTCTTGACAAATAAAATAGGAGCTCCCCAAGGAGAGTTACTAGGTCGGATAAATCCTTTATCAAGTAACTCTTGTATTTGCATCTTCAATTCTGCCAACTTTGAAGGAGCCATCCCATATAGAGATTGCGATATAGGCATGGTTTAAAGAAATATATCAATTGACACTTCAACCTCTCTTCTATGTGGTAACCTTGGTAACTCATCTAGAAAGACATCTCGAAACTCCTTTACAATAGGGATATGATCTAATTCCTAAATTTGTTTTACTCTATCAACTACATGCGCTAACAACGCCACACATCCCTTGTTAAGTAACTTCCTTGCCTTCATCACCGATATTAAACTATTAGGTATCACACTCCTTTTACCATAAAAATTTACCATTTCCCCATCAACTGCCCTAATAGTAATAAACTTAGTGTAACAGTTCATTGTAGCTTGGTGTGAACTCAAATAATCCATCCCCAAAATCATATCAAAATCAACCATCTTCAAGGGTATTAAATCTACATTGAATTCATGATCTTCTATTATTACCCTACACCCCTTATAAATATCATTCACTTCTACAGTTTCCGCTAACAATGTACTAATAGCTAACCCCTTTTCTAGCTTACTTTTTTATACTTTCAATTTATTTACAAATTTGCAGGCTACAAAGGAGTGAGTAGCTCTAGGATCAAATAAAACATATCCTAATTGTGTATTTATAGCTATCATACCTGCCACCACATTTACTGAAGCCTTAACTACTTCTTGATCAAGATGATAAACTCTTCCTTAAGTCTTAGTTCCTTGGCCACGACGTTTACCCCTACTCGCACTGGCTCTTGACTGAGCAGGCCTCACCTGCTCTCCACTAGGTCTGTCTACAGTGTAAGATTATTGCTGGCTCTAGGCCTGAAATCTGTTAGGGAAATTTGTTCTTAAGTGACAGATTGTTGCTGGCTCTAGGCCTGAAATTTGTTAGGGAAATTTGTTCTTAAGTGACCAACACCCCCACATAAGAAACATCCCTCCAAATATCTACACTCTTTCTAACGATGACCTTCTTGCCTACATACAAAACACCTCCCTGTTATGACTCTACAATCGCCTAGGTGTGCTCGATTACATGTGTCACAATGAGGATACTTAACTGTGTTCTAAAGATTTGTTCCTGGAGAATTTCCTCCCCTATTTACCCCAGATCCACCCCTGCCTGGAAAAGAACCACTTCTACTAAATTGAGAGAATCTACCGAATGAACCACCTGTGGAAGCATTACTCTCTCTCTTGAAGCTTTGTGACTGACCAGGAAACAATCCCCCATGTCCCCCTCTTTAGGAAGAGGTGGTTTACCAAATTCAGTGGCCACTTCCTTTCTTTTCTTAGTATCTCCCTTATCTTGTCCGAACATCTCTTATGGCTCTCCTAAAACTATCTCTAAGGACCGTGCAACTTCAGTTAACTCCCTGACAGTTCCAGGTTGAAATATGACTAATCTTTTCATTAGTTCCTGTCTAAACCCATCTCTAAGATGATCAATCCGATGTTGTTCTATTTGAACCATAACATGAGCAAATATTGAGAGATCCTAAAATCGTCTCTCATATTCCAACACTGTCATGTTCTCCAATCGAAGAGCTAAAAATTCTAGTTCCTTTTTCCTTCTATACTGTCTCAAATAATATCTTGTTTCAAATTCCTCACAAAAATCCATCCAAGACAAAACCTCTACAACCCTCCATTCTCTCACCCTTGTCCACCATGAATGCGCACTTTCAGAAAGTAATTGCGTCACATAGTTTACCCTTGCTTCTACAGGCACAAGAATATGTAAAAGAGATTCCTCCACCTTCTGGAGCCAATGTCCAGCAATTTCAGCATCCTCAACACCCATGAAGGGCACACATCCCATATCCCTCATGCCTTTCACCCAATGCACCAGGTATTGTCTCTGCTCACAGATCCTATAGCTCCTGTTAACCTAGCCATAATAGGCCTAACAATCTGCTCCAAGGAAACAGTATCCTGTGGTGGTATAGGTGCCACTGGCGATGCCATAGTCAAAGGTCTACTAGACTGTCCCATTCCCTCTGTCATCTCTTTTGGAAATATCTAAGATGGAAAGGATTGATCATCATCCCTATGTATAGGAGACTGATTAGTACTTAAAAGTGCATTTTTATCAAGGTCTTATATAATCATTTTGCACTTGAAGTATCAATAACTCCTTAACTTAAACATGTTTTATAATAACATATCTAATTATATAAGATACCTTTAATTTATGGTAAATGTTCATCTTAAATGCAGGCCTATCACATAAATGAAAGAATTGATTGATGAGTTGAAGTACTGAAATTGAAAGGACAAAGAGATGGCCAAACTTAGAAAAGAGATGCTGGTGCAGTCCAAACTGAAACACTGTTCGGTAATTGGGTCATATCTGGAGTTGTAGATCTTGGATTTAGGTCCATTTTCTATGGGTGGATAGATAAGACATAGGCCTACAACTTTGATGTGGAGCCCAAGATTTAAAAAGACCATTTTCAAGTCCAAATTGTAGCAACAACGGAGAAGTCCGAATCTGTCCTGCAGCCCAGACACTGTTCAGTGTTCAGCCCATATCTCGAGTTCTAGAAGTCCAAATGACCTCATCTTTTTTTTCCTGGAAAGCTGAGACAATTTCCTAGAACCTTCATTAGAGAATCTATTCAAATCCTGACATCATCAATGACTTTTTGGCAGACAAGAAGATAAGGATTGTCATCAAGTCAAGATGTGGCCACCCACTCATCAATTAGTCAACAAATCAATAGTTCCAAATTTTGGCCTATAAAAGGAGGCATTTGCCATGTATTTAGGCATCTTGGTGTTGAGATCAAGATCATGCTCTTGCTTTCTCTCTTTGTATTTTTAATGTTTAAGTTTTGCTTTCATTAATATCTAGTTTATGCTTTTCATTTCCTTTTCTTTACTTAGTTAACTTCTTTCTCATTTATGTTCTTATCTTGTTTATTTATGTTTCTTTCTTTCATTATGTTTAACTAAGTTAATTATGTCAAGGTGAAAAGGGTACACTAATGGTGTAAGAATAAGTATAATATAAACTTAACATGGACCTTAATGTTGGATACTAACATGCTTTATATTTGTTATCTTGTTCACTTTTAATACTTTGCTTGTTAAATGGTTAATCTAGATTTATGTTGTATAACACTTGGTACAACAAATACGTGGCATTTTCATAGCCCATACTGTATGGTATGACCGACACCTGAGCTATGAAAGGAACTTTATTTGTTGTTAACGTAAGTTATAATCATGAATGCCTGACAACATTTACAAGTATTAGCATTATTCGAATAAGATAACTAATGTAATCATGTTAACAATTTATAATCTGATTGGAACCTCCTTGTGTGTGGTTTCCAATTGAATAATAAGAGTTTATACTATACTTGTTTGAAATACCATTAGTGGATCCTCTAACCTTGACATTTGTTGTTATCATTGTTTAATCCTTACGTTAATTTTTCATCTCAAAGTTCTCATCAACTTCCTTTTCATCATCTTTATTATTATCATTATAAATAGTAATATTGGTATTATTATTATTATTATTACTACTACTACTATTACTACTAGTATTATTATTATTATTATTATTGTCATTGTTATTGTTGTTACTATTGTTGTTGTATTATTGTTGTTTATAATTTATACAATTAACCTCCCTGTGGTTCGACCCCGGTCTTGCCGAGTTATTTATTACTTCAACATTCCTGCACTTGGGAGAAGACATCAATCTTTTGGTCGTGTCAGAGACAGACGAACAATAGGAGAATGTGAGGTTGTATCTACTAATGGGTCCTTTCTTGGTATCCCCCTTCCTTGGGTGGGTTGACCCCTCCTTTGTACTGGGTTAGGGTTAGTTTGTGTCCCATGATGTGTACAGACCATCCTGCATTTGTATATTTATGCCTTAATATCAGTGTCACCATAGTTTCCCATGCCAATTAATCAAATTTTATAATAATTTCCACATCGATGAGGATACGTATATCATTACATTTAAACCTATGCTCTTATACCAACTGTAATGACCTGTCTTTTTCATAGCCAAAAATCGATGAAATTTTTTTTTCATATATATATATATATATATATATATATATATATATATATATATATAACATTTCTCTCGACTTTCTTTAATGGTGAATCCACCCCTTTTTAATCATTAAATTAAACCCCATTTATTTCTAAAATTCTTAAAATTTTTGGTAGAGTTTCCTTTGTTTTGTAAGTACCAAGTTATCGACATCTTCTTTATACCTGCACTTATCATCGAAATAAATCTATATATCCACAACCTAATCATATCAGGACAGCCTCAGGCATATCCAACATATCAACCTATTTATTTGTCCCTTCCTTTTCAAATTTATGTTTCCATCACATACTTTCCCTTTTAAACTTTAATACACATATTAAATGTCATTAACATCATCAGTTATGCACATTTTCAAAATAATAAGTGTCGTACAAGTATTACAATCCAAAAGAAATTACAATATTTTAAATAAAAGTATAACCTATTAAAGTAATTACAAAAAATTACATTACCTAACAGAAGTACAAAATAACTAAAAACAAGGTAATGTCTAAAAAGGTCCAGTAGTTTGAGAGTGTCCTGCATAAACAAAACATAAAGAATACCCACAATATCAGAATGATTTTAAAGGAACCTAATATTTACATGTAAAATGTCATCTACCACATTTCACTTTATACTTAGGTTTAATTTCCCACTAAACATTTATTACCCAATTATTACCCATATTCTCTTAAAATATCTAATTCCTCTAAACTCCATTTGAAACTCAGATTTTCATCCATAATTAATGTCCCTAGATAAAAAAAACACTTAAACTTGAGAGTTCTTTCTTCATAACCCTTTTACTTTAACTCATTCAATTCTAACATAACTAAAATGGTCTTCCCAACCCCAACTCGTCAATTTCTCAATTACACCACGCTAATTTAATCTGTGCCTTAGTTTTCAGACCACCGGACAACTAAATCACAATTCCATCTTTTTCTGTCCAGCCGTGGTTTAATGAAGAAGAGCGCCGTTGGAAATTTTCCAGCTCATCAAGCATATTTACAAAACTGCCATTAATGATTTTCATGCTATTTTTTATGTTAATTGTCGACATTATTTGATAGCCTTACCGAACTCTGATTGCTTTAAAATTTTAACTATATATGAAGGAGGTCCTTGTAAATTTTCATCCCGATCGACGGTCGGATGGAGCGTTATGCCTGATAGCGCTAAATTAGTCAGTAGGTGATTTTTTACACAAGAAAATTCAAATTTTCTTGTTTAACCCTTTCATAAAACATAATCATTAATCCTCTAAACCCTAGGGGTCATTTTATCATTTTTAAAACAAGTATATGTTTTTTTTTTAAATCAAAATCTAGGGGTTTACAAATAGTGTTAGGGGGAGGGGAACAATTCCATCCGCCTCTGGAATACACCGACAAACACAAACCATCGATGTTTTCATTGGTCTATAGATAGTTAACAGTGTCATTGGAAGGGAATAATTCCATTGGCTTCTAAAATACACTAGTGGACACAAACCGTTGGTGTTTCCATCGGTGCTGTGGACAATGATTGATAGATTGTATATGTATTCTCTTTCTATTCATCCTGCAAATACTTGAATTGAAAGTTGCACGCACAACACAATAACACCAGTTCACATAACAATTATAAAATAATTTATAACTATTTTAAAATAAATACTTCTTTGTTGAGTATTTCATTAAAACTATTACATTATAATTTATTGCATTACACTTTCGTGTTTTGATAGTTAGTTAGAATTGTCTTCTTCTTCTTCAATTTACTTGTCGTCAGCTCCATCACAATCTTCTACATTGATAAAATTGCTATCATCATCTTCATCGACTTGTGCTTATCCACTAGAGCTCAGAACAACATTCAACTCCTCAATGTCAACATCAAAAAAAATATTATCGAGGACGTGAAAAAATAAGTTTTCTTTTAAGTCAATCAATGGAGCAACTCGATATGGTTCAACCAACTCACTAACTTGAATGACATCATCTCCCACATTTGAGTCATCGTTCTCATCCTGAACAACCTTGACACGATCCCTGAGTATGGTTTTCAATACGGATAACCAATCAACTCTTGAACGATCCTTTCTAAAAGAAAGGGTGTATGTGTAATAAACTTGCTGACATTGCTTGACGAAAACAAAGACATCATTGACATTGTGAAGTTTAGCTTTTGAGTTAATTTCGACCAAACCATGATGGGGATCTACTCTAATTTCTGTATTAGTGGTGTCATACCAATAACATTTGAATAAAAACACTCTATTATGCTCGTTATGATATTGCAATTCAATTACCTCTTCTAATTTTCCATAATGTCAACTTTATACTCACTAGAAGTCGATCCCTTAATACAAACACCACTGTTACATGTCTTTCTACTCTATCCATATTCTTCAATATGAAACACATATGCATTGACAAAATACCCGTTGTAGCACTTCACTTTTCTTTGAAGACCCAAACTTAGTAAAGACAATGTAGTACTAGCATTCCTTCCTAGTTGATAAACCTTGTACATCAAGTACAACAATGAACAGTAAACGAGAATTCTATAACAAAATTAAGTATCATGATAGATAATGAGTTTGTGATAGTACTTACATGTGGTCTAAACCACGTGGTAAATTGTTCATCTTGTAATCAAAAGATTTGGGATTCAGTCAACTGTGAGTTATTAGATAGTAATTGTAAACGATGTTGCCTATGAGGTATTAAAAATGTATGAGTTTGTGAAATTGCAATAGATAAATAATCCATTTAAAACAAATTTTAAGTAGCATATATACTTACTGAATAAAAGGTATATACACCTTGGAACACGTTAAATAACACATAATTATGTGTTTGTCTAAATTCTATTTTAGACGAATATCTTTTCCTGACAATATTTTTAGGTGCGGGTCATTCAGAACTAGAGAATATTAACAAGTTTCCCCTCGAAGGCACTTCACCACCATCGTCGTGCCTTGGAATGTAGTTGATTCTTGTTCTCAAATGAGGCTCAAAATAGTACGAGATAAATGAAGAGGTTACATTGTCACTCTTGCCATCCCAAGTAGTTGCATTCATTTCTTTTTTTCCTTTTATCAAACTTAGCTTTATTATTTTTAGATTAAGACAATCATAATTCACATGACCTGGTTTCTTGCATTTATAGCAAATGATGATGTCTCTATTGTTTGATTCTCCTTTCTCACCTCTTTCTCTTTTAAAATTTCTTTGATTGCCATATGTTTTCATTCTTAAAAACTTTATGAATCTTTTAGCAATCATGGCTATATCATCATCATCATCTTCCTCATCATTATACCTATTTTTATCCTCATAATTATTCACTGATTTTAATGCCAAGGATTTCTTTTTAACTTCACTATCTTTAACCTCAAGCTCCTTTATCTTTCCTTCATGAGCTATTAATGTCCCAATAAACTCATCAAAGTTAAGTGTCTTGAGATATTTGGCCTCCTCTATGATCATGACTTTGGGTTCCCATGTTGTAGGAATAGATCTCAGAATTTTACCAACCATTTTCTTATTTGTGATCTTTTTACCTAAGCTGACAACTTCACTAATAAAAGTAATAAACCTAGTATAAATTTCACGTATACTCTTGTTGGGCTCCATTTTGAACAATTCATATACTTTCTAAGTATTAACTATCAACTCACAGTCTTCTTAACAAGTGAAACCTTATTGATATACCAATTTTTTTACTGTATCAAGATTAGAAAACCTTTCACTAACAATATTTTTCAAGGATCAAAGTTAAACCTTTTAATGGCTCATAACTAATATTTTTCCAAATGATTCAAATACCACTTACACTTTCACAATAGGTATGTCTCTCACAAGAATTTTCACTCCCTACAATGAAAAGAAGATTACAATACAATTGGGCTTAAGTCTTTATGAAAGTAAACTAGCTCAAGAGTGTGAAACAATAATTTGATGCAAAAAAGGTTTAAAGTTTTGAAAGGAATATAAAAATATTAAAAGCATTTTAGATTAGAGAATTTGTAAGCATCAAGTGTTGTAAAATGTAGAGTTGTGTGCATTTATTCACATGAAGTGAAAGAGTGGTAATTATAAGTGAAAAAACTATGCATGGTTGTTACTCATATAACCAAAAGGAGTCAAATATTTTGGAGTTTTTGGAGTGTTTTCCATTTATCATAAATGACTATATAAACAATGTTGAAAAAAATAAGAGTTGTTGCAAGAGCTTGAGAAAAAAAGCAAGTTAACCACTTAAGATAAGTAAGCTCTCAAGTGTAAAAAAGGTTAAGTACAACCTTCTAAAAATTACAAGTTTACCACTTTATATAAGAATAGATAAAAGGTGCATGAACCCACATGACGAGATCTTTTTAGCTAAAAATAGATGAAAGCTTTTTGGTGATTAAAAGTGCAAGAGCATATGTGATAAAGTTCAAGCTTTTTATTTATAAGAATTTTGGTGATAATATCAAATTATTTGATAAAAGAATTTCTCATAATGTGCTTTTCACTATGTCTAAGTTATGTCAATAAAAGTATTTTTGGATGATAAGTTTCGGTAATTAAAAATAGTTTTGGATATAATTTATTTTTGTGATGCCATATTAAACTCTATAAAGACTTGATTACATTAATATAAGCTTAGGCATCTTTATGTTATATTTGCATCCAAGAAGTCCATGTTGTTTTAAATTGATGTGGAAAAATTCCTACAACTTTACAACCTTTTACATAAATATTAAATTCAATAATTGTCGGTATAATCAAAATAATAAATTCATAGGTGTTAAAGACCTTTGGAATAATAAAAAACATCCTGACTTTGGATTGATGCTTGATTTTATGAAAGAAAATTTTGATTTAATTATTTGCAAAAGATTGAAATAAGGAGACCAAAATTGAAAGTGAAGAGAAATTGCTGCCAATTTTTTTTTTTAAAAAAACTATACTGCCAAAGCTTTTATGATACATTTTTCCTTAAGATGTTTTCCAATTTCTGTTTTGATCCTTTTATTTTTAAAATTATACATTTTAGTACAAAACTTTATTTTTTTTTCTATTGTTATCCACCTTACAAAACACTTTTAACTAAAACAGTATTTTTCTTTAATTTTTTTATCATTGTATTTTTTTTTTCCATTTCATGCTTCAATATTGGGTTAATTGAAAGTTGAACTTTATAATTTATTTTTATTTGCTTGTTATTGACCTATCACGCTCTAAAAAAAACATCATGATATTGAGTTGATGCTTAATTTTATGAAAAACAATTTAATTTTATTATTTGCAAAAGATTAAAAGCGAGAAGACCAAAATTCAAAGTGAAAAAAAAACGGCAGCCCTTTTTCTTAAAAAAATCAAGGTCTTATTGCTTTTTTAATAAATTTGCCTTACAACTTTTTCCAGTTTCCTTTTTGGTCATTTTAGTTTGACAACGATATGTTTTAGTACAAAACTTTATTTTATACACTATTCACCACCTTACAAAACATTAGTCACTAGATTAGTGTTTTGTGTTTTTTTGTCCTTTAATTTTTAATTTTTGAATTTTTTTACTTCATCTTTTAACATTGGATTGATTAAAAGTTACGCTTTATAATTTGTTTTCATTTGTTTTCTATATTGTTATCATAATTTTAAAAAAAGTTATAAAATTGAGTTGCTGTTTGATTTTGTGAAACAAAATTCAATTTTATTACTTGTAAAAGATTGAAAAAGAGGTGAAAAAACTTAAAAGTAATTTTTTTAAAAAAAAAAACTATGGTGTCAACATTTTTTTGATAAAATTTTCCTTAAGATATTTTCAAATTTTTGTTTTACTTTCTTTAGTTTGACAATTTTATGTTTTAGTATAAAACTTTATTTTATTCAAATTTTAATCCCTGAATTTGAGTAGAAAAGAGAAAGACATTGGTTAGTTAGATTTTGTTAAAAAAAGAGAGAGGCTAAATTTGGTTTTACAATATTCTTTTTGATGAGAGGATTGCCATTTAGGTGTTTTTGAGTTTTCATGTTGAAAAAAGTAGAACGGAATTGAGAAAGATTTTTTTTCAACTTTAATTATTTTATTTAAATTGATTTGGGATTTTTTAGTAAATAATATAGTTTGTTGAGTTTATAAGAGTTTTTATATATATATATTTTTAGGTGAAAATAGATTAAAATTAGTTTTTTGGTCTAAAAAGCCCCAGCCAAAAAATTTAGTTGACATAAAACTGGGCATGTAGACAATGCATCATCTTGTTCTTTTTTCTTAAAAATACCACCCACCCAACTTGAAAATGCAATAAAAAGAGTCGTAGGTGCAAGTGCTGGACTAACAAACCCACACACCAGGAGTTATTTTTCAAATCCAAAAATTTTTGTTCCTTCTCCCTCCTATGCTCCCAAGAATAGTACATTTCCACAAACTCCCCATGAAAACCCCTCCATCTCAATACCTCCCCCGATCTCCTCTCTTTGATGGTCTCCCACTAAGAGTGGGCACTCTTAGTCAATAGTTGAGTCACACAATCCACCCAAAACTCCTCTAGCACCTACATCTGATCTATAACTCTCTTCACCTTCCTCAGCTAGTGCCCAACAACCTTTGCATTCTCCTCCCCACAATAAGTCACACAACCCATCTCTCACATACCCTTAACCCACTGTACTATGGTGACTACTCCCCTTGGTCTAGGAGCTGTACTGGAGGCTCCCACTGCCATCCTTGCTATTACAGCTCTCACTATATGATCTATAAAAGCAAGATCTGAAAATGGGTTTGATGCAATGGCCAGCGCCACTAGTGGGGGTACATTATCTCCCCCTTGTCTAGCT
The DNA here is from genome assembly GCA_007827005.2 of Populus simonii. Classification (NCBI taxonomy): domain Eukaryota; kingdom Viridiplantae; phylum Streptophyta; class Magnoliopsida; order Malpighiales; family Salicaceae; genus Populus; species Populus simonii. Next base: position 13,171,020 of record CM017467.2, read on the forward strand.
GATGCCTCGGGCAATGATACTTCTGCTTGACGAGATCCTGTATCATTTCGAAGTCCTATTAACCCACCCCTCTCGGAGTGCACTGATGTTGCAAGTACATGAGAGGAAGTGTCTGCCAAGGGATCCCAATCTGAATCACTCTTATAATGAGAACTCTGATCATTTCCCCGAACTGGGGATGGATCAGTCCTGACTCCTTGTCTTGTTCTAACCATCCTGTAATACATTTCAAAACCATATCAATATTTCAGTACCCGAACTAGCAACTTGAGCTCCGATACCAAATTATAACACTCCCAATTTTTTCAAAACCAATCACCTCCAATCACATAAGCAAACAGGACAAATTTTTTTTATACATATGGTATTCATATAAAAGTCTACCGAAATTGAATTGTTATTGTTTAACAGTTTAAATCTTGAACTTATGTAAGGTATTCATATATGAAAATCTACCGAAATTTTGGCAGAGTCTCCCCTATACCGAGAGGTCCCAAGTTATTGACATATAACCTGTTTACACTTCTAATATCTCATATCTCATAACTCAATCATAACCCAATCATCCTGGGTTTCAATCCCACAAACATCATCAACATCTCAACAACAATATTTATAACATACATTGAACAAAAAATATCATTATAGAGGGATAAATGACATAAACACGCATACATGGAACATGGTTATATGAATTATAGAGTTAAGTTCATCTATTCAAGTTGAAACATTAATTATACAAATGTTTCAATGTTTACAAAATACAAGGTAAACCTCCCTAGTCTACATAACAAAAGTGAACAAAAACTAAAATCTACTTCTGTTGTGCATGTGATGGTCCTGAAAACAAAATACATATTATTGAAACATGAATACTACAATAAACATAGTAACACAATTATCCAATAATTTTAAAAAGGTAGGCATGTATTCTTATTCTATTCACTTCTTCCTTTTTGTTTCCATTGGAACTCTTCCCCATTCAATTACTAAACTGTTTTGTCTTTCATTTCCAACTTCCATTCAAAATTTCATAAAATCAACCACTTCTATTTCCACCTATCACATTATCGATATCAATTTCATGGGTATCATCATCACCCCATAGGCGTCAATGCATAACGATCCCTTTACCCAAGACCCTAACATACACTAAATGTATGCTAGTCGATGCATAGTGATCCCCTTACCCGGGATCCTAACATACACTAAATGTATGCTAGTCAATACATCTTGATCCCCTTATCCGAGATCCTAACATACACTAAATGTATGTTAGTCCATGCCCCATAGGCATCGATGCATGGTAATCCCCTTACCGGGATCCTAACATACACTAAATGTATGCTAGATCCTAACATACACTAAATATATGCTAGTCCATGCCATGTATCACACTTCTCATATTTTCTATGTCAGCAATAATTCCATCACTTGGCGATTCCAACAAGGCCCATTCACTTTGAGCACACATACATTCGAGATACTGTCCGAACTAACAACATCATTACACAAACTTTCATCTTTTCACATAATATCCAACATTCGCTAATTCACATCTCATATTAATAAAATATTAAATCATTAAATTTAACTAGGAGGCTTAGGTGTGGATCACCTACCTATAGTAGAAGCTTTACTCGTGCTCCGCTGCTACTGCTGCTGCACCACGCTTGTAGTCCCTCTTGTATCACAAGCATATCTCATAAATTATCCTCATTCAACATAATTTTCATTATAACTATATTAATAGTCAATATAGGTTTTTCTTTGAATTATTCCTTTCTTTATATCTTATGTTTTTGTCATTTCACTTATTAATATCGTCATTCTTTGTCTGGCCATAATTATCATTACAAATTTTTATTTTTTTACATGGCTCATTTCTTTTTGGGAACTAAAATGTAATATTACATGTTATCCGAAGGGAAAGGACTCAATCCCCACCCTTAACGCGTCTAGATGGTCGCTTTAATGACTTTTCTGAATTTGCTAGCAGAGGTTGCACTCTGACCTGTACTCAGATTTTTAACTATATCTGGAGTTCTAGGACTCCGTTTCAACCGAGATTGGTCCCGTTAAAAAGATAAGACTTGGAGCTACAAGTCATCTGAAGGGAGGAGAACCCAGTTCTATCCCCAAGACACTCAAAATTACTCATCAACAAACCAGACCTGCTGTCCTATAGGGTATGTCATAACCCGGTCTCTGTTGGTGACCCATAACTAGATTTATATAGCTTCAAATTGCACAAGACCAATTTCTTTAGTTATTCAACATCCAAAACTACAATTTCTATGAAGGAATTAAATCCTAATTCCATCATCCTCCTACTTGAATTCTCTCCAAGAGTCTATAGACGAATCTGTCCAGATTCGTCAACGTTTCCATTCACACACCACATCCACATAAAAAACAACCTATTATAAAAAATCTAATAAAAAGAACTATAATTTCCCCCCTTTCCCCTCTTTGCTCTCTATATGGCCGACTACCCCTTACTTAGTTACCCATACATTTCTTGTGATAAATCTTCATAATTTCATGCCCCCAATCACATATAACACATGAATTAACTCAATTTTAACAATTAATACATTTCTCCCAATTCATGTAACAACCCGGCTTTTCAAGCCCAGAACAACGATAAATATTTTTTTTATATGTACTTGACACACATCGTGTCGGTAATCGGCGAACCTGTTCCCTCACATCATCAAGATACAATCCATACACCAACAACAATAAACATTTCATTTAAAAGTGAATATTACATAAACACATATTACTATGTTTGCATGATTAGAAGTTCAGATTAAAAATAAACATATATAGACATGAGTTTACATTCCTATCCTACTAATTGTCATCACAAATTTAAACAAAAAGGATATAATAATAGTTATACATTCAGTATATTGATTCATACAAAATACATCGTGATTTAGAATGCAACTACATGATTCCTTGCAAAAGTAGGTTCCCGTGTATTGGGTTTTCTAGGCACCTCTTTGGTGTGACGTCTCTGCTGCAGTACAAAACATTTATAAGAATGCGATTACTTAATAATAATAATGATAATAAGCAGTCTGACAGTTTAATGAAGCATTAACATTATCCCATGTTTGAAGCGTGATATTTGTAGTTCCTTTATGTACTTGGTATGAACGACTTGTAGTACATATAAAAGCACCAATTCTTGCAATCAACCATAATATTAAATTCGACTATCCTCTTAAGGCATCATTTGCCGAGGTGAACCGTTCACTCGCCCCGGTCATCCACTTCGGATGCCATCAGCCGAAGTTAATCAACCGTTTGTCCTGGTCATCGATTCAGATACCATTAGCCGAAGCTAATCAACCATTTATCCCCGTCATCCATTCGTATGCCATTAGCCGAAGCTAATCAATTATTTGTCTCAATCATCCATTTCGATGCTATTAGCCGAAGCTAATCAATTATTTGCCATAAGCCGAAGCTAATCAACTGTTTGTCCCCGTCATCCATTTAGATACCATTAGCCGAAGCTAATCAACCATTTATCTTAGTCATCCATTTGGATGCCATTAGCCAAAGCTAATCAATCATTTGCCATAAGCCGAAGCTAATCAATCGTTTGTCCAGGCATCCATTCGGATGCCATTAGCCGAAGCTAATCAATCATTTGTCAACATTTAAGCATTTGGCAATTTGATATCTGTACTAACACAATACGGTAACATTCATGATAAAGTATTGCATAATTCAACGTCATGAAAAAGGAAGGTAAAAGTCACCTACCTACTCCACCTGCGGGTTGTCGATGGTCTGATCCCGACCACACCACATAAGACATCAATGGTTACAAATCAGTACATTTGTATCTTTGAATCACATTCATCACCATACTTATTTCTGCTCGGGGGATTATTGTAGAAATCGGTAGCAAAAACTGACTCGCTACAGGCTGGACAGTTCAACAATGAAAACTGGTTCGCTGCAGGCTGCCCCAATTTTAGCAGTGAATGGTACTTCGCTATAACCAACATGTTTTTGGCAGCGAATGTTAATTCGCTACAGACAATTCAATTCCAGCAGCGAGTCACAAATTCACTGCAGACAACTCAATTCCAGCAGAGAGTCAAAAATTCGCTGCAGACAATACAACTTCGGCAGTGAATCATAATTTTGCTGCATAACACACAATTTAGCAGTGAATGTTAATTCGCTGCAAACAATTCAATTTTGACAGCGAATTACAAATTTATTGCAGACGATTCAACTGCAGAAGCGAATCCCAAATTCGCTGCAGAACACACAAATCGGCATCGAATGTCAATTCGTTGCAAACAACTCAATTTCGGCAGCGAATTTCAAATTCGCTGTAGACCATACAACTTCGGCAGTGAATCCCAAATTCGTTGTAGAACACACAATTCAGCGATGAATGTTAATTTGGTGTAAATAACTCAATTTTGGCAGCGAATTTCAATTTCGCTGCAGACCATACAACTTCGACATCAAACCCCAAATTCACTGCAGGACACATAATTGGGCAGCAAATGTTAATTAGCTGCAAACTACTCAATTTGGCAACGAATTACAAATTTATTGCAGACAATTCAACTTCAGTAGTGAATAACAATTTCTCTACAAAACACACAATTCGGCAACGAATGTTAATTCACTGCAAACAACTCAATTTCATAAGTGAATTTCAAATTCGCTGCAGAACACACAATTCGACAGCGAATGTTAATTCGCTGCAAACCATACAACTTCGACAGCGAATCCCAAATTCGCTAGAGAATACACAATTCGGCAACGAATGTTAATTTGCTGCAAACAATTCAATTTCGATAGTGAATTTCAAATTCACTGCAGGACACACAATTGGGCAGCGAATGTTAATTTGCTGCAAACAATTCAATTTCGACAGTGAATTTCAAATTCGCTGTAGGACAAATTGGGCAGCGAATCTTAATTCGCTGGAAACAACTCAATTTCAGAAGGGAATTACAAATTCACTGCAGAACACACACATGCATTTTCAATTTCAGCACATAATATATCATCAAATCCCAACAGAGTTACATGGTTTTAACATGAACATACACATGTATTTCCCATTCCAGCACACATCAATCATCAAATCCCAGCAGAGTCACATGATTTTAACGTGAACACACACATGCATGTTCTTACACAATGCATTCCGGCCAGCCCCATTGCAGTGGTCGGCCCTCTACCAAGTTTTATTCTTTCCATTTTATTCATTATACTTTGTAACATCCCCATATCTGGAATAAAGCAATGATCTCATGTTAACTGATAAACAGAGTGACTAATTTATATATATATTCATGGTATTTGTATTAAAGTCTACCGAAATTTTGACGGAGTCTCCCCTATACCAGGAGGTCCCAAGTTATCGACATACGACCTGTTTACACTTTTAATAGACCACATCTCCTAACTCAATTCAACCCAATCATCCGGGTCTCAATCCCACAAACATCATCATTCATATCAACCACAATGTTTATGATATACATTGTACAACAATTATCTTTATGGATGGATAAAGATATAAACATGCATACATGGAATATAGTTATACAAACTACAGAATTAAATTCATCTATTCAAGTTTAAACATCAATTATACAAATTGAGTTAAATAAAAGTTGTAATATTACCAAATACAAGGGTACACTCCCTAGAACCTAAATTATAAAAAGTGAACCTAAGCTAGAATCTACTCTTGTCGTGCATGCGATGATCCTGAAAACAAAATACATATTATTGAAATATGAATATCACAATAATATAGCAATACAAATATCCAGCAATTTAAAAAGGCAAACATGCATTCATATTTTATTCACTTCTCCCTTTTGGTTTTCATTGGAGATTTTTTCTCCTTCAACTGTTAAAAACCACTTCCTCTTCCATTATCAACCTCCATTCAAGATCTCATAAAACCACCCATGATTATTTCCACTTAACACATTACCGAAACTAATTTCACTGTTATCATCATCACCCTGTAGGAGTCGATACAAGGTGATCCCCTTACCCAGGATCCTAACATACACTAAATATATGCTAGTCAATACATGGTGATCCCCTTATCCGGGATCCTAACATACACTAAATGTATGCTAGTCAATATATCTTGATCCCCTTACCCGGGATCCTAATATACATTAAATGTATGCTAGCCAATACATGATTGATCCCCTTATCGGGGATCCTAATATATACTAATGTATGTTAGTCCAAACATGGCGATTGATTAGTACTTAAAAGTGCATTTTTATCAAGGTTTTATATCATCATTTTGCACTTGAAGATCAATAACTCAACTAAAGCATGTTTTATAATAACATATCTAATAATATAAGATACCTTTAATTTATGGTAAATGTTCATCTTAAATGCAGGCCTATCACATAATTGATGAGTTGAAGTACTGAAATTGAAAGGACAAAGAGATGGCTAAACTTAGAAAAGAGATGTTGGTGCAGTCCAAACTGGAACACTGTTCGGTAATTGGGTCATATCTAGAGCTGTAAATCTTGGATTTAGGTCCATTTTATATGGATGGAAAGCCAAAACATAGGCCTATAACTTTCATGTGAGCCCAAGATTTAAAAAGGCTGTTTTCAAGTCCAAATTATAGCAACAACGGAGAAGTCCGCATCTGTCCTGCAGCCCAGACACTGTTCAGTGTTCAGCCCATATCTCGAGTTCTAGAAGTCCAAATGACCTCATCTTTTTTTTCCTAGAAAGCTGAGACAATTTCCTAGAACCTTCATAGGAGAATCTGTTCAAATTCTGATGTTATCACTGACATTTTGGCAGACAAGAAGATAAGAATTGTCACCAAGTCAAGATGTGGCCACCCACTCATCAATTAGTCAACAAATCAATAGTTCCAAATTTTGGCCTATAAAAGGAGGCATTTGCCATGCATTTAGGCATCTTGGTGTTCAGATCAAGATCATGTTCTTGCTCTCTCTCTTTTGTAATACTTAAGTTTTGTTTATATTAATCTCTTGTTTATGCCTTTCATTTCTTTTTCTTTACTTAGTTAACTTCTTTCTCATTTATGTTCTTATCTTGTTTATTTTTGTTTCTTTCTTTCATTATGTTTAGCTAAGTTAATTATGTCAAGGTGAAAATGGTACACTAATGGTGTAAGAATAAGTATAATATAAACTTAACATGGACCTTAATTTTGGATACTAACATGCTTTATATTTGTTATCTTGTTCACTTTTAATACTTTGCTTGTTAAATGGTTAATCTAGATTTATGTTGTATAACACTTGGTACAACAAATACTTGGCACTTTCATAGCCCATACTGTATGGTATAACCGACACCTGAGCTATGAAAGGAACTTGATTTGTTGTTAACGTAAGTTATAATCATGAATGCCTGACAACATTTACAAGTATTAGCATTATTCGAATAAGATAACTAATGTAATCATGTTAACAATTTATAATCTGATTGGAACCTCCTTTGTGTGTGGTTTCCAATTGAATAATAAGAGTTTATACTATACTTGTTTGAAATACCATTAGTGGATCCTCTAACCTTGACATTTGTTGTTATCATTGTTTAATCGTTACGTTAATCTTCCATCTCAAAGTTCTCATCAACTTCTTCTTCTTCATCATCTTTATTATTATCTTTATTAATAGTATTATTGGTATTACTACTACTACTACTACTACTACTACTACTACTACTAGTATTATTATTGTTGTTGTTGTATTTATACTGTATTATTGTTATTTATAATTTATACAATTAACCTCCATGTGGTTCGACCTTGGTCTTGCCAGGTTATTTATTACTTCGACACTCCTGCACTTGGGAGAAGACATCAATCTTTTGGTCGTGTCAACGATCCCTATACCCAAGATCCTAACATACACTAAATGTATGCTAGCAAATACATGATTGATCCCCTTATCCTGGATCCTAACATACACTAATGTATGTTAGTCCTAACATGGCAATCCCCTTACCCGAGATCCTAACATACACTAAATGTATGACCCCAAATCACATTTCTCATATTTCTTTGTCAACGATAATTTCATCAGTTGGCAATTCACACAACAACTGTTCACCTTGAATACACATACATTCAGAATACTATCCAAAATATCAGCATCATTATGCAAACTCTTCCTCCTTTCTTCTAATATCCAACGTTCGGTAATTCACATCTCACATCAATAACATATTGAATTATAGAATTTAACTAGAAAATATAGGTGCGAATTACCTACTTGCAATAGAAGCTCTACTCGTGCTCCCCTACTGCTGCTGTTGGATTACGCCTGTGGTCCCTCCTGCAAATCACAGGTTTATCTCATAAATTTTCCTCACTCAAGGATATGTTTTATAATAACCATATCAATAACCAATAAGTCTTTCTGTTAGTCATTTCTTAATATTTAATGTTTTTCTCATTTCACCCATTAATATTGTCGTTCTCTGTCCAACCCCAGTTATCATTCCTTTCTTTATAGTTGGACTGTTATTGTCCAACTGTTACTGTCTCGTTTTTGAACTGTTACTGTCTGACCCCTCCTCAGATTTTCAACAGTTACTGTCTCGTTTTTGAACTGTTACTGTCTAACCTCTCCTCAGATTTTTAACTGTTACTGTCTTGTTTTTGAACTGTTACTGTTTGACACCTCCTCAGATTTTTAACTGTTACTGTCTGACCTCTCCTCAGATTTTTAACTATATCTGGAGTTATAGAACTCCGATTCAAGCGAGATTAGTCTCGTTGGAAAGCTAAGACATGAGGTTACAAGTTATATGATTAAGAAGAACCCAGTTATGCCTCTAAGATAGTCAAAATTGCTCATCAACAAACACTTAGACTGTTACTGTCCAACTGTTACTGTCTCGTTTTTGAACTGTTACTGTCTGACCTCTCCTCAGATTTTTAACTATATCTAGAGTTATAGAATTCCGATTCAAGCGAGATTAGTCTCGTTGGAAAGCTAAGACATGAGGCTACAAGTTGTATGATTAAGAAGAACCTAGTTCTGCCTCTAAGATATTTAAAATTGCTCATCAACAAACACTTGGACTGTTACTGTCCAACTGTTACTGTCTCGTTTTTTAACTGTTACAGTCTGACCTCTCCTCGGATTTTTAACTATATCTGGAGTTATAGAACTCCGATTCAAGCGAGATTAGTCTCGTTGGAAAGCTAAGACATGAGGTTACAAGTTATATGATTAAGAAGAACCCAGTTCTGCCTCTAAGATAGTTAAAATTGCTCATCAACAAACATTTGGACTGTTACTGTCCAACTGTTACTGTCTCGTTTTTGAACTATTACTGTCTGACCTTTCCTCAGATTTTTAACTATATCTAGAGTTATAGAACTCCGATTCAAGCGAGATTAGTCTCGTTGGAAAGCTAAGACATGAGGTTACAAGTTATATGATTAAGAAGAACCCAGTTCTGCCTCTAAGATTGTCAAAATTGCTCATCAACAAATATTTGCACTGTTACTGTCTCGTTTTTGAAGTGTTACTGTTTGACCTCTCCTCAGATTTTGAACTATATCTAGAGTTATAGAACTCCGATTCAAGCAAGTTTAGTCTCGTTGGAAAGCTAAGACATGAGGCTACAAGTTCTATGAATCAAGGAGAACCCATTTCTGCCTCTAAGATAGTCAAAATTGCTCATCAACAAACACTTGGACTGTTACTGTCCAATCGTTATGGTCTCGTTTTTGAACTGTTACTATCTGACCTCTCCTCAGATTTTTAACTATATCTGGAGTTATAGAACTCCGATTCAAGCGAGATTAGTGTCGTTGGAAAGCTAAGACATGAGGCTACAAGTTCCATGATTAAGAAGAACCCAGTTCTTATTCCCTCATCCTCCTATCCAAAATCTTACTAAAAGTCAGAAGACGAGTCTGTCCAGATTCGTCACCCCCTCCCCTTCACACATAACTTTCACAAACTACATTTTCTGGGGAAATTATCATTGTTTCACGTCCCTAATCACATAAATTAACTTAATCTTAACAACAAATACTTTTTCCCCAATTCAAGTCTAAGAACCCTAATCTATAATTCACATCAAGGCATCAATTTATTATCGAATTTGAAATGACTTATAAGATCATGTTTAGAACACCTTACCCGGTACGAATTAAGGTTTTGATCTTCAACTCCCTCCTTTCTTATCTAATGATAGCCAACCCTCCATCTTCTCTTCTTGTTCAATTTCCTTGTTAATCCCTTGCCCACAAGTGTTTATTTCATCTATAAACCCTTAATCTTGGATGGTTTTCTTGAAATTTTGGTGTTTCTCTCTTGATTTTGCAAGAATGAATACAAAAATTCCCTCTTTTCTTTCTTATGATTTTTGCAGATTTTGGTGGGAATAGGAGTATTTATGCCTTATAATTTTTCTTATTTGCATTTAGGCCCTTACATCATTTTTTTTCTTCTTATAATTTCACCCCACAAATTTTAGTTTAGTTTATTTTCTTTAATTTAATCCAACCCTCAACATTTTTGGGTTGATTTATAATGTCTCGAAATATTTCGTCCAGAAACTTATATTCAAAAATTTCTGAATTCCCGTTTTTATTTAACCATATGCATGAATTTCTTCACTTTTATTTCTCATGTAGTTAGTTTGCAATCTAAGCAACCTTTATTTTTCCCCAGGGTTTACATTCTCCCCTCCTAATAAAAATTTCATCCTCGAAATTTAAGTTACGTATCTATGTTGAAGAATAAATACGGGAACTTTTGCTTCATCTTGGATTCTTTTTCCCCTGTTTCTTCTTCTATTCGGGAGTTTCTCCACAATACTCTCACAAGGGAAACTCTCTTATTCCTTAACACCCTCACATTTCGATCCAAGATCTTGACAGGCTTAGCTTCCATGGTTAAATCCCCTTTAATCTTTATAGGAACGTGTGGCAATACCCGTGAGGGGTCTATCTTGACCTTTCTGACTCATAAAACACATTGTGAATCTTATCCAAATATGCAGGCAACTCTAACAATAGGCAACTGGTCCGATTCTTTCCTTAATCTTGAAAGGGTCAATATATCTCGAAGCTAATTTCCCTTTTACTCCAAATCGAATGATGCCTTTCCAAGGTGCCACCTTCAAAAATACCTTATCCCTCACTTGGAATCTGCATAACCCTTTTTTTTATGTATCCTGGGCTTCCTTCATCCTCTTTCTGATCGCCCTCACCTTGTCAATTGTCAGTTGCACCATTTCAAGTCCCAAAAGCTTCCTTTTTCCTACTTCCTCCCAACAAATTGGGTACAACATCATTCCCCTTCTTTCCCCTAGGTAATCCCATCACAAAAATCCATAGAAATATCCTTCCATTTCCATTCTGGAATCGACAATAACTGTAAATCCCCTGCAGGTCTCTGGTGTTCTATCTTTACTTATTGACAGATTCCACAGTTCGACACAAATTCTGCTATTTCCCTCTTTATATTTGGCCACCAGTAGTATTCCTTAAATCTTTATACATCTTCGTACTCCAAGATGAGTAGTGGATCGGGATTCATGAGCTTCTCTCCATGTTTCATCCTTTAAAGTCTTATGATCAGGTAAATAAATTCACCTACCCATAGCTATTAGCCCACCAGATAACATTTGGAATGCTTTCTCTATACCCTGGTTTACACTCTCCTTGATATCCTTTACTTTTTTATTTACCTGTTGAGCCACCAAATCCTTGTCTCGAAGCATAGATCGAACCTTTAATTGAGCTAATAGTGATCCCTTAGGCCCTACACTTAGTCGCAAGCCTAATTTCTTCAATTCCATTATACTTTCCTGTTCCTTAATCTCCATATCATTCGTCATTGTTTTATTTCTTCAATTCCACTATACTTCCCTGTTCCTTAATCTTCATATCATTCATCATTATTTTTCCTTTCCTAATCAATGCATCGGCTACTAAATTAGCCTTACCAGGATAGTTGTCAATCACACAATCATAATCTTTTATAAACTCTACCCATCTTCTTTGTCACATATTCAACTCCTTTTGTGACATCAAATACTTCAAACTTTTATGGTTTGTAAAGATTTAAACTTGTGACCCACACAAACAATGTCTCCATACTCTTAAGGCAAACACCACTGCTGCAAGTTCTAGGCCATGAATTGGGTAATTCACCTCATATGACTTTAGTTGTTTTGATGCATAAGCAATCACATGCCTGTGTTGCATCAACACCCATCCTAGACCCCTTTTTGAGGTATCACTATATACCATAAACCCTTATGTCCCTGATGGAAGGGCCACCGCAGGAGCAGAAATGAGTCTCTCCTTCAGTTCTTGAAAGCTCACTTCACACTCTTCCTGACCAAACAAACCTGACTTCCTTGTGGGTCAGCTTAGTCAAAGGTGATGCTATGGTGGAGAAACCCTCAATAAACCTCCTATAATACCCAGCAAGACCCAAGAACTCTGGATTTCTGTCATGTTGGTAGGCCTTTCCCATTTCAACACGGCCTCAACCTTTTTTGGATCTATAATATTCCTTCTATGGATATTACATGGCCTAAAAAAAAACTACTACTTCTTTGAGCTAGAACCCACACTTATCCAGCTTTGCATATAATTGATTCTCCCTTACAGTTTGTAGCACAACCCTTAGATATTGTTCATGTTCCAAGTAAGAGCTTGAATACACCAAGATATTGTCAATAAATACCCTTGCATTTTGGTTCAGGTAAGGCCGAAACACCCGATTCATCAAGTCCATAAGTATGGCCAGAGCATTGGTTAACCTGCAAGGCATCACTAAAAACTCGTAATGTCCATAAAGGGTTCGGAATGCAATCATTTATCTATCTTGTTCCTTGATTCTCAACTGGCGATATCCAGATCTCAACTCTATCTTAGAGAACAGCTTAGCACCCTTCAACTGATCAAACAAATTATATATTCGTGAGAATGGGTATTTGTTCTTTACAATCACTTTATTCAATTGACGATAATCAATGCACAAACAAAGTGTGCCATCCTTTTTTTTTACAAACAATACTGAAGCTCCCTAGGACGAGTTACTAGATCTAATGAAGCTTTTATCTAACAATTTTGGAAGCTGGACCTTCATTCAGCCAATTCCATAGGTGTCATTCTATAAGGAGACTGGGCTATAGGAGAAATTTCTGGAATAGTTTCTATGGAAACTTCAATTTCTCTACGGGAGGTAATCTAGGCAACTCTTCTAGAAATACATCTCGAAACTCCCTCACAACAGGAATACTAGCCAAATCTATACTACCCTTTCCAGCTCTCTTATAAGGGCTAACCAAGCAGAACAACCCTTCCTCAGTAACTTCCTAGCCACCAAGACTGAGATTACACAACTTGGAATATCTTTTAGTTCCCTTTTAACCACTACTCTTTTATCACCTATTCCTTGGATTGTCACTATCTTGGTGAAACAATCCACTTATACCTTATATTTACTTAGCCAAGTCATGCCCAGATTCAAGTCAAAATCATATAACTCTAACGGCAAAAGATCTACACTCAATTCTGACCCTCCCATATATAGTTTTACCCCTCTATAAAAACTGTCAAATCTCTGGCACCTATATCTGATTTATAACTTTCAGCCAAAGCCCAGCAACCTCAGCATCCTCTTCACTATGGTAAGTCATACAATCCATCCCTCTTATACACCTCACCCACTGCACTATGGTGACTACGCCTTTTAATCTAGGAGCTGTGTAAATCTCAAGAAAAAAAAGGGGTCAAGGCTGGATTAAATTAAAGGAAATAAACTAAACTAAAAAGAAGTGGGGGCAAAATGAATACACTTAAAGAAAATAGGGCCTAAATGCAAATAAGAATAATTATAGAGCATAAGTACTCCTTTTCTCACCATAAACAGATCTGGAGATAACGTAAAGAAAGAAAAGAGGGAGTTTTTATGTTCATTTTTACAAATCAAGAGATAAACACCAAAATTTCAAAAAAACCCATCCAAGATAAAGAGTTATAGGTAGAATAAACACTGGTGAGAAAGGGATTAACAAGAAAAATTGAACAAGAAGAGAAGAGGGGAGGACCGGCTGTCATTAGAAAGAAAATGAGGGATCGAAACCTTGATTTGTACCGGGTAAGGTATTCTAAACCTGCTCTTATGAGTCATTTCAAGTCGATTATGAATTGATGCCTGGATGTTAATTTATAGATTTGGGTTCTTAGACTTGAATTGAGGAAAAAGTATGAGTTGCTAAACTAAAAAACTTCATGTGTTGTATGTAAATGGAAAGATTGACGAATCTGGACAGTTTTGTCTTTTGACTTTTAGAGAGATATCGGGTAGGAGGATGAAGGAATTAGGATCAGGTTCCTTATAGAAATTGTAAGTTTGGATGTTGGCTAACTAATGAAATTGGTCTTGCTCAATTTGGAGTTATAGAACTCTAGTTATGGGTCACCAACTGAGACTGGGTCATGACAGACCCTATAGGGTAGTAGGTCTGGTTCGTTGATGAGAAATTTTAACTGTCTTAGAGGTAGAACTGGGTTCTCCTTCCTTCAAAGAACTTGTAGCCTCATGTCTTAGCTTTCCAACAAGACTAATCTCGCTTGAATAGGAGTTCTATAACTCTAGAACTCTAGATATAGTTTAAAATCTGAGGAGAGGTCAGACAGTAACAGTTCAATGTCTAGACAGTAACAGTTGAACAGTAACAGTTCAATATCTAGACAGTAAGAGTTGAACAGTAACGATTCAATATCTAGACAGTAATAGTTCAAAAACGAGACAGTAACAGTTCAATGTCTAGACAATAACCGTTCAAAAACGAGACAGTAACAGTTCAATGTCTAGACATTAACAGTTCAAAAACGAGAAAGTAGCAGTTCAATGTCTAGACAGTGATAGTTCGGGATTTAAACAGAAACGGTTCAAATATATATATATATATATATATATATATATATATGTGGGTGAAATGAGAAAAACGTAAAATATTAAGAAATGACTGAAAGAAAGACTTATTGGTTGTTGATATGGTTATAATAAAACATATCCTTGAGTGAGGAAAATTTATAAGATAAACCTGTGAATTGAAGGATGGGACCACAAGCATGGTGCAGCAGCAGCAGGGGAGCACGAGTAGAGCTTCTATTGCAGGTTGGTGAATCGCACCTATACTTCCTAGTTAATTCCATGATTTATTTATATTACCAATGTAAAATGTGAATTACTGAATGTATATGTATTCAAGGTGAAAAGTTGTTGTGTGAATTGCCAAATGATGAAATTATCATTGACAAAAGAAATATGAGAAGTGTGATTTGAGGCGTAAACTAGCATACATTTAGTATATGTTAGGATCCCGGGTAAGGGGATCGCCACGATTGGACTAGCATACATTTAGTATATGTTAGGATCCCGGGTAAGGGGATCACCATGTATGGACTAGCATACATTTAGTGTATGTTAGGATCCTGGGTAAGGGGATCACCTTGCATCGGCTCCTAGGGGGTGATGATGATGATACTAGTGAAACTGGTATCAGTAATGTGATGAGCAAAAATAATCATGGTTGATCTCATAAAGTCTGGAATGAAGGTTGAAAGTGGCAGAGGGAACAATTATTAATAGTTGAATAAGGAAGAGATTCTAATAAAAACTAGAAGGAAGAAGCGAATGAACTATGAATGCATTTTACCCTATTGAAATTGTTAGATATTCGTGTTGATATATTTATTGTAATATTCACCTTTGTTATAATATATATTTTATTTCAGGATCATCGCATGCATGACAGGAGTAGATCCTAGCTTATGTTCCCTTCTTGTAATCTAGGTTCTAGGGAGTATACCCTTGTATTTTATAAACATAAAAATGTTTGTATAACTTAATTTGTATAATTAATGTTTAAAATTGATTGAATTAATTTGACCTTGTAGTTCATATAACCATATTTCATGTCTATGTATTTATATTTATTTATTTTTATCCCTCCATAATGATATTTTGTTATATAATGCATATCATAAATATTATGGTAGATAGGTGTGAGTATAAGTGTGGAATTGAAACCCAGGATGATTGGGTCCGGAATTAAGTTATGAGATGCGAGCTATTAGAAGTGTAAACAGATTCCATGTCAATAACTTGGGACCTTCTGGTATAGGAGGGACTCCGTCGAAATTCCGGTAGATTTCAATACGAAGACTATGAATATATATATATATATATATATATATATACAAAAAAAATTAATTACTCTGTTTTTCGATTGACATGAGATTGTCGTTTTATCCCGGAATGGGGGATGTTACAAGCTGCACTAGAGGCTCCCGCTACCATTTCTGCTGCTACAGTATAGAAGCAGAATCCTATAATGGGTTTGACCCGTCTACTGGTGCCATTGATGGGGGTATATTATCTCCCCCTCCCATATGTCTGATACATCGGGCATTGTTACCCTAGCCTAATGGGACAACAAATCATCTCAAAATCTCACTGACTCGCCTCTTTCAGAGTATACTGATGTTGCAGGTACATGAGAGAAAGTGTCTGTCAAGGGATCCCACTTTTATAATGATGACTCTGATTGACACGACCACAAGATTGATATCTTCTCCTAAGTGTAGGAGTGTCGAAGTAATAAATAACCCGGCAAGACCGGGGTCGAATCATAGGGAGGTTAACTATATAAATAATAATAATAATAATAAGTTGAAAAGAGCTTTGAGATGTGATATTGATATAAGGATTAAACAATGATAAAAACAATTGTCAAGGTTAGAGGATCCACTAATGGTATTTCAAACAAGTATAGTAGAAACTCTTATTACTCAACTGGAAACCACACACAAAGAAGGTTCCAATCCGATTATAAATTGTTAACATGATTACATTAGTTATCTTTTTTGAATAATGCTAATACATGTAAATGTTATCACGTATTCTTGATTATAACTTATGTTAACAACAAATCAAGTTTCTTTCATAGAACAGGTGTCGGTTATACCATACGGTTTGGGCTATGAAAGTGCCAAGTATTTGTTGTACCAAGGTTATACAACATAAATCTAGATTAAACATTTAACAAGCAAAGTATTAAAAGTGAATAAGATAACAAATACAAAACATGTTAGTATCAAACACTAAAGTCCATGTTGAGTTTATACTATACTTATTGTTACACCATTAGTGTAACCTTTTCACCTTGACACAATAAACTTAGCAAAACATAATGACGAAGAGAAACATAAATAAACAGGATAAGAACATAAATAAGATATAAGTTAACTAAGTAAAAGAAATGAAATGAAAAGCATAAACAAGAGATTAATATAAACAAAACTTTAGCATTAAAAAAATATAAAGAGAAAGTAAGAACATGATCTTGATTTGGAAACCAAGATGTCTAAATGCATGGCAAATTCCTCCTTTTATAGGCCAAAATTTGGAACTATTGATTTGATGACTAATTGTTGAGTGGGTGACCATATCTTGATTTGGTGACAATCCTTATCTTCTTTTCTGAACAAAACATCATTGATAACATCAGAATTTGAACAGATTTTTGTCATGAAAGTTCTAGAAAATTGTCTCATCTTTCCAACAAAAAATGAATCGGTGCATTTGGACTTCTAGAACTCAAGATATGGGCTGAACACTGAATAATGTCTAGGCTGTAGGACAGATTCTGACTTCTCCGTTGTTGCTAAGATTTGGACTTCCAAACAACACAATTGAGTCTTGCACTCCAATAAATGTTTTAGGCCTATGTCTTAGCTTTCTAACCATATAAACCAAATTGAAATCCAAGATATACAGCTCTAGATATGACCCAATGACTGAACAATGTTCTAGTTTGGACTGAACCAACATCTCTTTTCTAAGTTTAACCTTCTCTTTGTCTTCTCAATTTCAGTAGTTCAACTCATCAATCAATCCTTTGATTTATGTGATATGTCTGCATTTAAGATGAACATTTACTATAAATTAAAGGTATCTTATAGCATCAGACTTGTTATTATAAAACATGTTTTAGTTAAGGAGTTATTGATACTTCAAGTGCAAAATGATGATATAAAACCTTGATAAAAATGCACTTTTAAGTACTAATCACTGATCACTTCCCCGAACTGGGAATGGATCAGTCCTGGCTCCTTGCCTTGGTCTCACTATTCTGAACCACATTTCAAAACCTTACACTTATTCCTATCCCCAGAATAGCAACCTAAGCTCTGATACCTAAATGGTATCGTCTCGCTTGAAAGCTAAGACATGAGGCTACAAGTTCTATGAATTAAGGAGAACCCAGTTCTGATTCCCTCATCCTCCTATCCGAAATCTTTCTAAAAGTCAGGAGACGAGTCTGTCCAGATTCGTCACCCCCTCCCCTTCACACATAACTTTCACAAACTACATTTTCTAGGTAAATTATCATGGTTTCACGTCCCCAATCACATACCACATATAAATTAACTTAATTTTAACAACAAATACTTTTCCTCCAATTCAAGTCTAAGAACCCTAATCTATAATTCACATCAAGGCATTAATTCATTATTGAATTTGAAATGACTTATAAGATCATGTTTAGAATACCTTACCCAGTACGAATTAAGGTTTTGATCGTCAACCAGTTGAAGATTTTTCAACTCCCTCCTTTCTTATCTAATGATGCCCTCCATCTTCTCTTCTTGATCAATTTCCTTGTTAATCCCTTGCCCACAAGTGTTTATTCCATCTATAAACCCTTAATCTTGGATGGTTTTCTTGAAATTTTGGTGTTTCTCTCTTGATTTTGCAAGAATGAATACAAAAACTCCATCTTTTCTTTCCTTATGATTTCTGCAGATTTTGGTGACAATAGGAGTATTTATGCCCTATAGTTTTTCTTATTTGCATTTAGGCCCCTACATCTTTTTTTTCTTCTTATAATTAAGTTATACCTCTTTTCATTTCTTATAATTTCACCCCACAACTTTTAGTTTAGTTTCTTTTCTTTAATTTAATCCAACCCTCAACATTTTCGGGTTGATTTATAATGTCTCGAAATATTTCATCCAGAAACTTATATTAAAAAATTTCTGAATTCTCATTTTTATTTAACCATATGCATGAATTTCTTCACTTTTATTTCTCATGTAATTAGTTTGCAATCTAAGCAACCTTTATTTTTCCCCGGGGTTTACATACTTAGTTAGATGCTATAGAAATTGGCCTCATTTCATCTTTGTTGCTTGTCCTCTTAGTTGGTTTCAGTTTCCTTTACAATTAGCCTAGGGGGTTTAGGTCATTTTTCTTAGGGACCCTTCATCATTTTCAGTTCTAGGTTTGAAGAACAAGGGGGCAAAAGGAGACTACATGACCCATACCTTTCAAATCTAAGTAGGTTTGAAAATTTTGTAGTATTTTCCCTCTCTCTTTCTCCTATTTTTCCCCTTCTTCTTCCTCTCTTGGTTCTTGTTTTTTTTTCTATCAGTTTCCTCCTACCCGTTTCAGCACCCTTTCCTCCCCCCTAAGCAGCTACTCAACCTTCATTCACGATCTCAACTCTCTCTCTCACATGTTCAAGAGGTATTATTTACTGGTTTTGGTTTGAATTATCGTTGGGAATAAGGAGGAAAAAAGAGACATACAACTGAACATGCAGCTGCTCCAGGCAAACTTTGGGAAGAGGAAGGGTCACCTTATCTCTCTCCTTACATTTATACTTCACATAAACTGAGGTGAGGTGTTTGGGGTTGGGTTAGAGGTGTTCTTGTCTGTGTTTTGATCTGTCTAAAACCAGTTTTACCCCTCCCTCTTGGCTTTTTAAGACAACCTAATTATTTTTCTAACTTTCAATTAGGCTGAGTCGTTGCCGATTCAGAAATTGACAGCGAAAACTACGTATCTGCCGATTCCGATTCAGAAATCGGAAGCAATAACTGCGTTGCTGCCGATTTAAAAATCGGCATCGGTGGTGAAGTTGTTTGGAACCCCTTGTTTTTTTGGTGTTTACATTCTCCCTCCCTAACATGAATTTCATCCTTGAAATTTAAGAGGTTTCATAATCTATACCTGGTAGTTCGAATAAATTGGGTATTTTTTCCTCATTTCAGACTCCCTCTCCCAAGTTTCCTCTTCTATTTAAGCATTTTTCCATAAGATTCTGATGATAGGGATCTTTTTGTTTCGTAGCTCCTTCACTTCCCAATCTAGTATCCTTATAGGCCTTAATTCGAGCGTTAAGTCTTCCTTGACTTCTACTGGAACTTGAGGTAGGATCCGGGCGGGGTCTACGTCAGCCTTCCTTAACAAGGAGACATGGAACACATCATGGACCTTGGCTAATTATGGGGGCAAGTCAACTTTGTAGGCTAATGGCCGCACTCTTTGCAAGATTTTGAAGGGTCCGATGAAGCGGCAAGTTAACTTCCCTTTCAATCCGAAATGTAACATGTTCTTCCACGGGGCTACCTTTAGGAACACCTGGTCCCCCGCATTGAACTCGAGAGGTCTCGTCCTCACATCAGTATACTTCTTCTGTTTATCCTGTGTGGCTTTCATGCGATCCCTGATGGTTCTCACTTTCTCTGTGGTGACTTGAACCAACTCCGCGCCATACAACTTCTGATCCCTAACTTCTTCCCAATATAAAGGAGTCCTGCACCTCCTACCATACAAGGCTTCATACGGGGCCATCTATAATGTGGCTTTGTGACTATTGTTATATGTGAACTCCACCGATGCTATGTGTTCCTCCTAATTTCCTCCAAATTCTAGCACACATGCCCGTAATAGGTGTTCCAAGACTTGGATGACTCTTTCCAATTGGCCATCAGTTTAAGGGTGAAATGTAGTGTCCATGTCCAATCTTGTCCCCAAGGCACGTTGTATGCTCGGCCAAAGTCAAGAGGTGAACCTAGGATCTCGATCCGATAAAATGGACACTGGAATCCCATGGACCCATATCACCTCATTTATGTAGATATTGGCAAGCTTGTCTACTGAGTCGGTCATCTTTATGGGCAAGAATAGTATGGATTTCATCAACTAATCTATGATGACCCATATCGCATCATTTCCTTTCCTCCCTCTGGGAAATCCCAACACAAAATCCATGGTGATCATCTCCCCTTCCATTCTGGAATTTGTAATGATTGTGAGGGTCCTGCAGGCCTTTGGTATTCAACCTTGACTTGTTGACATATCCCGCACTTAGACACATACTCAACTATTTCCCTTTTCATATTAGGCTATCAATAGAGGTGCTTCAGGTCTCGATAAATCTTAGTGCTGCCAGGATGTATGGAGAACTTGGACTCATGTGCTTCTTGTAGAACCATATGTTTGACTGTTTTGTCATTAAGCACGTACAACTATTGTTCCATCATCAATGATCCATCATCCGCTATCTAAAATTTCATTTCTACCCCGACCTCCATGTTATTCCTAATCTTGGACCCCTCACTGTCACGAAATTGGGCGTGTAATATTGTTCCTGATACGTTGGTCGCACCATTAGTTGGGCTACAAACCCACCTCCTATATTAATGCCTAATTCTATACCCATCTCTTTCAATTCCGCCAATTTCTGATCCTTTCCCATTATTAACTTACCCAAGGTAGCTTTATTTTTATGATTAAGGGCATCTGCCACCACGTTTGCTTTCCCCGGGTGGTATTCTATGGTGCAGTCATAATCCTTAATGAGCTATATCCACCTTGTTTGTCACATATTCAACTCCTTTTACGACATCAGATACTTCAAGCTCTTATGATCAGTAAACATTTGGGTTTGATACCTATACAAATAGTGTGTCCATATCCTCAAGGCAAATACTATAGTAGCCAACTCCATGTCGTGCACCGAGTAGTTCACCTCATGAGTCTTTAACTACCTTGATGCATAGGCGATCACGTTCCCATGTTGCATCAAAACATACCCCAATCCCTTTCCTGAGGCATCATTATAGACCACAAAACCCTCGGTCCCTAAGGGAAGTGTTAACACTGGAGTAGTGGTGAGCCTTCTCTTTAATTCTTGGAAGCTTTCCTCAAATTCTTCCGACCACACCCATTTCTTATTCTTCCTAGTTAGTTGGGTCAAAGGGGTTGCGATCAGGGAAAACCCTTAGATAAATCTCTGGTAGTATCCTGCTAGTCCTAGGAAACTACGTATTTCAGTGATCGAAGTTGGTCTTTCCCATTTCAAGACTGCTTCGACTTTTTGGGGGTCTACAAAAACATCTTCGGCTGATATGACGTGTCCTAGAAATGTCACTCTCTCTAGCTAAAATTCATATTTACTCAATTTTTCATACAACTAGCGATTCCTCAAGGTTTGTAAGGTCTGCCTCAAGTGTTCTTCATTTTCCTCGAAGGAATTTGAGTACATCAATGAATACCACCACAAACTTATCAAGGTATGGTTGGAAAACCCGATTTATTAAGTCCATGAAGAGGGCTAGGGTGTTCGTCAACCCGAACGGTAGCACCAAAAACTCATAGTGTCTGTAACGGGTTCTAAATGCGGTCTTTGCTACAACCGCTTCTTTAATCTTCATCTGATAGTACCATGATCTTAGATCTATCATCGAAAATGCCCTCGCTCCCTTTAATTGATCAAACAAATCATCTATCTAAGGTAACAAATACTTGTTTTTCATTGTTATTTTGTTCAACTGTCGATAATCAATACAAAGTCTATAGGTTCCATCTTTCTTTCTTACGAATAGAACCAGCGCTCCCTAAGGAGAATTATTGGGCCGTATAAACCCTTTATCTAACAATTCATGTAGTTGAGTCTTTAACTTGTTCAGTTCTGCCAGAGCCATCTGGTACGATTGTTGGGCTATGGGTGGGACTCCAGGAAAAGTGTCTATAGACACCTCTACCTCTCACTCCGGGGGAAGTCCTGGTAGTTCTTCGGGAAACACATATAGGAATTCCTTCACCACAGGAATATCCTTCAGTCATGGACCTTCATCATTAGAGTTTAAGATGTACGCGAGGTATCCCATACATCCCTTTCTCAAAAGTCTTTGGGCTGTTACAACTGATATTAAGGCGATCGGTTTGAGAATTCTCTTTCCCTAAAAAATCATCCTCTCGCCCTTAGGTGTTTGGAATGTAACAGTTTTAGCATAACAATCTATTAGAGCCTTGTATTTACTCAACCATTTCATGCCTAGGATTATGTCAAAATCATGCAACTCTAAGGGAATCAAGTCTACTTATGTTTCATACCCAGATAGACTAACCCCCACGTCTACATACATAATATTTGTTTCAACCATGTTTCCCATTGGAGTTCCAATTACGAACCCCTTCTCTACTACTTTTACTCCCTTACTCAATTTAGTGACAATTCTCCTAGCAATTAATAAGTGGGTGGCACCCGGATCAAACAACACATGCACACTAAAATTATTCATTAGTAGTGTATCTGCCACCACATCTGATGCAGCCCTGACCTCTTTTTGTGTTAGGTGGAAGACCCTCCCTAGGGTCCGATCATTTTATGCCCTCGGTCTCCCTCAACTGGAGTTTGCTCCTGATTGAGAAGATCCCACCGGCCTATCCATGGTGACTGAATGTTGGTGGCTCTGACTCGGCTACCTATAGCTCTATACCTGTCCAATGATCCTGTTAGGGCAGTCCTTCTTATAATGACCACTTCCACCACAGTAATGACACCCTTGCCTCAGATATTGATAGTGCCTCCACCTATGACCTTCTCCCCTGCACACAAAGCATCTCTTTGGAGAAACTGAGCAGTCCCCAAGGTGTTTTTGTCCACATTTTACACAAGAAGGATAGTCAACATCCTTGCAATCACTGGTCCTAGTTGAAGAGTTTGCCCTCGAGTACGACTGCCCAACCATCATTCTCCCACTTGACTGTTGGTGGGGTGATACCATCGAAATCCCCCTTTTCCTGTACTGCTCAAACACTCCACTTTTACCTTTCTTCGGAAGTGGTGGTCTGTCGCTGAAATAGTCCTCATCTTTTTTTTTGCCTAAACCCTAATGTCCCTGTTGGGTTTCTCCAATACAAACCTCCAAAGCTTGTGCAGCCTCAATCAACTCCCTCACGGATTTAAACCGTAAGGCGATCAATCCTTATCTCAAATCCTATCACAAACCATCTCTCAACTTCTCAATCATATGTTCCTCTATCGGCACATAGTATGGGGCGAACAGTGAGAGATCACGGAACCTCCTTTCATACTCCAATACCGATATATCACCTTGTCTTAATGCCAAGAACTCTTATTCCTTCTCCTTGCGATGGTACCTAGAATAAAACTGATTCTCAAACTCTGTCTTGAAGTCACTCCAAGTCAGTGTCTTGGTTGCACGCCTCAGCTGAACTATTTCCCACCATGTCATGGCCCTATCGGACAATAACTGGTTTGTATAATTTACCCTCAAACCCTCAAGTATGCTTATTTTAATCATGGTCTTTTATACCTTCCTAATCCATCTCCCGGCTATCTCTGCATCTTGTTCCCCCATATACGATTCACAACCCATTTCCCTCATACTCTTGACTAGTCGCACCAGTGGCACCATGTTGTCCGTGGTCGTGCTAGTCACAAGGGCTGCCTATAGAATTTGCATGGCATGAGTTGTTTGTGTCGTTGAGCCAGTCATGCCCTTCATCAGTGCTTTAACTATTTATACAAGGAGTCTCGTGTCTACACACTACGGGGGCACACCAGTTGGAATAGTTAACAGTTGTGCTTCTGATCTTTCTTGTTGCTCTACTACAACTGGGGGTACTTTCTTTATTAGGTTAGGCCTCCAGCTTTCCCCCGCTATCGCGACTCCCCCCTGCAAGTTTTCAGGTGGTATTACCAGAGCATGAGATGTCATATCGTCCAAAGGATCTTCCTCTTGACAACTTTGGGCACCTTGGCTCCCGCCCCTCCTTTCTAAGAAGGGCAACTCAGTTCGTGTCCCTTGTCGGGTGCGAATTGATTGGTACTTAAAAGTGCATTTTTATCAAGGTTTTATATCATCATTTTGCACTTAAAGCATCAATAACTCCTTAATTAAAGCATGTTTTATAATAACAAGTCTGATACTATAAGATACCTTTAATTTATGGTAAATGTTCATCTTAAATGCAGGCCTATCACATAAATCAAAGGATTGATTGATGAGTTTAACTACTGAAATTAAGAAGACAAAGAGAGGGTTAAGTTTAGAAAAGAGATGTTGGTTCAGTCCAAACTGGAACACTGTTAAGTCATTGGATCATATCTGAAGCTATAGATCTTGTATTTGAATTTGGTTTATATGGCTAAAAAGCTAAGACATAGGCCTAAAACATTCATGGGAAGTGAAAGACCCAATTCTATTGTTTGGAAGTCCAAATCTTAGCAACAATGAAGAAGTCGGAATCTGTCCTACAACACAGACACTATTTAGTGTTTAGCCTATATCTCGAGTTCTAGAAGTCCAAATACACTAATTCATTTTTTGTTGGAAAGCTAAGACAATTTCCTAGAACTTTCATGGGGACAATCTATTCAAATTATGACGTTAGCAATGATGTTTTGTTCAAACAAAATGATAAGGATTGTCACCAAGTCAAGATATGACCACCCACTCAACAATTAATCATCAAATCAATAGTTCCAAATTTTAGCCTATGAAAGGAGCTATTTGCCATGTATTTAGGCATCTTGGTTTGTAGATCAAGATCATGTTCTTGCTCTCTCTCTATATTTTTGTAATGCTTAAGTTTTGTTTATATTAATCTCTTGTTTATGCTTTTCATTTCCTTTCCTTTACTTAGTTAACTTATATCTTATTTATGTTCTTATCTTGTT
This sequence comes from Populus simonii, assembly GCA_007827005.2. Classification (NCBI taxonomy): domain Eukaryota; kingdom Viridiplantae; phylum Streptophyta; class Magnoliopsida; order Malpighiales; family Salicaceae; genus Populus; species Populus simonii. Next base: position 13,196,874 of record CM017467.2, read on the forward strand.
TATTTATGTTTCTCTTCTTCATTATGTTTAGTTAAGTTTATTATGTCAAGGTGAAAAGGTTACACTAAAGGTGTAAAAATAAGTATAGTATAAACTCAACATGGACTTTAATGTTTGATGCTAACATATTTTGTAGTTGTTATCTTGTTCACTCTTAATACTTTGCTTGTTAAATGGTTAATCTAGATTTATGTTATATAACCTTGGTACAACAAATATTTGGCACTTTCATAGCCCATACCGTATGGTATAACCGACACCGGTGCTATGCAAGGAACTTGATTTGTTGTTAACATAAGTTATAATCATGAATACCTGACAACATTTACAAGTATTAGCACTATTCTAATAAGATAACTAATGTAATCATGTTAACAATTTATAATCCGATTGGAACCTCCTTTGTGTGTTGTTTCTAGTTGAATAATAAGAGTTTATACTATACTTGTTTGAAATACTATTAGTGGATCCTCTAACCTTGACAATTATTTTTGTTTAATCCTTATATCAATATCACATCTCAAAGCTCTCTTCAACTTATTATTATTATTATTATTATTTATAAAGTTAACCTCCATGTGGTTCAACCCCGGTCTTGCCGGGTTATTTATTACTTCGACACTCCTATACTTAGGAGAAGACATCAATCTTTTGGTCATGTCACGCATCATCCTGAAATTTATCATAACAACACAATTATTAATGATCCTTAGGATCCAGACTAAAAGTTCTGATACCAATTGTAACAACCCGTTTTTCAAGCCCGATTACACACACACACACACACACACACACACACATACACACTTGACATAAATCGTGTTGGTTATCGGCGAGCCTGTTCCCTCACATCATCAAGATACAATCCATACACCAACAACAATCAACATTTCATTTAAAAGTGAATCTTACATAAACACATATTATTATGTTTGCATGATTAGAAGTTCACATTAAAAATATACATACATAGACATGATTTTGCATTCCTATCCTACCAATAGTCATCACGAATTTAAAAAAAATGGATCTAATAATAGTTATACATTCAGTACATTAATTCATACAAAATACATCGTGATTTAGAATGCAACTACATGATTCCTTGCAAAAGTAGGTTCCCGTGTATTGGGTTTCCTAGGCACTCGTTAGTGTGACGTCCCTGCTGTAGTACAAAACATTTATAAGAATGCGATTACTTAATAATAATAATGATAACAAGCAGTCTAACAGTTTAATGAAGCATTAATATTATCCCATGTTTGAAGCGTGACATTTGTAGTTCCTTTATGTACTTGGTTTGAATGGCTTGTATTACATATAAATACAACAATTCTTGAAATCAGCCATAATCTTAAATCCAGCTATTCTCTTAAGGCATCATTTGTCGAGGTTAACCATTCACTCGCCCCAGCCATCCATTTCGGATGCCATCAGCTGAAGCTAATCAACTGTTTGTCCCGGTTATCCATTAAGATACCATTAGCCGAATCTAATCAACCATTTGTCTCGGTCATCCATTCGGATGCCATTAGCCAAAGCTAATCAACCATTTGTCATTAGCCGAAGCTAATCATTCATTTGTCCCGGTCATCCATTCGGAAGCCATTAGCCGAAGCTAATCAATTGTTTGTCTCGGTCATCCATTCAGATGCCATTAGCCAAAGCTAATCAATCATTTACCATTAGTCGAAGCTAATCATTTATTTATCCCGGTCATCCATTCGGATGCCATTAGCCGAAGCTAATCAATCATTTGCCATTAGCCGAAACTAATCATTCATTTGTCCCGGTCATCCGTTCGGATGCCATTAGTCGAAGCTAATCAATTATTTGTCTCGATCATCCTTTCGGATGCCATTAGCCGAAGATAATCAATCATTTGCTATTAGCTGAAGCTAATCATTCATTTGTCTCGGTCATCCGTTCGGATGCCATTAGCCGAAACTAATCAATAGTTTGTCCCGGCATCCATTCGGATGCCATTAGCCGAAGCTAATCAATCATTTGTCAACATTAAAGCATTTGGCAATCTGTATCTATACTAACCCAATACGGTAACATTCATGATAAAGTATTCCATAATTCAATGTTATGAAAAAGGAAGGTGAAAGCCACCTACCTGCTCCACCTATTGGTTGTCGATGGTCCGATACCGACAACACCACCTAAGACATCAATGGTCACAAATCAGTACATTTGTATCTTTGAATCACATTCATCACCATACTTATTTTAAGAGGTCATATGTTTACATTCAAGTGTTCCACATTTTACACCATCATAGAATGAAATTGTTACAAGCATTTGAGTCATTTATGCCCAAGAGGTCTATCGTAGAAATCAGTAGCGAAAACTGACTCGCTGCAGGCCTAACAGTTCGGGAGTGAAAATTGGTTCAATGCAGGCTAACCAATTCAGCAATGAAAACTATTTCACTGCTGGCGCCACAATTTCGACAGCGAATGCTAATTCACTGCAGATAACTCAACTCCGGTAGCGAGTCACAAATTCACTGTAGACAACTTAATTCTGGTAGCGAGTCACAAATTCGCTACAGACAATACAACTTCGGCAACGAATCATAATTTCGCTGCAGAACACACATTTCGGCAGCGAATGTTAATTCGCTGCAAGCAACTCAATTTCAGCAGTGAATTACAAATTCGCTGCAAACAATTCAACTTCGGCAGCGAATGTTAATTTGCTCCAAACAACTCAATTTCAGCAGCGAATTTCAAATTCACTGCAAACACACAATTCAGCAGCGAATTTCAAATTAACTGCAAACACACAATTCAGCAGCGAATTTTAATTCATTGCAAACAACTCAATTTGGGCAGCGACTTTTAAATTGGCTTCAGACTGTACAACTTCAGCAGTGAACCCAAATTCGCTGTAAGACACATAATTGGGCAGCGAATGTTAATTCATTGCAAACAACTCAATTTTAGCAGTGAATTACGAATTCACTGTAGACAATTCAACTTTAGCAACGAACTCCAAATTCGCTGCAGAACACACAATTCGGCAGCGAATGTTAATTCGCTGCAAACAACTCAATTTCAGTAGCGAATATAAATTCGCTGCAAAACACACACATGCATTTTCAATTCCAGCATATAATATATCATCAAATCCCAGCAGAGTTACATGGTTTTAACATGAACACACACATGCATTTTCAATTCCAGCACACATTTATCATCAAATCCTAGTAGAGTCACATGATTTTAACGTGAACACACACATGCATCTTCTTACACAATGCATTTCAGCCAGCCCCATTGTTATGGCCGGCCCTCTACCAAGTTTTATTCTTTCCATTTTATTCATTATCTTTAGTTAGATGCTCTAGAAATTGGCCTCATTTCATCATTGTTACTTGTCCTCTTAGTTGTTTTCAGTTTCTTTTACAATTAGCCTAGGGGGTTTAGGTCAATTTTTCTTAGGGACCCTTCATCATTTTTAGTTCTAGGTTTGAAGAACAAGGGGGCAAAAGGAGACTACATGACCCATACCTTTCAAATCTAAGTAGGTCTGGTCAATTTTATAGTATTTTCCCTCTCTTTTTCTCTCGTTTTCCCCCTTCTTCTTCCTCTCTCAGTTCTCTTTTTTTTTTCCTATCAGTTTCCTCCCAACCGTTCCAACCCTCTTTTCTTCCCCCTAAACAGCTGCTCAGCCTTCATTCACGATCTCAACTCTCTCTCTCATATGTTCAAGAGGTATTCTTTCCTAGTTTTGGTTTGAATTATCATTAGGAAGAAGGAGGAAAAGAGAGACATACAGCTAAACATGCAGCTGCTGCAGGCAGACTTTGGGAAGAGGAAGGGTCACCTTCTCTCTCTCCTTGCCTTTATACTTCACAGAAACTGAGGTGGGGTGTTTGGGGTTGGGTTAGAGGTGTTCTTGTCTATGTTTTGGTCGATCTAAAACTGATTTTACCCCTCCTTTTTGGCTCCTTAAGACAGCCTGATTGTTTTCCTAACTTTCAAATAGGCTGAGTCGCTGCCGATTTAGAAATCGGCAGAAATAATTGCATCGCTGCCAATTCAGAAATTGGCAGCAATATCTGCGTCACTACCGATTCAGAAATCAACAACGAAAACTATGTCACTGCCGATTTAGAAATCAACAACGGCGGCCGGGCTGTTTGGACCCCTCTTTTTTTGGGTGTTTACAATTCAAGTCTAAAAACCCTAATCCAGAATTCAACATTAAAGCATCAATTCATAATTGAATTTGAAATGACTTATAGGACCATGTTTAGAACTCTTTACTTGGTGAGAATCAAGTCTTCGATCTTTAACCAGTTGAAAAGTTTTGACTTCCTCTTTTCTAATGACAGCTGGCCCTCCCTCTTCTCTTTTTGTTTAAATTTTCTTGTTAATCCCTTGCCCACAAGTGTTTATTCTACTTACAAACCCTTAATCTTGGATGGGTTCTTGAATTTTTTGTGTTTCTCTCTTGATTTGGGAAGAACAAATTCAAAAAGTCCCTCCCTTTTCCTTATGGTTGCTGCAGATTTTTGGTGAGGAGAGGAGTATTTATACTCCATAATTTCTCTTATTTGCACTTAGGCCCCATTTCCTTTAAGTGTATTACTTTTGCCCCCACATCTTTTTCTTCTAATAACTAAGCTACACCTCTTTTCATTCTTATAATTCCACCCCTCAACTTTTAGTTTAGTTCATTTTCTTTAATTTAATCCAACCCTCAATATTTTCGGGATAATTTATAATGTCTCGAAATATTTCGTCCGAAAGTTTATATTCAAAAATTTATGAATTCCCATTTGTATTTAAAGCTATACATGAATTTCTTCACTTTTATTTTCCATTTATTTATTTTGCAATTTAAGCAATCTTTATTTCTGAGGGTTTACAATTTATGTAAGGATTGAACAGAAAATTAAGATTTTTTAATGAAAAATCACAAACGGACCAATTTTACAATAACATGCAAAACTTTCAATCCGACTGTTAGATCAGGCTAAAGTTTTTCAAGGAGTCTTTTGACATGTTATTATACCATAGTTAAAAATGTCAAGTCAACTGAAGTTTAGGAAGAACTCGTGATTTAAGTAGAAAATCGGGTAGTCTACATGAAAAATCTAAAGAGGCATAACTATGTGGAAAACTTGTAAATAAATTGAATAGTGCCCCTTCCTTCCACATTAAAAATCCGACCAACCATTGTAAAAGGAGAAAAAAGAAAGAGCTTGAGAGGGTGAGAATCTTAGAGAGAATTCATTAAATTCAAGGGTTTTGGGTGATTTAAAACACATAAATCTTGAAAGGAACAAAGAAATTTAAGAGAAAAGGTAAAAGATTGAAGAGTTAGAATAGAAAACATAGAGAGAGAAAACTTGAAACAGAGAGAGAGAGAGAGAGAGAGAGAGAGAGAGAGAGAGAAGGCTTGAATTTGAAAGTGAGGAAGAAGAAATGGGGGAAATGGCTAGAAAAATTAACTTAACTTGCCATGGAAACTACGGGTAAGTGATTATTATGCTTGATTTCTCTTGTTTTGATGTGTAGTTGAAAGAACTAAAAAGTTAGTGTGTTGTGTGGTTTGGGCTAGGGTTTAGAAAGTTGAAAGATGGATGTTTTGTTTGTTTAAATGTGATTATTGATTGTGAATGATGTTATTAATGCTTGAAAGTGTGTTAGAAACTAAAGAAATTTCATGTAAATTTAAGGAAAGAAAAGATAGAGATTTCTTGTCATGGTTAGTTGAGATTATGTTGAAATCATGTTGTATGGTCATATATAATATTATTAATGTATGGAAACAAGAAGGGAAAATAAAAGAATCCATTCAGAGTATAATTTAGACTTGGATGAAACTTAGTAGTAAAGGTGGAGGAAAATTGATTTGAAATTCTTGATTTAAATGGCTTTGGAATAAATATTTGAATGTTGAAAAGATATGTTTAAAGAATGGATTAGGTGAAAATTTCATGAAAAATAGAAAATAGAACTTTGATTCTTTTATTAGGGTGATTTGGCCAAATAGGCCTTTTAAAGGGGAGGATAGATTGACTTAAACCATGTATGTAATTATCATTGAAATGTACTTTTGAACTTAGTTATGTTAAGTTAAGTTGAATTATGTTGAGTTAAGTTGAATCATGGAAGCAATTTTAGGAAAAAATCATGGGTGGTGTTGAATGTAGTTTAATCATGAATATTTTGACTATTAAAATTCTAGCTAAATTTAGAGCTTAAAAACAATTTAATCTAGAGTTAGCTTCTTTATAAAAGTTATAGATATAGATTTTAGCTTTCAAATAAAATTGGTCATCCATTAAACCAAATTATATAACTTCAGATATCAGTTAAAAACTAAGTGAAGGTCTAATCTAATATAACTTTGTAGAGATTTTGAGTGCTACTTTTATGGTTGATTTTGAGCTTTAGAACGATGCAATTTGGAGTTTATTTTTTTTATATATATAAAAGTTGTAGATATGGATTTTTTTTCAAATGAAACTATTCTTAATTAATTCAAAGTTATATAACTCCATATATGAGCTAAAAACTAGGAAAAGGTCCAGGCTGTCATAAAACTAGACAAATTTCTTACACTATTGTAATAAGTGATTTAGATGTAGATGTGTAGATGGAAAAACTCAATGTTGCTTCCTTCATGAAAGTTGTATCACTATATCTTAGCTTTCCATGGAAATAAACCGCACTTAAAACTGAGTTCTACAACTTTAGTTATGATTAAAACACCAAAACATATTTGGGGTTAGATGGAATAAACTGGCTAGGACTAATCAATTTCTAATATTTGAATTGATAAGAATAAGAATGAATATTAAAAATGTGTATGTGTATGAATTTTTATGGATTTTCCTTGTTAATGGTTTGAAAATAATAGTTGAATGAGACATGAAATTGAAATAATGGTGTTGGTTGTATTGTTGATGGTAATTATATCCCTGGTGGTATAGGGAAGGCTACGAGAACAAAACAATAGCAGGGAGTAGCATAACGTACACAAGTTTAAGGTAGATGCACTACACCTTTTTCTTCTTATAGAATTTCTTAAGCTTTTAGAACTGCAAATTCTTTAAAAGCGCATGTCTTTATATGAATGTTATTTAAGAAAATGTTGATCGATTAACTGTCCTGAATAGAGCTAGTGATGTCAATGTGATTGACATATGGAAACATGTTTATGCATTTATATATAAAGTATTGATTTTGATTAACAAAGTGAACTTGATATATGTATATAATGGATATGTAACTGTTCAGATGTGAATGCCATGAAAAGATTAAATTGACCAGCTGCTCTAAGTAGAGCTAGTGATATTAGTGAGATCGATGACCGGGATATTTGATGAACTAGCCGCCTTAAGTAGAGCTAGTGGCATTAGTGAGACTAATGACCAAGATATTTGATTAACTAGTTATCTTAAGTGTAGCTAGTGGTATCAGTGAGGTTGATGATTGAAATATTTGATTGACTAGTTGTATTAAGTAGAGCTAGTGACATTAGTAAGACTAATGACTATAATGTTTGATTGACCAACTATTTGAAATGAGTTAGTGGCATCAGTAAGACTAATATCCAGAACATTTGATTAACTAGCTGCCATGAGTGGAGCTAGTGGCATCAGTGAGACTGATGACCAGGATATTTGATTTGACTAGCTGCTCTAAATGGAACTAGTGACATCAATGCATCTGATTGCCGTGACATTTGATTCACTATCTGATTTCCTAGTATTCTAAAGAGAATAATTGAATAAGACAAGATGCTGATTTATATATATATATAAAAAGAGGTAAATATAACTTTGAGGAGCATAAAGGATGGAGGAAGGAAATTTAATAATGCGAAAGACCCTACAAGTTAGAGGAACCCATTTAATAATTGGAGAATAAGAATAGAGGGCATGTTAGTAAACACAACCTTAGAGTGTTAGAGGCTAATTAAGCAAATAAATTATATTTATGTGTGGATTGAATTTGAAAAGGGTTTTAGCAGCCCAAATAAGGTTAAACCAATAATGGTTAATGATCTAGATGCATTAAAATGTTGGTTGTTCCAGCAATGGGTTTATGTGTGATTTATGGCTATTTTAATAATGTGATGTATAAAGTTTAAAAGTTGTATTTGGAACAATAATGAGGATGCATCAAAAGAGTTACTTGATAGCTCAAAAGAAGAATTGAGGACTATTTTGGGGTTATTGGGTAATAAAGGTATAGTATTTTAAGGAGCTGTTAAGTTAGTTATCATGGTATTATACTGGCAATCAAGGCATTGATCTAGGAACTAATAAAAGTGAGATATATAGATAATGTGATAGACATTCCATAGTCATTATGTATAGTTAACTACTTGGTATATTGATTAAAAATTGTTGGGAATTGTACGATTAGACACAAGATGGTACTTGTTCCTTGGGGAACTATGTGATGCATACCTAAGGGAGGGATTTACTTCCAACTTGACATGATAAGGTAGATGATTTCACAAATAAACATCACGGGTAGCGAACCTTTAAGAGAAGATTTAGGAAGTATATCTTAAGATGGTTATGGGTACGAGGCGTGACTTCAAGTATGAAAATACACTTCTGAATTGTCATGATAGTAAAAATATATAGCATGTATGTTAAGTTAACGTGTACGTATGATCCATTAATGGTAATATCAAGACAATGAAAGTAAGAAGAAAGTAAAGGACTTTACCAAAGAAAAAAAGTGTAATGACCTAGTATAGGTTATGGAGCAGGGGGTGTTTACTAGTATATGGTTAGAGTGTCTAAGACAAGGTTATAAAGTAATATTTTTGAATCTTATATAAAGCCTAGTATTGTAAATTACCCAGCATATCTTTCTAGTGGATAAACTAGGCATAATGAACTTGTTGATGTAAAAAAAAAGGATTATGTCATTATTTATAAGTATTGAACTTGAAATGATGAAGCAAGTTGATGTGTGGATTTGATATTAAGTGATTCATGTCATTGTATTCTTATGTTATATCTTATGTTATATATAGTTGATTGCAAGTGCTTCTTAGAATTAAATAGAATTGTAGATTTCAAATATACCCTTTTATTTAAAGTAATAATATGTAATAATAGACATGCTAGATTTCTTTTGATATGAACCGCGATGCTAATCTTTGGGTGATGTAAACAAGACTAATATTAACAATGCAAGTATCGTAACTTTTGCTTTTTATTATTGTGCTGTAATTCAACATTCGATTTACTCTTGTATATTAAATTAATTATACATGCAAATAAATTATAACATTTCTTATATACTTAATTCTTAATGTTATTTGCTAAATAGATTGGAAAAAAATGAGACCGTGTTGTTGATATGTATGCAAATATCAATAACTTGGAAATATCTTGTTTTAAATGAAACTCTATCGAAATTTCACAAGATATTTAATTAGTTTTAAAGAGTTTAGAACCACGAGAATATGAAACTATGCTTAATTTGGGAAAACATTACCCTGTGTTTCATTGAGTTCAACGCTCAAAAGGTTTTAAAATTGTGGGTTGTTACAATATATCTTTATCTATGCATGTTTCTCAACTTCATGACTTAGGCCTTATTTGTTTGCTATAAAAAGTTTTCTTAAAATATTTTCTTGACTTCCTCATGTTTTGCTGCATTGTGGAAAGCTAGTCAACAAAAATTTACTTTCTGGTATAAAAAAACATAAATTATAGATGGAGAAAAGTGTTTTCAGTTTAAAAAATTGAAAAACACTTTCCATGAAGGACCCAAAAATTAAAATTGTACAATGCTTCGTTATTCTTATATATATATAAATTTTTTGAAAATATAATATTATTAAAAAATAATAAATTACTAATATATTTATATAGGAAATAATATATTTGGATATATTAATATACAATATAAAAGTATATTAATTTGGTATTTTAGTGCATATACTACTTTAATTTAGATAATATTGTTATAAAATACATTCGAATACAAAACATGTTGCATTATACAATAATTATACATTTTAAATCATATAAATTGTGTTATAAAATTAGGATACCATGGAAAAATAATTTATTTTCAATGTTCTTTAAACACCAAAAATGGTCATATGTCTATAATATTATATTTAACATATTTATATTATATGTATAGTTAAATTTTATAAAATAAACTATATATAAATATATCATATAATAAATGTTTTTTTTTCCATCATCACACTTTTTTATCTCATTTTTTTTAAGTGGTCAAATAGTTACAGTTAATGTTCTATATATATTAGATAAACTTGAAAAAAAAAGTTAAAACATTAATAAATAATTTTTCAACTTATTTTTCATAATATAGTTAAATACTGAAAAATATTTTTCAACTTATTTTTTTATGATACTGCCAACACATTAAAAAATAATCAACTTTTTAAAAATTCACTTTATGGAAACCATTGTCCAAAAGAAAATTATTTTTTAGCAAAAAAACAACGCCTTAATTTTTAGTTAGCATAAAAATCTATTTTTAGCATTTATTGGCATATAATCCTTAATCTATTTTATTAAATATATGCATTAGATTTTCAGTTCATGATTAAAAATTTTCTTATTACTAGAAAACATGTTAGTATCGTTTGGATATTTTTAAAAACATTATTCAACCTTTTAATCTAATGTTAAAAACCTTTTCCAAAAAATTAACCAATATAAAAATTTAATGATAAATTTTGTTAATCTAAAAATTTAAATACCCATATCTCTTAATTTCTAATAAAGTTGTCTAATTTAAATGTCTATAAATTTCTTGCATTGAAAGCTTTTATTTGATGATCATCAAATAGTTATGTGATACTTTAAAAGAAGTGTAAGTTAAATTCTTACACTAAATAATATAATTATTGAGTATAATAGTAAGCAAAGATCATTCCCATACAAGGTTGTTTCCAATTAACAAGTTATTAGCTCAGGATATACAAAAAGCTCTAATATGACCAATAAAGAAAATGAAACTCAAGAACCCAGAAATGTCTATTAAATATTAATCTAAGTTAATTAGGATAATATATATATATATATATATATATATATATATATATATATATATATATATATATATATATATATATAAAGAAGATTCTTTCTGTTCATGTGAACAACATGAATGGTGAAACTCTTTTTTTCTTTTTTTTTCTTCCTTAAATTTTTTTTATAATTGTTCATGTTGTCCTTAAATTGTTGAAGTCAATTGGATCATATTAATATAATTTTTAAATAATTGACTTTTAAACTTAACCCAAGTAAAAAGTTGGTGAAGAGTTTTTTCTTTGTTTATTTTTTTATATATAATTTTTTAGTAGTTGATTGTGTTGTTTTTTGACCAATTAAATAAATTAAGATATCTAAAACACCTTTTACATAATTAAATTTTAAACTCATACTAAATAAAAATCAAATCAAAAGATTTTAAATTTGATTTATTATACTTAGATTTAATAATAATATTAAATAATTGTATACAACCTAGATATTTTTTATTATATTTAAAAACAATTTGATCGAGTGCTAGTTGCATGTAACTGACTTTACGTCTATTCAAGATTTATTTCATTAGAACCCAACCCGAGTTTGTCGTTACTGAAAAGAAAAAAGAAAAAAAGAAAAAAAAATACTACACACACACACGCATGCTAATACTTCTCTAGGTCCCCTCTTCCGAAGACTCGTACGTGAATGATATGATAGTTGATTCAACAAGAAGGTCAATACAATCATTGTGGGTTTACATAAATCTGCAAACAATTTTCACGTGGTTAATGTCATCGCCATTTTCTTCTTCATCATCATCAAGAACTACAACGACCGGTGCTTCCACTACACCCACACGTACGTTATATCTTCGATGTGTTCTATCGACAAGATCTCAAGACTGATCGCAGGCTTCAGTTTACACATTTTATTTGCTGCATAGGAGATTTTGTAGTCTTCCTAGGATATTATGCGAATCACGTAATTTAATTATGTAGTCACACAATCTATAATAAGATTAATAACAGAAAGCTTAAAATAGTCTAATAAAAATTTAATACAATGAAAACATATCTCAAGAATACCACATATCATATTTGAGATTATTCCAATATCATTTGTTCTGAATTTCAATTCAGGTGTAAATTGAACATGAGTATATTGTGTACTAGTGTCAATTGTTTCGAATAGGGATCCAAGATTCACATCGAAGCTATAGCCAGTCTACAATGGGCTTCAGGCACCAAATTGAACCTGAGTACTGCATTCCATCCTCAGACTGATGGTCAATCTAAGAGAACTATTTAGATTCTTGAAGACCTTCTAAGAACTTATAGATAGAATCGGACCTGTTGCTTACCGATTGAATTTTCCCACACAATTGGATAAGATCCAAAATGTATTTCATGTATCACTATTGCGGAAAGCAAAGGTAGACCCCTCAAGGGTGTTGCCACAGGTTCCTATCAAAGTTAAGGGAGATTTAACCTTGAAAACCAAGCCGATCAAGGTTCTGGAGTGGGTGAGAAGGTGTTAAGGAATAAGAGAGTTTCATTGGTAAAGGTGTTATGGAGGAGCTCTCAAATAGAGAAAGCTCTCAAATAGAGAAAGACATGGGAAAAGGAAGCAGAGATGAAGGAGAAGTATCCGCATCTATTCAAGGATGCAGGTGTGAATCAAAATTTTGAGGTCAAAATTTCTTTTAGGAGAGGAGAATGTAAACCCCAGGTGTAAATTCAACGTAAAATTGAAGAAATGTTTTAAATTGGATATAGAAAATAAAATGAATGGTGTATGAATTTTGATATATAGGACACAAATATATATATTAAGGGTAAGGATACAAAAATTGATCCTAAATCATCGTTTGTAATGTTGATTAAGAAATGTAAACCTGATACAACTTAGGAGTTCCATAAAAATTCTAAAGGAGGTGTATAAGAAAATTAAACAAATAAATTATGAAAATTGGGGATTTGATACTTGCAATAAGGGAAAGAATATGGACCTTTGAAATTCAGAAAAAATGGTTAGCAAATAAATTTTAAAATAGAAGTGCGAAAAATGCCTGAAAAATAAAAAAGTTCAAAATGTGAATTAAATTTAAACGGAAGTGATTTATGAGGAAAGAAAGGTACTGGGGTATAAATTAATGAATTTTGATAATGCCTATTGAAAATCGATATTAAAAATATACTAGGATGGGGGAAATAATGCTGATAACTATAAAAATTACTATTTGAAAGAACATAGTGGAAATTTGTCAAATTGTTGCCTATATAAGGCTTGTTATGGCCAATCATAGAGAATAGAGAAGGAAGAGATGGAAAAACTCCATTATGGTTGAAAATTCTTGAGAAAATCTAGAGAAAAACAAGGAAAAAGAAAAGAGTTAGTGATATTAAATGATTTAGGCAACAAAATCCTTTAGATTTAAAGTGTTTTGAGAGAAGAAATCTGGGAATAGAGTGAGGAGAAAGTGGTGGCAACAATAACCAAGGAAGAAGAGGTGGAAATCATTGATTGGTTAACAATGGGAGCTTAGATTACTCATTGGTAAGGTGTCCCCACATCCATTTAGCAAGTTCTTACAATAATTGTTAAATTTCCATTGAATTTTTCATCAAATTAAGATTAGGGTTCATGATGAATTTGAGGGAAAATGAGATATTGAATTAAATTGATGTTTGTGACATAGAATAAGGTTGAAATGAGTTGAAATAAAAAGTAATTTTGAAACAAAATTTATAGCTCTTTACTAAGTGTATGGCTGGCCAATAATGTAGGAAGAAGAAGGGTGTTTTATTTGAATATTTGACTTGATGATGTGTGTTTATATGAATTAAAATAATGAGAAATACATGATGGAATAACAATTAAGGTGTTAGAGAGGATTGAGAAGAGTGTTGATTGATTAGTTAATGAAATTGGGCAAACAAATTCTTAGAAGGTGTTTGTAGCATCATTATAGTGTATATAACATGGCAAGGAATTGGTTTGAATGAGGATAAGTTAAATTGGTGATGTGTGAATATTTACGGAATTGTCAACGAAACTAGACAGTTTTTGTCTCTTGGTCTTCTAGAGGGAATTCGAACATGGAAATGAGGGAATTTGGACTAAGTCTCTGCATAGAAATTATAGCCTTGGATTTTAGTTATCCAAGAGAGTTGACCTTGCTTACTTTTGAGTTTTAAAACTCTAGTTATGGGCTAATAACCGAGAGGAGAATAGGACAGACCCTACTGGACAGTTGGTCATCTTCTGGATAACGAGTGGTTTTGAGGGCTTTAGGAGAAGAACTAGGTTCTTCTCCCTTTAGTGGACTTATAACTTTGTGTTTTATTTTCCAAAGAATTAAAACATGCCTTGAGACAAACTATTTAATGTTAGTTATGGATGAAACACAAAACAGTGTTTGAATGAGGAATTATACCGACTGTAATGTTGATTTGCATTTTTGTTAAAGAACTTAAGGAAAAGATTTAATTGGAACATAAAACGTAAATTTAAAGAAATAAGGATAATAACAAATGAGATGATTAAAAAGGAATTGTATAGATTATTGATTTAGAAGGAATAGATGCTTGTGAGTAATGACGTGGTATGTCTGATAATGCAGGGGAGCCAGAAGACCCAGACAGCAGTCGGGAACTACCAGTCAAGCTTTTACAGTAGATAAGTGGCCAACACCTAAGGCTTTTTATTTTCTACCATTTTAAATTAGCTAGGTATATAAGTGATTTAAACATGGTGATATATATATATATATATATATATATATATATATATATGATTTAAATTTGGTAGACTATGTCTATGTGATCGGTATGAATAGAATGTTGTGATGACATTGATTAGCCATCCCGGAAATTAGGAGAGCTAATGGTATCAATAGGGTTCCTTCGGTACCAGCATTTCAGATAGCATTGATTAGTTATCCGGGTTTGGATAGCTAATGGTATCAATAGGATTCCATTGGTGTCGGCATTCCAAAATTTGATTAATTGATCCTGGGTAATTGGGTGACTAATAATATTAGTAACGATTACTAACATCGGTATGGTTACTCCCGGTTAAGGGAGAAAGATAAATTGATTAACTATTCAGGGTAAAAAATAGTTAATGATATTAATGGGTCACATTTGCATCGACAACCATTTGTGGTGTGATTAGCTAGTCCAAGTATAGAGGCTAATGATGTCAAGGGTTCTTAACATTGGCAACTTAGATGGTAAACCAGATATGGATAAGAATTGATTAACTATTTCAGGTTAGGAATAATTAATGATATAAATCGATTGTATTGATATTGACACTTGAATGCAATTGATTAGTCTAACCCGGTAATGAGAGACTAATGATACTAATGAAATTCATTAGTATCGGCAATTAATTTCTGGAGAATGGGAGGAATAGTGTTAATTAGTTATTCCAAAAAAACGAGATAAGTTAATGATATCGAGAGACGAATATCTTGGTATCAAATGGGGATTGATCTATAAAGAGATGGTGTTCAAAATCATTTTAGTCGTGTTGTGATTTTCAAGATGAAATTATTCTCGGTAATTAATTAGGATATTAGATGTAAAATACATATTGTAAAGAAGTCTATGTCTAAATTTTATATGTCAAAAGAAATGCCATGAAAATTATTACCTATTGTTATTATTATCGTTGTTGTTACCTTTTTATATTTATATGTAAATGTTATTTGTTATTTTTCAGGTCCATCGGGGTCACTTCATGAGTGATCTTAATTTAGCTATCTTTTGCTATGTAATTATGTTGTAATTCAAGACACTTACCTCATAAACTTAAAATGTAGTAGTGACACATAAATTCGGATGTATGACTTTAATCTAATGATGTAATTCTAAGTACCTATTTTAACCATACATGTTTATAGTTGAAATTGGATCCTTCAATTGAATTTTATGATATGTTATTATTACACATGATATAGTTTATGTAATGATAATATGTAGCAATTAAATTATGCATTATTTTCTTTTGCAAACTTGAATTTTGTAATATTATTGAATAAGATGTGTTGTGTTAATGATGATGAGTTTGGTTGAGATCCAGGATGACTGGATCGGGTTGTGAAATGACATAAGAAGTGTAAATCTAGTATTGTTACTAACTTGAAACCTCTCGGTATAGGGGAGACTCCGCTGAAATTTCGATGGATTTTAAAATAAAAAATTCATGAAATTTCCAATGACCTGTTTTGTGTTGTTCCAGAAATTGAGATTGTTACAAACTTGAGCTTCTAACTAGGGTGATGAAGGATCTAAAAGATGAGATAGCTTCAATAAAATAACAAAGTAGTAGGATATATGGATTGAGAATGAGGGCTGATTGGAGAGGAAACACCATCTGAAGGGCCAAACTAAATGTTAAAAATAACTTTGATGAAAACACATATGTACATGATGATGACCATGACTTTGCATTCATGGGTAATAGAGATCAATTTGGGCAAACTCGAAGCTGAAAGATAGTTAGTTTCGGCTAAAGTGGAACTTATAGTCAAAAGAAGAACATCTTCCATACACGTTGCCATGTATAAAACAAGGTGTATAGTTTGATTATAGATTATGGAAGTTGAGTTAATGTAGTTAGATCGTGGAATTTGTGTACAATTAAGCATAATATACCTTAAAGGTTGTAATTGTTGAATGATTGTGGTGAGATGAAAGTGACTAAGCAAGTTTTGATTCCGTTTTCAATTGGAAAGTATGTTGACGAGATTCTATATGATGTGGTTCCAATGCATGAAAGTCACATTTTGTTGAGGAGAACTTGACATTTTAATAGAAAGGCTAGACATGATAAATTTAAAAATAAGTATTCTTTTGAGAAGGATGGAAGGACATACATGCTTGCATCATTGTAACCTAAACAAGTTTATGAAAAAATTGAAATTGAAAAAGAAAAGTGAAGCTGGAATAATAGTACAACAATATGAGGTTGTGATTACCATGCAAAAATATGTACAGAAGTGGTTAGTAAGACGTGCATATCTTAAATTATTATCAACTACTACTTTCATACAATGTTGTTGGAGGGAAGTGTAGACAAGAAAAGAACTCCAAAATCTTCAATAAGAGGCTAAATAATTGTTCATTATATTTATAGATGATTTGAGGATGAATCATCTTGAAAAGAAAGGGAGTGATATGATCCAAGCAAGGTCAAATTCAAGTTTTGGAGTAAAATTTTCTATATTCTAGTTTTATGCTATCAAGAATAACTTTCAACTCAACCGTTAGATTAAGCTTAAATTCTTATAAGAGTTGTTAGATAAATTGTTCTATGTTGGGGTAAAATTTTAGATCAATCAGAGGTTAGGAAGACCTTGTGATATAGGTCAGAACATGCTGTATAAATTTTGTTATTTATTTTCTTTTGACTTGTGGACTTTGTATTTAGTAAGGATCATTCTCTTACAAGGATATAAAAACTTATTTTGGAAATTTCCTAGTTTTACAAGAATCTTTAATGGGTTACAACATAATTTTTAAATATGGCAATGATTCATTAATGTTTCAAAATCCTTTTTTTATAAGGATATTTTATTCATCCTAACTACACAAAGAAATAAGATATGGTGGTATTTAATGGCAGATTAGTTAGCTTATTTTAGGGAGTTTGTTAATTCTACAAGGAAGGTTAAAGGAAGGTAACAAGGGTTTCCATACTTTGAGAGGATTCTTTAAAGCTATAATTAATTATCCTAGACAAACAAGAAAACTAAAAGAGAGATAACTTCAGCAATCAATTTCCTTGCTTATGTTAGATATCTAAATGTGGCAACAAAGATCCTAGAGTTTCTAGAATGAAAATTTCATTTATGACATTATTTAAACTAGAAAATTTATCTATCTTAGTATATTTTTCTTAATTAGGTAACAATTTTAGTTTATGCGTTAGATATGTTATATGTATTATTTTCTTCATGTTTAGGCTTAGTTAACACGCTTTGGGTTTATTACAAGTGGGTAAATATTAGCTCACAAGTTTTGAGTCCATTAAAGTTCTAAGTTGAACTATTATATATAGTTTTGTAAGTTGAAATTATTATATATTAGCAACCATGGATTTATATAAAATTTTGTAAGCTGAACATTGCGTTATGCAATATGTTTTCTTTACTAGGATAGAAAATAAATTTGATTTAATTAAGATCAATTGACTTTGTGATGTTTTTTTTACACTTCTTGTTCGTAAATTAATATTTATTAGGTGAGAGTCTTATTCTAATAATACTAGTACAGTGAGATTAGTTTTGATTGTATGATACTCCTAACAAATTTATTTTAATTTTTCAAAAGTTATTATTAATCGATCTTATTATGATACGTGACCATGTTGATCACGAGGATGGCTTCAGCATATGCTTGTTAAAAATTAATACACGTACAAGTTGCTTGGATTCTAATGTACACGGCAGAAACCACTATGACAATAACCAGGCACAACCACCAAGAATATTCGAAATGCATCAATATCTCTTCAGCAGATTGTTGAGGGGACACATCCAAAAATGTGACAGGAATTGCTAGCCGAATTACATGGGGCACTAACAAAGAATCAAAGATGCCAATGTTGGTGCAACCAGCTGCAAAGCCAAAAACCACATCTTTTCTTTACAATTTTGGGATGTGAAGAACTTAAAGTAAAGGTAGCGATTTCCCCGTTCAAGTTTACCTTTGTTTCTTATTGGAGGCTTACAAATATCACATTAAGTAATTTTTGGTGGCTAAGACTGCAATCTGAGTTAAGTGTTATATCTGATGCGAACTCTTGCCAGATATATAAATGGCAATTCAATAAATTGAGTCTAGCGCTATGCTTGACTCAGTTCCACCTTCTTTATGCTTTTTGCCTTTTTTTTTGTTTTTTTTTTTTTATAACTCGGGGTGTTTCGGCCAGTTTATATGCACCACGACTAATTTTCAGATGCCCAGTAGATAAATAAGGCACCGCAAAAATGACAAATATATACATAAAAATTCAAACCTAGGATGTAGAGGTAAAATATTTCCTGCTAAAATTGCTAGGCCACCAACCTGGGTGCGGCTTTTTACCTCTTGACTTGCTGACTAATTGCTTGATTGGGATGTCATGAAAGCCACTGCCTGCCGGATGTAATTAGTTAATTAGTAAATGGAAGTTGTGTCATTTACACCCTCATGAAACATTCCACCCTCGGTCTTTAATTTCAATCATAATATAAATACAGTTTCCACCATGCGTGAAGTACAAGATCAAAATTCACGTAGTAATTATGATCGCTTAGACAATAATTAAGAGGTTCAACAAGGAAAAGTAATCATAGTAATTAAGGGAGAGGAAACTTATATATATATATATATATATATATATATATATATATATATATATATATATATATGTGCTAAAGTATCATATTGTACGTAATCATAGAAAATCAATTGTTCGCTTATGTAAATGGATCCGTCCTCATATATTGTGGTAAATTTTTTAATGGTCTTGTTTTCTGGCTGTCCCATTGGGAGACAATAAGTGGTCTTGATTTTGATGAAAGATCGAGAACATGTATTTTTGGTTAATTTGTTCAGATCTTATTCGCTGTATTACAGGTTGAAAATCTTGGAGCAATATTTTTCTACAATTATTATCACCTTGAAATTAAAGCAGCGCTTCCCACAATGAACAAATTTATTGCTGGTACGTGAGATGCTTTTGGTGAAGGCTGCTCCATAAGAAAGATGATACATTATTTTTGCCTAATGTTTTCAGTGAATGATTCTTCTGTAGACTTTCTATAGGTGAAAAATATTCGTTTTCTCAGGTTAGATTGTGGTCTCTACTCTCTGGTCTTACTGGCTTTCCTCCTTCCAGTTCCACCATGTAGTGGGGGTAGACAGGAGATCATGAATCTTGCCGGTAGATTTTTTTTTTTAGAGGAATTTTGGCTGGATTCAATTATACACGTCGTCCTTCAATTTCAATCGAATAAAATATGGTTTATATGCATAGGCCTATAATTATTATGGGTTGAAATTTTGCTACTTTTTCGAAATTAAGTCAATAAAAAGAGAAATTTGTGTGCATGACTTGACTTGTATATTTTTTTATTGAATATCTTTTTTCTTTTTTTCTTTTTTTAACCCGGGGTGTTCGGGCTAGCTTACGCGCACCACAACTAATCTCCGGACCCACTGAACACCCTGCAAGCCCAGCAGACAGGTAAGACACCGCGAGGATGATAGGCGTGCACGCTAGGGCTCGAACCCAGGTGACAGAGGCAAGGAGAAAACCTTGCCTCTGCCGCTGGGCTAGAAGCCCTGGTGCTGAATATCTTTTTTTCTCTTTAATAACATATATGTACTTATAAGTCAATCATCTATACATATTGTAGAATACATATAATTTTGAAAAACTAATAATTAATGAGACTCAAATCTATATATAACCTCCATTGAATAAATATTCTACTAAACTTAGCTAAACTCTCAAGAGTGTCCATGTCTTTGACGAAAATGAGATCGTCTATCTAATATATATTGGTGTGCAAGCCCTAAATTGACATACCCCTCTTAAAATAAATAACAACAACAATAATAATAAAATAAAATAAAAAACTTGTAGCGCTTATGTTAGGCACTTTTTTGAGCTTCTAAAGTATATTTTTTTAGTCTGGGTTTTAATGCCCATAAATTTGTAAGTGGACTAAATTCCCATCCCTTGTGCTTACTGCCTGGGCCTATTATGACATTTAATTGCAACGAATTTCCTGCTTAGTTCGTGCAAAGCAATAAATAAATAAACAAAGAGAAAGTGTTAAATAAATAAAATCATAACCGGAATACGTCCGAGATGTTTATTTTTTCCTTGATCACTAAAGTTAAACTATTAGATCAAACTATAATAAGTAAACTCCAGCTCTTTATCTTGACGATGAGAAAGAGTAGTCGCACATTAAAAAATTAAAAAGAAAAAAAAAAAAGAAACTCTTTGTGAAGAACAAATACGTGATCAAAATGGGCACAAATGAGGTGCCACGCAAACAAAGCCCTAACTAGGATCTTTCTTGACGTAGTTAAAAGGACCACGAGGTGAGTTTGGCACTTTCAGTGAGAGTGACTACTCAACTTTCCTCGTTCTTGAGTCGGAGATTGGATGAGGACATGGTGCATTTTTTCTTGTCTTGTCTAAGCTTTGTTTGGGAAACTCTCATTACCTAAATTTACAAAAACACGAGCCTGCCTGGTGAAATATGGACTAAATTACAAAGTCATCATTACCACAAGCATGGCTTCTTAAAGTCAAAAAGAATGTTCTTTAATTTTCCCCTTCCACTCCCAAGCTGACAAATCCAATTTTCCCTGATCAAAACGTATCAAGGGTCATGCCTGCAGCTTCTCAAAGGCCATTTACGCCACTCCATCTGGCCAAACCATCACATTAAGCAGTCCAATCTTGCACTTTGTGTTGTTAATCCCTAAATTCTAGAATAACTGTTGTAGCAAGCCATTTGGTTGTATATAGAATTAATTTTATTCAAATAAAATATATTTATTATTAAAAAAATATATATTTTTTTAATATTCAATTATATTTGTTTAATGAATCTAATATTTAATTAATAAATTTAGAGTAAAGATAAAGTCTACGTAACAAAAATATTTCATAAAAAAAATTATAAAGTTGTTATAATTATAAGATTCATAATTCATCAAAGTGTTATTTTTAAATGCTCCTGATTAATAATTTATTAAGAATGGATATCAATTAGAACTATTAAAACCGGTACTTATTATGTTCATTCTTTTTTAAAATGAAGTAGTCATTGTTCTCATAAACATAGTATGAGAGATACATAAAACTAATATGTAGGTACTTGTTAGATGACACTTACATTGATCTGACCCGCAAGAAAATTCCTTTTGGAGAGTTCACCAATGTCTATGGAAATGTTCATGTGATTGTTATGTAAGTGATGTTAGACTTGAAATCACTAAGTTATCTTATGTAGAAAGTGTTATGTTTTGATCCTAACCTCGTGTTGTTTAAATCAAGGGTAACGAAAGGGTGGATATTGAGTACAATGTAAACTATATAAAGGTATTTGAGTAATTAAGAGATGATTTATCATCTTAAGTGAATTAGAAAAAATATTATATATGTTCTCAAATAGTATTGATTGTGAAATTCTTAGTTAAGGTAGAATGACAGGTTACTAGATATTGCACTTGATCTTTAAATATAAATCAATTAATTATTGAATTAATAATAAATTAAATTTTTAAATTTATTTAATTTTATTTTATTTAGGATTATGATTTATATTTGGACCAACTTATTAGGGAACCATTTGTCAAAAATTAAAATGGAATGATTAATCAAGTATAACTTAATTATAAATAAAATTTAGAGATTGAAGACTAAAATGTAATTAATATAAAGGATTACAATTCTAGATTTAGAAAAACCAAGTAAAGACTTAATTGAATAAATTTCTAAAATTATCCAAAAATAATATATGTGATATTTTTTAAGAGACAAATTGATATTTTGTTATTTATAAGGTTTTTAGATTTTTCTGTAAATAGAATGTTATACCTCTTATTTCATATCAAAGAGATGGATAAAAAAAATATAATATATAAATACCTAAAACATAAAAAAAAAAATAGCTAAGACTCTAAGGTATAGCAATCTCTCTCTACTAAAAAAATTTAGAAAATTTCTAACTATTGATACTTGAATGATTTATGGTTCACGATAATTTAATCTTGAAATAAATATTCAAATATAAAAAAAATATTTTATCTTCAAATAATCTTCATATAAATTTTAAATAATTTTAAATCGGTTTAACATCACTTGCACTTCTGAAAAATCATAAACTTGCCGTTTCTGATGGTATGTTTTGTTTCTAGGAAACCAACAATAACCCCGTTAAGGTAATGCTGGTTCCATAATAAAAGGATAGGTGCAGCCTACAGCCACTAGCAAGATGTGGACCAAGAGAGGCTTCATCACATGCGAAAAGCCACGCTAATGGCATACATGCAACTGCCGCTTCACACTCTTACAAACAACCATCAATCCGTGCAAGAGGCACTTGCATTTGTGTGAGCTATCATTGTATAAGCTTAAATTGGTCCCCCTGGTGCGTCCTCAACCCAGTTAATGGGTCCGCCATAGCTGGCCAATCACTTTGTCGCTGAAAATCACAATATCGTCGGGGATCTTCTTTTTTTTTTGTCCCACACTGTTGTCCTTGGCATTAATCTTGCGGTTAGTTAAAATTTCTTACTATTTGTTTGTTGTTATAATTTGTATTTACGTATTGATCCATGTATTTTGTAGTGTTTATCTTTAAATGATAGTATTTTATTTTCTTTATATTTTTATTCGTAAAAAAAAAATTAAAATTGAATGGTGTTTCTTTCACCATGGCCAATGACGAGATTAGTTATAATGCTTGGAGGGGTTTTTAACTGCCGTTATGATAATTTTAAGATTTTTGGAAGTAAAAATGGTAGAGAAATTGAATTTGGAGGGCCCAAATTGATGGCCTCCCGATTCTTCGACACTGGAAGTTACAGGTGGTGTTGACACCTAATTCCTCGAGGAAGATGCATTGCCTACTTTTTTTAAAATAAAAATCTAGGTCGTGCACGTCTATCACGAGCACTCGGGTCTGGTAAGTGACTAGGACCTTTAACTTTTTTTTTCTTTTTCTTTTTTATATAATTTTCTTTTTCCATTTTTTATAGTTTGCTCAAAATCAATTTTCTACCATTGTTACAGAGAATTAATCATTATTTTAAGGAATCATCGTACAACGAGGAAGGCATTATTTTCTATGATTTTGACTTTTTTTATATTTAATGTCAAAATTAATTATATTTGTATGAAATAATTATCAATTACAAAAAAACATATATGATAATAAATTCTTGATAATTAATAATTAATAAATAAAAATGTTATTTTTTTAAAAAAAAATTATTAGAATGATACGGAAACGTAGTTGATAAATGATGAATTTAAGAAACTCAAAATGCTATGAATAAATTAGCATTTCAAAGAAAAAAAATTCTAAATAAAAAGAATTTTATATTAATCATTATCTATAACTAAAGATATCAACCTTTTATTGTTGATTACATTGTGATATTCACAGTGAAAAGCATACTTTTAAAATCCAACCTGGCCCGGCAAGTCAACCCGGGACCTGACCGATCCGGGACTGGAACCGGACTAGGTTGAAGAAAAAATAAGGGAAGAAAATACCTGGCGTGACCCGGCGACCCGGTAAAAAACCTGGTTGCAACCCGTTGACTTTTTTTTTACTAAAACGACGTCGTTTTGTTTATTTTTAAGAATTGACTCGAACGACCCGGTCAAAACCCAGAACCCAGGCCTTGGACCGAGCCGGGTCTAAAAACTATGGTGAAAAGGTTGATACTTTTAGTTATAGGTTTTTTTTTTTTTTTTGCTTTTTGCTTTTTGCTTTTTTCTTTGTTCTTTGTTTTTTAATTAATTTTTTTTGTTTGATTTAGTTAGTTAATATTACATTTTTTTTCTATTTGGTTATCACATTCTTCTGACACGGATCCCAAGTTTGACGGGTTAAATGATTAGTACTTAAAAGTGTATTTTATCAAGATTTTATATCATCATTTTGCACTTGAAGTATCAATAACTCCTTAATTAAAGCATGTTTTATAATAACAAATCTGATACTATAAGATACCTTTAATTTATGGTAAATGTTCATCTTAAATGCAAGCCTCTCACATAAATAAAAAGATTGGTTGATGAGTTCAACTACTGAAATTGAGAAAACAAAGAGAGGGTTAAGCTTAGAAAAGAGATGTTGGTTCATCCAAACTGGAACATTGTTCAGTCATTGGGTCATATCTGGAACTGTAGATCTTGGATTTCAATTTGGTTTATATGGCTAGAAAGCTAAGACATAGCCCTAAAACATTCATAGGAGTCCAAGACTCAATTCTGCTGTTTGGAAGTCCAAATCTTAGCAACAATGGAGAAGTCAGAATCTATCATGCAGCCCAGACACTGTTCAGTGTTCAGCCCATATCTCGAGTTCTAGAAGTCCAAATAAATCGATTCTTTTTTTTGTTGTTGGAAAGCTAAGACAATTTTCTAGAACTTTCATGCGGACAATCTATTCAAATTATGACGTTGGCAATGATATTTTGTTTAGACAAGAAGATAAGGATTGTCACCAAGTCAAGATCTGGCCACCCACTCAACAATTAGTCATCAAATCAATAGTTCTAAATTTTGGCCTATAAAAGGAGGCATTTTTCATGCATTTTGGGATCTTGGTTTTTAGATCAAGATCATGTTCTTGCTTATGCTTTTCATTTTGTTTATATTAATATCTTGTTTATGCTTTTCATTTTCTTTCCTTTACTTAGTTAACTTATATCTTATTTATATTCTTATCTTGTTTATTTATGTTCTCTTCTTCATTATGTTTAGCTAAGTTTATTATGTCAAGGTGAAAAGGTTACACTAATGGTGGAAGAATAAGCATAGTATAAACTCAACATGAACTTTAATGTTTGATGCTAACATGTTTTGTATTTGTTATCTTGTTCACTTTTAATACTTTGCTTGTTAAATGGTTAATCTAGATTTATGTTGTATAACCCTTGGTACAACAAATGCTTGGTACTTTCATAGCCCAACTGTATGGTATAACCGACACCTGTGCTATGAAAGGAACTTGATTTGTTGTTAACATAAGTTATAATCATGAATACCTAACAACATTTACAAGTATTAGCATTATTCGAATAAGATAACTAATGTAACCATGTTAACAATTTATAATTTGATTGGAACCTCCTTTGTGTGTGATTTCCAGTTGAGTAATAAAAAGAGTTTATACTATACTTGTTTGAAATACCATTAGTGGATCCTCTAACCTTGATAATTATTTTATCCTTGTTTAATCCTTTTATCAATATCACATCTCAAAACTCTCTTCAACTCTTTTTCTGTTATTTTCTATTTCTTTATTTGTAGTTTATACAGTTAACCTTCATGTGGTTCGACCCCGGTCTTACTGGGTTATTTATTATTTTGACACTCTTACACTTGGGAGAAGACATCAACTCTTTGGTCGTGTCAAGTTTTTGGCGCCGCTATCGGGGCGGTAAATTCTTGTATAAATTATATTATCTATTTTATTTTCTCTTTTCACTTTTCTTTTATCTAACTTTTGTTTTTTTTTGTTTTGTTTCTTTTTCTTTTTCTTTCTTTTCTTCCTTTTATTCTCTTCTTACACGTGTATGAGAGTTTGGTCACGTACATTAAGTGGTAGACTTTGTAGGGTATCCTCATCATTTTCAGAAAATATGGCCAAAGAAGATAACTAGTCGCTTCATAATAAGAATAATGAGAATAGCCATGTTAGAACACTTAGAGACCACATGAATCCCACAAGAACAAGTGCACCCTCATGCATAGTTTTCTCTCCTGATGCATCTCATTTTAATTTTAAGCCAGACATTATTCAACTTTTACCTTTTTTTCATGGCTTAGATCTAGAAAATCCATACTTGCATTTGAGAGAATTTGAAGAAGTCTGTAACACCTATAATGATTTAAATTATAGCATGAACACCATCAGATTAAATCTTTTTCCTTTTTCATTAAAAGATAAAGCTAAAATATGGCTACAAAATTTGAGACTAGGATCCATTCGTGCTTGGGATGAAATGCAACAACAATTTTTAAAGAAGTTTTCCAATTTTTAAAGAAGTTTTTTCCGTCTCACAAAATAAACTCTTTCAAAAGACAAATCACCACTTTCACTCAAAAACCAGGAGAAACATTTTACCAATGTTGGGATAGGTATCGAGACTTGCTTAATACTTGCCCTCATCATGGTTTTGAAACATGGAGATTGGTTTCATATTTTTATGAAAGGTTAACATCTAAAGATAGACAAATTGTGGAATTGATGTGCAATGGAACTTTTAAAGATAAAGACCCTAATGAAGCAATGGAGTACCTAAACTTGCTAGCTGAAAATGCTCAAAATTGGGACACTACAAGCACTTATGAGGCACCAAGTAAAACTCAACCTCATACATCTAGTGGAGGAATGTAAAATCTTAGGGAAGATCATGACCTCCAAGCCAAGTTTGTATCTTTAGCTAGAAAAGTCGAGGCACTAGAATAAAAAAAGAGTGGTTAATTAAAATCTGTTCAAGACATTGTGTGTCAAATCTATGAAACCAATGAACACTCAACAAATGAGTGTTCAACTTTGCCTTCTTTTAGGGAATGCCTCGATGAACAAGCCCATGCTTTAAATAGTTTCCAAAGGCCCAATGATTACCCATGCTCACAAACGTATAACCCTAGTTGGAGAAATCACCCAAATTTCAGTTGGAAGAGTGATGCACAAGCTTCACATCCATCGTTTCAAACACACTATAATTTCCAAAGTTCTTATGGATATGTACCTCCTTATGCTCGACCTCCTAGAAGAAATCTTGAGGAAACATTACATGCATTCATTAAAAAGCAAGAGACAATCAACACTCAACTTGCTCAAAGCATGACAGATTTTAAAGATACTCTTGCAAAATTCACATCTGCTCTTAGTTTTCAAGAGAAAGGTAAGTTTCCATCGCAACCACAGCAAAATCTAAAAGGGCAATACAATGCAAATGCAAGTAGTTCTGGAAGCCAACACATGGATCAAGTCAAATCAGTCATCACTCTTCGTAGTGGTAAGGTTATTGAAAAACTCAATCTTGAACCTTGTGATAAAGATGATGAGTCAATCTTTGAGGGTAAGGAAGGGGTTGAATCTGAACATTGCAAAGAAAAGACTGATTCCCCGTCAGCACTTCCATTTCGTCATTCCAAGACCAAACAAAGGAAAGTCGATCACAACTCTGAAATCTTTGAAACTTTCAAACATGTAAGGATCAATATACCTTTGTTGGATACAATTAAACAGGTACCTTCTTATGCAAAATTTTTGAAAGATCTGTGCACTGTGAAGAGAAAACTGAATGTGAAAAAGAAAGCCTTTTTAGCCAAACAAGTAAGTGCTATTCTTCAAAACAATAATGCTTTGAAATATAATGACCAATTTCATGCTTTATTGGAGAACATAAAATTGAAAGAGCTTTACTTGATCTTGGAGCTAGTGTGAATTTACTTCTATATTCAGTCTTTCAAAGTCTCAATCTAGGTGAGTTAAAACTAACTTCTGTAACTCTTTTACTTGCTGATAGATCTGTAAAAGTGCCTAGAGGAATAGTTGAAGATGTGTTAGTACAAGTTGATAAATTCATTTATTCTATGGACTTTATTGTCTTGGATACACAACCTGTTGAAGCATGTAATTCATTTCTTGTTATTTTAAGACGTTCATTTCTTGCAACTTCTAATGCATTGATTAATTGTAGGAATGGATTGATGAAGCTATCATTTGGAATCATGATATTGGAGATGAATATTTTCAACATTTGCAAGCAACCTGGAGATGATAATGATTTACAGGAAGTAGATGTTATTGAAGAATTAGTTTATGATCAACTTGAATCTACTTTGAGTAAAATTGAGTTTGACGAATATGCAGATTTGCAAATGATTTATTCTCAAGAAGAAATCGAGGACAAGAAAGGCACTGAAAATGTTGATACAGATCTTTTATCAAGTTTGACAATAGATTCGAGATCCGACATCACACCAATCGATGATTACTTTCCTGACGAATCCTTACTTTCTCTTTGTCCAATGCCTTGGTTTGCTAATCATATCAATTTTCTTGCAACATGAGATTTGCCAGCTCACTAGAGTACCGAAGACAAATGAAAGTTTTTGAACGAAGTGAAGAACTTTTATTGGGACGACCCTTATTTATTCAAATATTATCCTGATCAAATATTTCCAAGATGCATTTTGGATAATGAGGTAAGTAGTGTTATTAAAACTTTGTCATTCTGAGGCATGTGGGAGTCATTTCTCGTCAAAAACGATGACTGCAAAAATCTTACAATATGGATTCTATTGGCCCACCATGCTCAAAGACACACATATGCTCTGCAAAGCTTGTGAAAATTGTTAAAAGTTAGGATTTATTTCAAAACATAAGGAATCTTTAGATAATCTTCTATTGACTTTTGAGACGTATCCTGGTGGAGATGTGCATTGTGTAATTCATGATTTATAATCCAATTTTCATAAAGAACATGCTCGACATAGTCTTGGGAATTTGACTATAAAAGACCCTGTTTGCCAGTTTTTAAGAAAACTGGATGGGAAGCCTATCTGCGACCCATAGAGGGCGTTTAAGCCGTTCTTGGACGTAAAACCAAGGGAAGATGTGAGCCACAATCACAACTACGATTTGAGTCTTAATTTGTAAAAAATTATGTCTTTTGGTTTTATTAATAGCATAATATTAGTTTTTGTTGTTTCTTATATTTGTTTAAGTGTGTTTCAGGTTTGTTAGTAGTCACTGTTTCAGGTGATGTTTTCTATACTTTATCTTTCTACCTTAGAACATTGAGGACATTGTCTCGTTTTGTTTGGGGGAAAAGGGTAGTGGTTGATATTAAAAAAAACAAAATTGTGTTTTTTATTTCATAAACCATTTGCAAAACTATTGTTACTAGGATGACAGAGTAAAAGAACTCTTTTGTTAAAGTAACTCTTGAGAGGCATGTTAGTAAACATTCTTAACAAGGTCTATCAGAATACTTCTTGAAATATTCAGGTTTACAAACTCTCGCATTATCATCAATTGATTCTGCTCATATACTCATTTAACAAGTATTCTTAAGCCTTCATTTTCACACACACACTTTAACATATGATTGTGGGTTACACATTGGATTATTACATTATTTATGTTCTTTTGTTAATGGTAAGAACTAAAGGAAAGGGATAGCATATAATTTGCAAAAAAAAAAAAAATGATAATATTGATGATAATAAAAATGTAGATAAGTTTGGTTTCGTAGTCTTCCTAACCTAAGCAATTAAGCCCAAAGGTGTGTTTAAACACTTAATACCCTAAAGTCAACTGACTTGGGAGCTACTGGCCTAGTGCTTGTTACATGGGTTAAGGAGAAAAGCTTAAGGGAATCAAACATTGCACTATCTATATATCAGTATCTGCAACCCCAGTTACTAAGCTCGTAGGGGTGTCTCAACACATAATGCCTTAAGACCAACTGGTCTGGGAGTAATTAGCTTAAAGCTCGTTACATGGGTTAAAGATGCATTGTGTTTTAAGTTATATGTATATATATTAAAAAAGAAAAAGAAAAAAAAAATAATCCCAACCAAAGGAAGTTAACCTTAAATATTAGAACAAAAATTCTGTTTTCTTCCAAGTAAAGCCCTATAACTATGTGTTGATATATTGAGCATAAAAGGAAGGATTATTAATATCTTGTTTAAGAAGTATGAAGCAGATATATAAATTTAATGAGAGTTTGTTTAATTGGATAGAGTAATGGAAGTTGAATGATGAATGTCTTGCTTTGTGGAACTTGCAAATTATTTTTCTATCTTAATGCTTTGATTACTAGGGACTAGTAATAAGCTGGTTGGGGGGTGTGATTAGTACTTAAAAGTTCATTTTTATCAAGGTTTTATATCATCATTTTGCACTTGAAGTATCAATAACTCCTTAATTAAAGTATGTTTTATAATAACAAGACTGATACTATAAGATACCTTTAATTTAAGGTAAATGTTCATCTTAAATGCAGGCCTGTCACATAAATCAAAAGATTGGTTGATGAGTTCAACTACTGAAATTGAGAAGACAAAGAGAGGGTTAAGCTTAGAAAAGAGATGTTGGTTCAGTCCAAACTGGAACACTATTTAGTCATTGGGTCATATTTGGAACTGTAGATCTTGGATTTCAATTTGGTTTATATGGCTAGAAAGCTAAGACATAGCCCTAAAACATTCATAGGAGTCCAAGACTCAATTATGCTGTTTGGAAGTTCAAATCTTAGCAACAACGGAGAAGTCAAAATCTATCCTGCAGCCCAGACACTGTTCATTGTTCAACCCATATCTCGAGTTCTAGAAGTCCAAATAAATCGATTCTTTTTTTGTTGGAAAGCTAAGACAATTTTCTAGAACTTTCATGCGGACAATCTATTCAAATTATGACATTGACAATGATGTTTTGTTCAGACAAGAAGATAAGGATTGTCACCAAGTCAAGATCTGGTCACCCACTCAACAATTAGTCATCAAATCAATAGTTCTAAATTCTGGCCTATAAAAGGAGGCATTTGCCATGCATTTT
Organism: Populus simonii; assembly: GCA_007827005.2. Taxonomy (NCBI): domain Eukaryota; kingdom Viridiplantae; phylum Streptophyta; class Magnoliopsida; order Malpighiales; family Salicaceae; genus Populus; species Populus simonii. The sequence goes on from CM017467.2 coordinate 13,228,223, forward strand.
GGCATATTTGTTTTTAGATCAAGATCATGTTCTTGCTTATGCTCTATATTTCTGTAATGCTTAAGTTTTGTTTATATTAATCTCTTGTTTATGCTTTTCATTTTGCTTTCCTTTACTTAGTTAACTTATATCTTATTTATGTTCTTATTTTGTTTGTTTATGTTTCTCTTCTTCATTATGTTTAGCTAAGTTTATTATGTCAAGGTGAAGAGGTTACACTAATGGTGGAAGAATAAGTATAGTATAAACTCAACATGAACTTTAATGTTTGATACTAAAATGTTTTGTATTTGTTATCTTGTTCACTTTTAATACTTTGCTTGTTAAATGGTTAATCTAGATTTCTGTTGTATAACTCTTAGTACATCAAGTGCTTGGCATTTTCATAGCCCAACTGTATGGTATAACCGACACCTTTGCTATGAAAGGAACTTGATTTGTTGTTAACATAAGTTATAATCATGAATACCTGACAACATTTACAAGTATTAACACTTTTCGAATAAGATAACTAATGTAATCATGGTAACAATTTATAATCTGATTGGAACCTCTTTTGTGTGTGATTTCCAGTTGAGTAATAAAAAGAGTTTATACTATACTTGTTTGAAATACCATTAGTGGATCCTTTAACGTTGACAATTATTTTATCCTTGTTTAATTCTTATATCAATATCACATCTCAAAGCTCTCTTCAACTCCTTTTCTGTTATTATCTATTTTTTTATTTGTAGTTTATACAGTTAACCTCCATGTGGTTCAACTCTGGTCTTGCCGGGTTATTTATTTCTTTGACACTCCTACACTTGGGAGAGGACATCAACTCTTTGGTTGTGTCATTAAACTGGTTTGACAGGTTAATCCAGTTGATTCAGATTGTTTTTTTCTTAATTAGTTTTTTTTCTTCCAATTTCATCCTTTAATATCGATTTGATTGAGAATTAAACTTCATGATTTATTTTGTTTACTTTTTATTAGATTTTCGTGATCTCATGAGGGGATTTTACTGTACTTTTCCTCGCAAAGCACTATTCATTAGAATAGTGCTTTGCTTTTTTTTTCTTTGTTTTTTCCTTTTCAATTAATAATTTTTTTTAATATAATTTTTTTTTCTATTTAGTTATCACATTTTCATAACACGGCCTTACAACCAAACCTACATTCAATTTTTTGGGTCTGGTGTTGCAGTCAGACCCAATGCTCTTGAGTTTGGCGTTGCAACCAGACCCACTTAAACATGGATAATTGTTTAATACTATTATTAATATTTTAAAAATTATTATTTGTATTGTAAATATTATTATATTTATTATAATGAATATTGCTAATATAATAATTAATAAATTTTAAAAAATATATTATTGGTTATAGGTTTTTTTTTGCTCCTTTGTTTTCTCACCGTTGATTGCACTGTGCAAATTCACATTGAAAGGCAGATGTCTTTTAGTTATAGGTTTTTTTTTTTTGCTTTTTTATTTTTAATTAATCTTTTTTTGTTTAAATTAGTTTATTAATATTATTTTTTTCTATTTAGTTATTACACTCTCATGACACGGATCTCAGGTTTGACGAGTGAACCTAGTTTGATGGGTTAACCCAATTGAGATTTTTTTTTCTTTTTCTTAGTTTCTCTCTCTCAATTTCATCTTTTAATATCGATTTGATTGAGAATTAAATTTCATGATTTGTTTTGTTTACTTTTCATTAGATTATCGTGATTTCATAAGGGGATTTTTCTATACCTCTCCTCGCAAAACACTATTAATTGGTATAGTGTTTTGCTTTGTTTTTCTCTTTTTAATTAATCTTTTTTTATTTAATTTCACTCTTTAATATTAATTTTTTTTATTTGGTTATCACACTTTCATTACATGACCTTGTAACCAGATCCACATCCAAAACTATTGGGTCTCGTTTTACAGCCAGACCCAAGGCTCTTGGGCCTGGCGTTGCAACCACATCCACTTAAACTTGGGTCATGCAAGTTTAATATTATTATTAGTATTAAAAAATTATTATTTGTATTATAAATACTATTATTTTTATTATAATGAATATTACTAATATAATAATTAATAAATTTGAAAAAAATATTATTAGTTATAGGGTTTTTTTTTTTTGCTTTTTTCATTGTTTTTTTTAATTAATATTTTTTTTGTTTGATTTAGTTCATTAATATTAAATTTTTTTCTATTTAGTTATTACATTCTCATGACACGGATCCCAAGTTTAACGGGTTAACCTAGTTTGACAGGTTAATCTAGTTGATTTAGATTCTTTTCCTTTTTTTTAATTAGTTTTTTTTCTAATTTTTTCTTTTAATATTGGTTTGATTGTGAATTAATCTTCATGATTTTTTTGTTTAATTTTCATTACATTATCGTGATCTTATGATGGGATTTTACTGTACCCTTCCTCGCAAAGCACTATTCATTAGAATAGTGCTTTACTTTGGTTTTTTTATTTGTTTTTTTCTCTTTTCAATTAATATTTTTTTTTTTAATTTCATTAATTAATATTAATATTTTTTTCTATTTAGTTATCACACTTTCATAACACGGCTTTGTAACCAGACCTACATCCCAGATTCTTGGGTCCGGTGTTACAGCTAGACCTAAGGCTCTTGGGCTTGATGTTGTAGTCATACCCACTTAAACTTGGGTCATACAAGTTTAATATTATTATTTGTATTATAATGAATATTTCTAATATAATAATTAATGAATTTGAAAAAAAAATATTTGATTATAAGAACTTGAGTTAGACATGTATAATATTATTATTAATATTATTAATAAATTTGAAAAAAAATATTATTACTATTGAAAAAAAAACATAGATTTGATTTGATGGATAAAATAAAAAATAATTGTTGTTGTTCTTGTCGTCGTCGTTGTTATTATTATTATTATGATTATTAGTGTTATTCTTATTTTTAATATTCTTATTATTTTTATTATTATTAAATTTAAAGAAAAACTATAAATTTAATTTGAAGAGATTAAAAACTATAAAAGCTTGAGTCAGACAAGTTTTATTATTATTAGGGGAACCAGACCCCAGAAACTTGGGTGTGGTTGCCGCACCAGACCCAAGTTTATAATCATTAGTATTATTCTAATTATTGTTATTGTTATTGTTATTGTTATTGTTATTGTTATCATTAATAATTTTTTAAAAAAATATTATTATAATCGAAAAAAAAACCATACATTTGATTTAAAGGGATAAAAAAACTATAAGAACTTAGGTAAGACAAGTTTGATATTATTATTAATATTAAAAATATTATTATTTGTATTATAAATATTACTATTGGTATTATAATTAATATTACAAATATTACTCTTAGGTCAGGCATTGCAGCTAGGGGTAATCATTTTTGGTTCGGTCTTTATTAAAAAAAAGTAACCAAACCGAATTTTTTTAAAAAAAATTAGAAACTATTTCAACCGACCGGTTTCGGTTCAGTTTGGTTATTTTAGAACAAAAACTGGTTCAAACCGACCGGTTCCGGTTTGGTTCGGTTTGGCTTAGTTTTTCGATTTGGCTTGGTTTTTTCGGTTTGGCTCGGTTTGTTTCCAGTTTGGCTCCGTTTTTTTCCGGTTTGGTTAGGTTTTTTTCAGTTCGGTTTGGTTTTTTTGATTTCAGTCTTAAAAAACCAAACCGCACCGGTCAGTTTTTTTAAAATTCTAATCAATTTAAATAGTTTTTTTTCACGGTTTAATTTTTCAGTTATTTTTTTCTCGGTTTAATCAGTTTTTTTATTTTTTGCTCACCCTAGTTCTATTGATTGTATTACTGATTAGTACTTAAAAGTGCATTTTTATCAAGGTTTTATACCATCATTTTACACTTGAAAAATCAATAACTCCTTAACTAGAGTATGTTTTATAATAACAAGTTCGATAATATAAGATACCTTTAATTTATGGTTAATGTTCATTTTAAATGCAGGCCTATCACATAAATCAAAGGATTGATGAATTTAACTATTGATATTGAGAAGACAAAGAGAGGGCTAAGCTTAGTAAAGAGATGCTAGTTGACTTCAAATTGGAATACCATTCGGTTATTAGATCATAACTGGAGCTATAGAAGTTGGATTTAGGTCTGGTTTACATGGATAGAAAGTTAAGACATAGGCTTAAAACTTTCATGAAGAGTCCAAGATTCTTATAAAATTGTAGCAATAATAGAGAAGTTGGAATTTTCCATACAGCCTAGACATTGTTCTATGTTCAGCCCATATATCGAGTTCTAGAAGTCCAAATACGCCGATTCTTTTTTTGTTGGAAAGCTGAGACAATTTCCCAAAACTTGCATAAAGACTATCTATTCAAAGTCTGATGTTAGCACTAACGTTTCTGCAAACAAGAAGATAAGGATTGTTACCAAGTCAAGAGGTGGTAGCCCACTCAACAATTAGTCATCAAATCAATAGTTCCGAATTGTGGCCTATAAAAGGAGGCATTTGCCATGCATTTAGGCATCTTGGTTTTCAGATCAAGATCTTGCTCTTGCTCTCTTTCTTTGTATTTTGTAATGTTCAAGTTTTATTCCATGCTATATTTGCCATAATCTCTTGTTTATGCTTTTCATTTCATTTACTAAACTTATTTAATTATGTTCTTATCTTATTTATCTATGTTTCTCTTATTCACAATGAGTAGCTAAGTTAATTTTGTCAAGGTGAAAAGGGTACACTAATGATGTAAGAATAAGTATAATATAAACTCAACATGGACTTTAATGTTTGATACTAACATGTTTTGTATTTATTATCTTACTCACTCTTAATACCTTGCTTATTAAATGGTTAATCTAGATTTGTGTTGAACAACCCTTGGTACAACAAATACTTGTCACTTTCATAGCCCAACTATATGTTATAACCGACACCTGTGCTATGAAAGGAACTTGATTTGTTGTTAACATAAGTTATAATCATGAATACCTGACAACATTTACAAGTATTGACATTACTCAAATAGGATAATTAATATAATCATGTTAATAATTATAATTTGATTGGAACCTCATTTGTGTGTGTTTCCAGTTGAATAATAAAAAGAGTTTTTATTATACTTATTTGAAATACCATTAGTGGATCCTCTAACCTTAATAATTATTTTATATTTGTTTAAATCCTTACATCAATATCACATCTCAAAGCTCTCTTCAACTCCTTTTATGTTATTATTTATTTTTTTATTTATAGTTTAGACAGTTAACCTCCTTGTGGTTCGACCTCGGTCTTGCCGGGTTATTTATTACTTCGATACTCCTGCACTTGGGATAAAACATCAACTCTTTGATCATGTCAAGTTTTTGGCGCCATTGCCAGGGAAGGTAAATTACATACATGCCTGGGACAGGTAAAATCACTTTTGCAAAGAAACATCATGCAAAATGACTGAAAGTTTGTCACTGATGTGCCAAATGGACTTGTAATGCACAATGTCGTTCTTTAGGAATGGTATCTATAAACCATAAAGATAAAATACAATTCATTAAGAATGACCCGAGTAGGGAGTCTTTAGATAATCTTCTAGTAACTCTTGAATACATCCTAGTGGAGATATGCATCGTGCAATTCATGATTTATGACCCCATTTTCATAAAGAACATGATCGACTTATTCTTAGGTTTCTGACTAAAAAAGACCATGTTTGTCAATTTTTAAGAAAACTGGATGGGAAGCTTATCCTTGACCCATAGAGGGCGTTTAAGCCGTTCTTGGACGTAAAATCAAGGGAAGATGTGAGCCCCAATCATAACTACTTGTACATACACATGTTAAAAAAACAATAAATAAATAAATGAATGAATAAAGAGAGAGATAAAGTGAGACTCGAGTTAGCCTACATATAGATTGTATGATTGCATTTTTAATTTCTCATCTATACAATCTTCTTTTCCTTCCCTTCATTTCTACTCAACCAATACATTCAACAGACATAGAAGTGTGTAGAAATGACAGGTTCCTCAAGACATCAAATAAGAAATATTTGTGTTTTTGGTGGATCCAGTCCTTGGAAAGTAAAAGAGTTTTTAGAATCAGCAAATCATCTTGGTCAGGTACTAGCTGAGAGAAAGATTCATTTAGTGTATGGGGGAGGCAACCTTGGGTTAATGGAGGGTGTGTCAATAGCTGTATTTTTAGGAAGCAGTCAAGTTTTGGGGGTCGTCCCCAAAGCTTTAGCAAAATAGGATATCATTGGAAAAACAATTGGAGAGGAACTATAGGTCTCCACAATGTCTGATCGATTGAATGCAATGTTTAACCATGCTGACGCCTTCATTGCCTTACCAGGTGGTCTGGGCACATTGGAAGAGATCTTTCATATTTCATCTTTAGCCTAACTGCACATTCACCATAAACCTATAGGTTTGTTAAATGTTAATGGTTTTTATGATAATTTGTTGTCTTTTATTGATCAAACTGTGGAACAAAAGTTTCTAACATCTTCAGCACGACAAATCATAATCTCTGCTGCTACTGCTGAACAATTGATTGACCAACTACAATATTTCATCCTTGTAATTGATCCCTCCACGAGTCGCATAAATTGGTCACCTATAGAAAGCTATAAAAAGCTTAGATTGGATTTGAGCCTTCGTTTGTGAAACCTTGTGTCTTTTGGTTTTATTAATAACATATTATTTTATTTTGTTATTTCTTATATTTGTTTAAGTATGTTTCAGGTTTGTCAGTGTTTGTTATTTCAGGTGATGTCTTCTATACTCTATCTTTCTACCTTTGGACATTAAGGACAATGTTTTGTTTTGGTTGAGGGGAGAGGGTAGTAGTTGACATTAAAAAAAAAACCTAACTAACTAACTATTTTTTGCTATTATTAAAACCATTTGACAAAACTGTTATTATGATGGTAGAGTAAGGAGGAATTTTATTGACTCTTGAGACTCATCTTAGTAAATATTCTTATCAAGGTCTATCAGATTACTTCTTGAAATATTCAGGTTTACAAACTCTCGCATTGTTATCACTTGATTTTGCTCACATACTCATTTAACAAGTATTCTTAAACCTTCATTTTCACACATACACACTTTAACATATGATTGTGGGTTGCACATTGGATTATTACATTATTTATGTTCTTTTGTTAAAGGTAACAACTAAAGGAAAGGGATAACATATAATTTGCAAAAAAAAATTTTTTTGATAATATTGATGGTAATAAAAATGTAGATAAGTTTGGTTTTGTAGTCTTCCTAACCTAAGCAATTAAGCCCAAAGGTGTGTTTAAACATTTAATACCCTAAAGTCAACTGACTTGGGAGCTACTGGCCTAGTGCTTATTACATGGGTTAAGGAGAAAAGCTTAAGGGAATCAAACATTGCACTATCTATATATCAGTATCTACAACCCCAGTTACTAAGCTCCTAGGGGTGTCTTAACACCTAATGCCCTAAGACCAACTAGTCTGGGAGTCATTAGCATAAAGCTCGTTACATGGTTAAAAATGCATTGTGTTTTAAGTTTATATATATATATATATATATATATATATATATATATATATTAAAAAAAGAAGAAAAAAAGATAATAATCCCAACATAAGAAAGTTAACCTTAGAAAAACATTAGAACAAAATTGTGTTTTCATCGAAACAAAGCCCCATAACTATGTGTTGATATATTAAGCACAAAAGGAAGGTTTATTAATATCTTGTTTAAGAAGTATGAAGCAGATATATAAATTTAATGAGAGTTTGTTTATTTGGATAGATCAATGGAAGTTGAATGGTGAATATCTTACTTTATGAAACTTGCAAATTGTTTTTCTATTTTAACAATTAGTCATCAAACCAATAGTTCCAAATTGTGGCCTATAGAAGGAGGCATTTGCCATGCATTCAGGCATTTTGGTTTTTAGATCAAGATCTTGCTTTTGCTCTCTCTCTTTGTATTTTGTAATGTTCAAGTTTTATTCCATGTTATATTTTCCTTAATCTCTTGTTTATGCGTTTTATTTCCTTTACTATACTTATATAATTATGTTCTTATCTTGTTTATCCATGTTTCTCTTATTCATAATGAGTAGCTAAGTTAATTTTGTCAAGGTGAAAAGGGTATACTAATGGTGTAAGAATAAGTATAATATAAACTCAACATGGACTTTAATGTTTGATACTAACATGTTTTGTATTTATTATGTTACTCACTCTTAATACCTTGCTTGTTAAATGGTTAATCTAGATTTGTGTTGAACAACCCTTGGTACAACAAATACTTGGCGCTTTCATAACCCAGCTGTATGGTATAACTGATACATGTGCTATGAAAGGAACTTGATTTGTTGTTAACATAAGTTATCATCATGAATATCTGACAATATTATGAATATTGGCATTACTCAAATAAGATAATTAATATAATCATGTTAATAAATTATAATCTGATTGGAACCTCCTTTGTGTGTGGTTTCCAGTTGAATAATAAAAAGAGTTTATATTATACTTATTTGAAATACCATTAGTGGATCTTTTAACCTTGATAATTGTTTTATATTTGTTTAAATCCTTACATCAATATCACATCTCAAAACTCTCTTCGACTCCTATTTTGTTATTATTTATTTTTTTATTTGTAGTTTATACAGTTAACCTCCCTGTGGTTCGACCTCGGTCTTGCCAGGTTATTTACTACTTCAGCACTCCTGTTCTTGGGATGAGACATCAACTCTTTAATCGTGTCAATTACTAAAAAAAGCTTAGGACAGATTACTTGTTAATGTAAATAGTAAACCAGAATAATATATTATTTTAATTGTTTTATATCAAAGTGGTGTTGTAACTCAAGTAGTTGAAGCACACGTGGTAAGTGTTGCGATGTCGCGGTCGCACAAATTAATTACCCCAGCTTAAAACACACAAGATAGTATAGAGCAAGCAAGGGGTCGATCCCACGAGGAAGCTTCAAGTCAGATTTTTATGTTGTACGTTATGTAATTGGGGGGATTTAGTTTGTGATTATCTAAACTATGGCAACAATTAAACTAGCAAACAAAATCAATTAAAACCGAAACTTATCAAGAAAACAAACCTTGGTCGCAAGCACACATCCACCAACGGAAATTAGGACCGATCCTTGAAATGAAAATTGCAATTTATGTTCTGAAATTTTATCTTTTTTTAATGTTGATTAATTAACGGATCCGCCGTATAACTAATCCTAACCAACAAACAATCAAAGTGTCCGCACTAATGATTCAATTTAATGGTAGCTTTAAGAACTAGATAATTTCATCAAGATTAACATACAAGCTGTCCGCAGCTTGTGTCACATTGTTCAAATGTTCTCCCTAAGTTCAATAACGTAGTTCCGCCACAATTATCAAGTTTAGTTGCTTCACAAGTTCATATATCACAACTCCGGTTTTGATATTAAACTTAGCAATAGATTGTTCACAACAATAACTTAGAGTCCGCTCTAGCAATCATCAACAACAATCATAGGAAATATGCATAGGAAAACAATTATATTCATTCATAACATAAACTGAAAATAAAAGGAAGAATAAATCTCACGGTTCTTGAAATCCGAAGGTTTGTTGTGTCCTTGCAACCAAGAAAAGAGCTTGGCCTTGCATAACTATTGAACAACTACTTCTAAAGAATGAAAAGAGCATGATTTTTGGGTTTGTAGAGGAGAGAATTTGTGTTTATTCTCTGCTGGCTGCTGCCTCTTTCTGCTCTCCCTCTTTTCTTGTTGGCTGCTGCCTCCTTCTCTCTTTCTTTATATATGCTAAGAAACCCTAGTTTCTATTTTACAAAATAGTCCTTCCTTAAGTTGGCAGTTTACATTTAAGCACTTCAATAACTATTTTTCCTAAAAAGGAGAAATAACCTTGCATGAAATCTTCAAGATCTGACTTAGAGGAGCTAAATTTCTGATATAAAAACTTGGATGTCGGTTTAGATGCTTCAGAATATAATTTAGACTCGTTTCTTCACGAAACCTGTTTGCTGGCAGAATTCAGATGTCATCTTTGCAAAATCATATCTCCCTCATATGACATCTTTTTTGGCTGCAATTTGGAGCGTGGATAGGTATTTGAATTAGGAATCTAAGAAAATTGAGTTTGCATCAATTGGACTTTTGTAGCTCCAGATATTAAAATTTTAATGGCCAAAGGTCAACACTGGCAGAATGCGAGATTTGAATTTGCAGGATGTGATTTCCATGATCTTTCTCTTTTTATTTTTCTTGCATTACATTTCCAGAAAGTTATGGATGTTAGCTTTTTAGTGCCACTGGAATCACTTCATTTCGATCTCTAGAACTCACGCTCTGCACAAAACATCGACTGAACGTCAAATCTGCCAATTACCTCCAATTTACTCCTTTTTGCATCTTTCATCCAAAAGTGCCTTCAAAACATAAAACAAAGAATATCAAGACATTTTATATATAAAACATGGACAAAACATTAGGTAGATGTGGGTGAAACTATCGAATAATATGGTTACATCAGTAAGCTTAAGTTTATGAGGTACAAGTCCTATTGGGCACACTATTTTCTTGTAAAAAGATGATCTTATAAAAAGATAAAAAATATTGGGCAGGTGCAAAGGCCTCCATCAGCTCATGCCCTTGGCTGTTTTGGAAAGATGTAACTGTTTTTTTTTTAACTGGTTTTTTTTTATTTTTGGTTTCTTTTCCAATTCTATAATTTAGTCTGGTTTTTTTATTGAATTTTACCTTTTAATATTAATTTGATGGTAAATTAATTTTTATATTTTTATCATATAGTAAAAAAAATAAAATTAATTTGACACATTAGAATCAATAACTTAGGTCGCAGGTGTGGTAGGTTGACTAAATATTAATCAAATATTTGGGTCAGGAGTTTTTGGCCTTTTTTAATCTCATGTTTTTTTTTGCCCCACTTTCATTATTTACTGTGAAGTCTTTATTGAGTTTCATCCTTCACTATTGGGTTGATGATAAATTAATTTTTGTATTTTTTGTCATATAATAAAATAAAAAATCAGTTTGACTTAGTGATGTTCATAACCTAAATCACGGGTTTAGTAGGTTGAATAAATATTAATCAAAGAATCAACTAGAGATTTGTCAATTCTAAACTATTGTATAGAGTTTAATGACAATACTGAATTTTTTTTGATGTTCTATATATTATATTTTTATGTTTTAAAAAATTTGAGTACAACCCATAACAAAAACACGACCAATAAACTAGTTGTTACTATACATACTTAAAACCCTTAAAATTTACAAGTTAATAAATTACTATTTGCCATCAAGAGTTCACAGTAGAATGTGAATTGTAATAGTATTTTTTTCTACTCTAATTATCAAATCTTTTTTTTTCAAATTTGTCCTTCCACAATGCATTGAATGAGAATTAGACTTGATAATTTATTTCAATTTTGTTTATATGTTGTTATCAATTTGCCAATAAAATATATCCAAATATTATATTGATGCTTGATTTTGAAAAAGAAATTTTTGGTTTCATTGCCTACAAAAAATTAAAACTATAGGGATCAAAATTGATAGCGAGCTTTTTTTTTAACTGTTCATGGAGCTTCTTTTCAAAGATTTTAGCAACAAAGAGTTTTTCATTTTTTTCCCCCTTAGTTTGAAAATCTTAAGTTTTTGTTTGAAACTTTTATGTTTTAGTCAAAAACTTTATTTTATTCACATTTGAGTCCATAAGTTTGAAAAATAAGAGAAAGTCACTGAAAAATAGTGAAGGTGAGAGAAAGCAGTTATTTGATAAGATTCCATGAACAAAAAAAAAGCGTTGATGTCAATGTGTTTCTTTTAACGAGGAGATTGCCATTGAGGTATTTGTTTAGCTTCGATGATATCGAAAAAAAGTAGATCGAAGTTGTGAGATATTTTTTTATTTTGCTGGTGTAGTCTTGTATTTTTTTTTTTTTATGAAAGTAGGGGTATTTATAGTATCAAGATTAGTTTAATTAGATTATGTAGTTTTAGACAAAAATCAGGTTAAAAATTAATTTTATGAGTAAAAAAAAACAACAAGATTTTCCAGGTATCTCTCCCGTGACTGAAATTTAGGCAAGTAAACAACGCATCATCTGCTCTATTTTTTCAAATAAAAAAGTATCCACTTTGGGAAGGAACTAAAAACAGATCTGGCGAGTGGGTCTGCCTTTAAAGGCACACACGCATAGGGCCTTTTTTCTATTGGGCCAAGCATGTGAGGCTATCTCCTTAGCATAGGCGCATGACCCCTTGCTATGGTTTTTTTTTCCAAGATTATTTTTTAAAATTTGATTGACATGCACTTTAAAAAAAATATTGAACATGATAGTTAAATGATTATTAAATATTGCCATGGTTCTTAAGTAATAGTATAAGTTTTCATGTGAATGTTAACAATTACTTTTGCAATTATTGTGCACCTAATATGCCACAAACATATTTCTTAAAAATATTCAATGAAAATAAAATTTCTATTCTTTAATTTTTTTAATAGATTTTTGACATAATTTGATCATATTTCTGATTTGTTTTCCTTCAATCACATACAAAATATTGAAATATTATTTTGATATATATTTTAAAATATAGTTTTAAAATCATGATAAGTTTTTATGTATGAAACAATGTTTAAGTTAAAAACATATTCTTTTTTAAAACAATATAGAGATACCTTAATAAGAAAATGGAATTTGAATGTAAGAATTACATTTCTCCTCAATAATTTATTCGTTTTCTTTCATGAAAATATGTATTTTTTTAATTATTTAATTTAGGTGATGTAACACGTCTCTCTCTCACACACACACACACATGTATAATACCCGATAGCATCATAAAAGAATACACATAGTTATTGCATTCATAACATGAAGTGTTCATCCATAATATAATTCACATTCATGATTTTGAAACTCATCATCATAAGTTTTTTCAAAAGTGTCGATCGACAGTTCATAGCCATTACATATTTGTACAAAATGCATATCGTCTAATCACATTATTACATGATTTATCCCAAAATACATAGGATGAAGTTTCTAAGCGCCATGGCTATGAGACGTCCCTATTACAAATTAAGTTCAATTTAAACATAAAAACAATCTCTCATAATATAATTGAACACACACACACACACACACACTAAGGCTTCTAAATTGTAATGCACGTTAATTAGGGGTATGTTTATAGTCCAAGAAATAATGCAATGTAAGGCTATATGATGATGTGAAATGAAACCTTGAAAACAGAAATAATAGGAATACAATGACAAGAACTTATATATATATATATATATATATATATATATATATATATACACACACACACATTTGAATCAAGTGTATTGTATGGCAATCCTTACTCCCTTATAACATGATTTAAAAAAAAACAATTAGAACGGTAAATTAAAAAGAGAATAACATAGTTTTAGCCTGTCACAATTCTGAAGTATGATAATTTATATATAAAATATGGAATGTATATATATAGGAAATACTATAGAACTACTTTAGTGTTGTAATCTCTACTTTTACTATTGTATATTGCCATACACATATAAATAGGAAAGGTTGGATAACTAATAGATTAAGCCTCTTATTTCTTCTCAACTTGGTATCAGAGTCTTAACACATCAAAACTCATCTCTCCCTCCCCTAATGGACTTTGCTGCTGCCGACTTCTCCCTCCACCAAATCAACGCTGCAGCCCAGTCGGCCACCCACTCACAGGTTGCTGCTGGTGGTGACTTCCCATAACAACATCCTCTTTCTGTTGCAGAGCAGAACAATGGTTCTTCTTCTCATGTTTTTGTTGTTCCTCTCCATTTTATGAGGACATCAACTCCAACTATAGTTGTTTTGTCCAACACTCAGCAAGTTGTTTCATTGAAGCTTACGAACACCAATTATCTCTATTGTTGAATGCAGATGAAGCCATATCTTTTTGGTCAGGGTGTCTTTCACTTTGTTGATGGATTCGTGTCATGTTTCTAATAGTTCAGCTGGTTCTTCTTTAGCAATCGACCCTTCTTTTCTTCATTGGAAGCAACAGGATCAATTTATTTTGAGCACATTACTCTTTTCTCTTTCCACGGATGTACTGCACCTTGTGGTACATTGTCAGACCTCTCATTGTGTTTGGCGCACTCTTGAGAAAGCTCTCACCTCTCTGTCTAATTCTCATATTATGCAACTTCATGGGTCTTTTCAAGATCTTCGACAAGGTGATGCTTCGGTTGCTATGTACATGCAACAAGCAAAATCATTATTGTATGAATTGGTTGCTGCTAGCTGGCCTATCTCTCTTGAAGACTTCAATCTCTATGTGTTTCATGACCTTCATGGTGAGTTTAAAGACTTGGTAGCTAGCCTGGCGATCAAGGCAGAACCACTGTCATATACTGACCTTCATAGCCATCTCCTTACCCATGAATTTCTGTATAAGACCTCACTTCAATCCATGGCTGCAAACCCACCTCTTTTGCCCATGTCATCTCTGTTGCCCTATGCTCATCTTGCCTAGTATCAGCACAGCACTAACTTCAAACGTAACAGAGGTCGTTCAAGTGGCAACTAGCATCCCAACAGCAACCGCCACAGCCACCAACATAGGTTTAATTTTCATGGCTTTCATTCCTCTGGTCCCACCAACTAGAAGTAGAGCAACTGGCAACAAAACGACCCTCTAGTTCTGGGTAGTGGTCTCCTCATTGGTCTTTTGAGCAGAACGTCAAGTATCAGCTTTACTTCTCATTTGGCCACACAACCCCTCAATGTGCCTAGTTTCACAGTAGTGGCCAATAGCCCTCTACCCATCTTGCTGTTGGTAATGTTCCTACCCCTACTCGGTCCCCGAACACTAGTGCAAACCAACACGTTACGCTTGATCTTACAACTCTGACCGATTCTGCACAATATCTTGGTAATGATCATTTGCATGTTGGTGACGATAAGGGTCTTTCCATATTCCATATTGGGCATACCATGTTATGTTCCCCAAGACACACCTTTACATTATCTAATGTTCTCCATGTTCCTCATATTATCAAACCACTCCTGTCTGTTTAGAAATTTTATTATGATAATAATGTTTATTTTGAATTTTATGCTTCTATGTTTTATGTAAAGGATCTCACCAACAAGGTAATGCTCCTTTCCGGTCAAAGTAATGATGGTCTCTATGTTTTATCTAAGTCTTCTACCACGTACATACCTCAAGTTTATTGGTCTCCTTGCATCTCTGTGACTGTTGATCTATGGCATCATCGATTAGGTCATCCCACTTCCTGTATTTTCAATTTGTTAGTTTTCAAAAATAAAATAGCTTGTACTTCTAGATGCTCTCTTGTTCAATGTCAAGCTTGTCCATTAGGCAAGTCGTCGCGTATGTCGTTAAGACTTACGGGTCACAAAACTACTGTCCCACTTGATTTAATATTTAGTGATGTTTGGGACCATGCTTTTATGTTTTCCTTAGTTAATTTTTCCTCATACACATGAGCAAAATGGCACCATTGAGCATCGTCATCGACATATTATCGAAATTGGCCTTACCCTTCTAGGAAAATGTAATGCTCCGTTACGGTTTTGGGATTATGCGTTTAAATCGTCAATATATCTTATCAATCACATGCCTACTCTAGTCCTTCAAAATCAATCTTCATTTGAATATTTGTTTCATTATACTCCTAATTATGATTTTCTGCGTACTTTTGGGTGTCTTTGTTTTCCTTTTTTACGTCCATATCATGCTCATAAGTTGGATTTTCATTCATCTCCATGTGCTTCTTAGCTTATATTTCCTCTCATCTAGGTTATCGTTGTCTTGATTTAACATCTCAACGTCTTTATGTCTCCTGTCATGTTCGTTTTCATGAAAATGTTTTTTTTCTTTTGCAAAATCTGAACAAATAGCACAACATCTAACCACCTCTTCCAACATCTTATACAACCTACACACTTGCCAACCTTGAATTCTTCCCTATATTTTCACCCCTCTGCCCCACCAATCCATCACACTAGCAGTCAACCAAACTAGACAATTAACTTGCCAACCATGTCTGCCACCAACCCAACGCAACCTAGCCCTACCCATATGTCAACATCTACTTGTTTTTCTAATGATCATTGTCATAACCCAATTCTGGGTTATTCCCTAAAAAATCATTTTTTTTTTCAAAATAAAATAATAATAATAATAATAAAGGCTGGCAACGTGGAGAAAGCAAATCGGGGAATCAAACTGTAATTTTGGAGGAAATTCAAGGCCTAATTGAACCCATGATGCCCAATAATGGAGAAAAAAATGCAAATTCAAGGTTAAATTAAATGAATATTGGACGAATTTGCATAAAAATTAAGTCCAATGACATAATTAAATATTTTATAGGCCAATTTGATTTAATCATGGGTCAAATTGAATTTTAATTATGTTTGAGAATTAATTTGGGTCCAATTAAAGGATTTAATTAAGTGCAAGGACTTAATTATACTTTAAACGGGTCAAATTAATTTTATTTGGGGCTTAATTGGTGAAAAATTAAGTTTGGGAGTCTAATTTGGGCTTAATTGAGAAGATTGGAATTTTATGAGACCAAATTTAAGTTTTACCAAGTTCATTTATTGAAATTAGGGGCCAAATTGCAAGAAAATTGAAGTTTTGGGGTCAATTAGAGGTTAAATTAACAAAATTCGCAGCCAAGGACCAATCTGCAAAAGACGCAAACTATAGGGGTTTAATTGACAAAATCCGAGGGTCAAATTGAAGAAATTGAAAGTTTAATGGTCAATTAAGGGTTAAATTGCATAAAACTGAGGCCAAGGACCAAAGCGCAAAATGCATGTAAATTTGGGGTTCAAATTGACATTTGGTAGGGGCTAAATTGTACTAAATCAAAGGTTTAGGGTTAATTAGGGGTACAATTGCACAACAATGCAAGTTGGAGGACTATATTGAAGATGGGCAAACAACCCCTAATTTAGCGCAAAACGGCACTGTTTCGCGTTTAAAAAAAAAGGAGACCAGGCGACGCATCGCCTGGTCACTGTCCATTGTCTTCCCCATGAATGCTGCCTGGGTAGTAGTTTTGCAGGTGCATTTAATGCCTCGTATGTCCCCCAAAATTGACAGCACATGCACCAAAATGGTCACCTAAAATCCCTCTATCCCCGAGTATGGTACGTTCAGGCCTATTATCATCAAAACAACTCTGGTGACTGGCCTAAAGTAGCCAACCCGGGCAGCCTTAGACTGTCAAATTTGGCAGTTCAAGGTACACACTTTGAACCGACGGTTTGAATTCTTCCAGTCAAATCAAGGGCTGAAAATTTTTCCCCGGTGAAGACAAGATTGCCCTCTGTCACCGCCTATAAATAGAGGTGGATTTCATGGCCTAAGAGAGGAGAAAATTGAGTGTAAAGTTGATAAAAAATCAGCCTTTCTCCCTTGTTTTCATCTTTTTCTGCTTTCTCCTTCTCAGCCGCACCTTCAGCCACCACCACTCCCTACCACCGCGACCCTAGTTGTAGCAACAACCAACCTTTCTAGCGACTTCCCCGCTTACCAGCAGCAGTAGAGGCGGCGACTCTCTCCTCATCCACTCCAACTGTAAGCAACCCCAGCACCGATCGCAACAACAACAACACCTGCAATGCAAGCAGCAGCAACCCCGGTAGCTCAACTCTTCATCGTTGCCACCGTTTGCATCACGTTGTCCTCCTCGGTCAGACCACCCTCACACCAGATAACTTTCCTCTCCCTCTTCCTCTCCCTCTTCTTCTTCTTCTTCACGTCGTTCACTGCGTGAATAAGAGGCGTGAATTATAACTCATGCCCACTGCTTATGCAGTGGACGTTGGGTCGGGTCGTATTTGGCCCAGCCCAAATTTTAGGGTCAGGTCTGGCCCGACCCTAAAAATAAATAAATGAAAATGTGTTGGGCCGAGATCAGCCCACCCATTTTGGGCTGAAATCGGCTCGACCTCTTATGTGACTGAGCTTGGCCCAGCCCATGTAGATTTTTATTTAAAATAATATATTATAATAGTTAAAAAAAACTAAAAAAATTAAAAAAAAATCATTTAAAAAAAATTGTGATTTTCTCAAATATTTTTCTACCAATTTTACATAATATCGGGTTGTATTTATATTGTAAAATATAAATCCGGTATTTAAATACTCGATTTTCTCTAAAATATTTCAAAAAAAACAAAAAATAAACATGTTTTCATGCATACGGCCAAATCCTAAAAATTTTCGAAGTATATTTTCATTAAAAGATTGCATCCTTCTCATGTTTTGAAAATCCAAAAAATAGATATCATAACCAGTTTATAATCATCCATTAGGGTTTGGCCAAAATATCGAAAAACTTTTTTCCAATCTTTTTTTTAGGATCCAGATGTAGATTTTAATATTTGTGGGGTGTAAAATTACATGAAAAACGTACATCCTCAGGTATTAAAGATACAAGGTATAAATAAATGTCATGCTAAAATTCAGACTTTAGAACAATTAGGATTTAACCCAATAAGGTAGAGACTCTCTCATGAAGATAGATCTGCCTTGAGCCTTAGAAAAGACCAATGAAAAGAACCCGACTTACAAAAAAACAATCAAATAATAATGCAGCTTACCTTAGGTAGGATGCACTTGGGGTGATGCGTCTTCCCCTTGCACAACTAGTCCCTTACTCCGACTCTCGCAGATCATGGGTTCCTAGTGACCATAATACTAGGTGGCGACTCCTAAACATTAATCATAATTTTATGATTAAATCAAAAAACCCTTCCCAACACACAACAACTTATTAGGAGGCACGACAAGAGTCTTCGCGGTCGCCAGACGACGTCGCAGCGCTCGCGCCCCCGCGACAGGGTTATTCCCCAAAAATAACCTTTTTTTTAAATAAAAATAAAAAAAATAAAATAAAGGCTGGCAACGTGGAGAAAGCAGGCCGAGAAATCAAGCTGCAATTTTTAGAGGAAATTAAAGACCTAATTGTACCCCATTATACCTAAAAATGGAGAAAACAATGCAAATTTAAGGTCAATTTAAATAATTATTGGACGAATTTGAATAAAAATTAAGTCCAATGACATAATTAAATTTTTAATAGGCCAATTTGATTTAATCATGGGCCAAATTAAATTTTAATTATGTTTAAGAATTAATTTGGGTCCAATTGAAGGACTTAATTAAGTGCAAGGACTTAATTATACTTAAAATGGGTCAAATTAATTTTATATAGGGCTTAATTGGTGAAAAATTAAGTTTGGGAGTCTAATTTGAGCTTAATTAAGGAGATTGAAATTTTAAGAGACCAAATTTAATTTTTACCAAGTTAATTGTTTGAAATTACGAGCCAAAGTGCAAGAAAATTGAAGTTCTTAGGTCAATTAGGGATTAAATTGCATAAATTCGCAGCCAAGGACCAATCTGCAAAAGGCGCCAAACTTTAGGGGCTTATTTAAAAAAAACCGGGGGTGAAATTGAAGAAATTAAAAGTTTAATGGTCAATTAGGGGTTAAATTGCATAAAATCGAGGCCAAGGACCAAAGCGCAAAAGGCGCGTTAACTTCGAGGTTCCAATTGAAGTTCATCAGGGGCTTAATTGCGTTAAATCCAAAGTTTAGGGTCAATTAAGGGTTCAATTGAAAGAAATTGAAAGCTGGAGGATTAAATTGAAAATCAGTTTATATCCCTAATATAAACCCAAAACGACGCCATTTCGAGAAAAAAAAAAGGGGGACTAGACGATGCATCGTCTATTCACTGTTCATTGTCTTCTTCTTTTACCTAGGAAAAAGCTGGTCCGGTTACCTACTTTGCAGGTGCATGTAATGCACCTAACATCCACCAAATTTAACTAAACTTGTACGAAAATGATCCCTTGCAGTTTCTCTACAGGTCCAAGTAAACATTTATGTCTGAATTGCAACGAGATGGCGCCAGAGCCGGCCTAAACATGCCAACTCAGCAGCCTTTTCTGTAGATTTGATTGTGCACCATGCCTACTTTGAGCCAACTGTTGGGATCCTTCCCAACTAAATCAAGGACTGAATTTTTTCCCTTCTGTAGAAGAGATTGCCCTCTTCCACTGCCTATAAATAGAGGTGGATTTTATGGCCTCAGAGAGGAGAAAATCGGGTCCAAAGTAATCCAAAAAACCAACCTTCCTCCCTCTCCCCACTACAAATTTTCTTCTTCTGCTTCTTCTTCTTTCTTCCTCCGCCACATGAAACCAACACCGTCACCATTTCTTCCTCCAACTCCACCTTGAGCAACCAGCACCACCAAGTGTTACCAAGACCACCGGCCAGCCACCACTGTGTCTGTAATAAGCCACCGTGAATGTCTTTCTCTCCTCTGTAAGATGTTTCTTCTCTCTTCACTCTCTTTCCACCGTGCTCTCAGCGACCCCAACACTGTCACTGCCGGCTTGACCGCCACCCTCTCCACCACACTTATCCCTCTCCACTGACTGCTTCTCCTCTTTCCTCCACAGTGGTAGCAGCCCATCAGCACTACCATTTTTGTTTTCTTCCTTCTCCAGTATCGGCAGTAGCAACACCGACTCCTCCACAAACGCCGCCACCAGCTTTAGGGCGACTGCCCAGACCAGCTGCTCCTCTCAAGCCTAGGTGGCCTCCCCAGTTTTTCTCTCCTTCTCTTCCTCCTTATTCCCCCGTCTGCATCACCCTGCATGCAAAACGAATTCTCATCTTCATGCGGGGTGCAAAATAATTCACCCCTGCGTTAGGCTGGGCCACTTATAGCCTAGCCCAAATGGCTGGGTATGGCTCGGCCCCTATTTTTTTGAAAAAAAAAACAAAACAAAAAAATCCAAATTTTTTCAAAAATCATTTTAAAAAAATTGTGATTTTCTCAAATATTTTTCTATCCATTTTGCATAATATCAGGTTATATATTTACACTGTAAAATACAAATCTGATATTAAAGTACCTAGTTTTTCTCCGAAATGTTTCAAAACAAATTCAAAATATTTCCAAAAAATATCAAAATATTAATTTCTCTTTTCTAAAACAAACAAAAAATATATTTTTTTATGCATACGGCCAAATCCTAAAAATTTTCCGAGCATATCTTCATAAAAAAAATTGCTATCTTTTTCACGCTTTAAAATGCAAAATGAATATCATAACCAGTTTATGATTATCTATTAGGATTGACCAAAATATCAAAAACCTTTTTCCAACCTTTTTTCTAGGATCCAAATGTAGATGTAGACTTTAATATTTGTGGCGTGTAAAATTACACAATAAAGTACACCCTCAAGTATTAAAGATACAAGATGTAAATAAATATGATGATAAAATTCAGACTTTAGAACGGTTAGGATTTAACCCGATAAGGTAGAGATTCTCTCATGAAATCTACTTTGAGCCTTAGAAAAGACCAACGATTAGAAACCCGACTTAGAAATAACAATCAAAGAATAATGCAGCTTACCTTAGGTAGGGTGCACTGGGGGTGATGCGTCTTCCCCTTGCACAACCAGTCCCTTACTCAGACTCTCGCAGACCATAGGTTCCTAGTGACCATAATACTAGGTGGTGACTCCTAAACATTAATCATAATTTTATGATTAAATAAAAAAAAACCTTCCCAACACACAATAACTCACACAGGAGGCACGACAGGAGCCTCACGTCGTCGCCAGACAACATCGCGTCGGCTCACAACCTAGCCCTGCCCATATGTCACCATCTACTTGTTTTTCTAATGATCATTATGCAGGAATAGATTGTCCTCCTTCAGAGTCATATTTTTCTGGGTTTGTTACTGCAAACAACCCTGGTTCAACTGCAAGCTCTTCAACCTCTGCTGCTGTGAGCTCCAGATCTTAAACAGGTTCTCCAGCTGATCTGTAACTCATTATTGATCTCTCCTCTTATCCTCTCTAGCAGCTCACAGGTTCAGGTTCTCCTCCACCTCATCCTGCTGCTCGTCAGCATCCCATGGTTCTTCGTCCTCAACTGCCAAAGATCGCCCTTCTGACAGCATCTGCAGCCACCTTTAATGCTCCTCTTTGTCGGGTAATGTCTTCTCCTAACTTAAAACCCATTTTACTCTCTGATGTTGACAGGTATGAGGCTTGGCATGGTGCTATATGAGATGAGATTCAGGCTTTGCACTCTAATGACACCTGGTCCTTGGTTCCTCTCTATCTTTCGATGAATGTTGTTGGCAGTTGTTGGGTGTACATGATAAAGCGTTGTGTGGATGGTAGTTTTGAGTAGTATAAGGCACAATTAGTTGCTAAAGGTTTCACTTAGTAAGAAGACATTGATTACTCTAAGACTTTCAGTCTTGTTATTAAGCATACAACCGTCAGATTAGTTTTCTCAATTGCGGTTTTGCGCGGTTGGAAGATTCATCAACTCGATATCCATAATGTCTTCCTCAATGGAGTCCTTGCCAAAGAGGTTTACATGAAACAACCTCCAGGTTTTTGTTGACTCTACTCTTCCCTTTCATGTGTGCTAGTTGCATAAGTCTCTATATGGTTTAAAACAGGCCCTATGAGCATGGTACACTCATTTGAGTGATTTTTTGCTTTCTCTTGGCTTGCACACTTCCAAGGTTGACACCTCCTTATTTATCTTGTCTATTGGTGTTGATATCTTTTATCTTCTAGTTTATGTTGATGATATTTTACTTACAAGTAGCAACTCTACTATGCTTCATTGCCTAATACAGTTGCTGAGCTCAGACTTTAAACTTCATGACTTAGGCGCCGTTCATTATTTTTTGGGCATTGAGGTTCAATCCACTAGTATGGATCTGATGTTATGATAGCATAAGTATATTCTTGACATCCTTACTCGGGCTGGTATAACCACTTACAAACCTGTTGATACTCCTATCTCTACCTCTAAAGTTACCATACTACCAGATTCCTTGTCTTATGATCCTACACGATTTCATCAAATCATTGATGCTCTTTAATATCTCACCTTTATGAGGCCAGACATCTACTTTGCTGTCAATAGAGTTTGTCAGTTTATGCATGCTCCTACAAAATCTCATCGGGTTGTCGTTAAATGCATTCTATGTTATCTTCGGTGCGACATCCTATGGCTTACATATCCCTCGTAGTTCCTCCTTGATTTACATGACTTTACGGATGTAAATTGGGCAGGTAGTATTGATGATCGCAAGTCTACAGGTGGTTACCTTGTTTTCTTTGGTCAAACACTGATTTCGAGAAAATCAAGCAAGCAATTCATAATTACCCGCTCCTCTACCGAGACTGAGTATAAAGCCTTAGTAAATGGAACCGTTGAGGTTATCTAGCTTCAATATTTATTAACATATCTGCATATCCCTTCTGTCTTTACTCCTACCATTTAATATAATCTTGGTGCTACTTATTTATCTGCGAATCCTATCTTTCATGCTCGTACTAAACATGTTGAGGTTGATTATCATTTTGTACGAGACAGGGTTGCGAAGAAAGAGATTCATATTCATTTTATCTCCTCTTAGGCTCAACTTGCAAATGTCTTTATTAAGTTGCTTCCTATTGCTTCTTTTACTACTTTTCGATTCAAGCTTCGGGTCGATCCTCCACCCTCGGCTTGAGGGGGCATATTATATATATATATATGAAATACTATGGGACTACTCTAATATTGTATATTGTAATCTCAACCTTTACTATTATATATTGCCTTACACATATAAATAGGAAAGGTTAGCTAACTAATAGTTAAGCCTCCTATTTCTTCTTAATAAACCTGTTAATAACCTCAAGTTAAATGATTATAAAAAAGATTACAGAACCCTGATCTACCTTTTTTTTACCAAGATGAAGGGTTAAAAACACTATAATGGAACTTCTCTTGTTAAATGGAACTCATTGACATGAAGAACATCTTTCTTGGTGGCTGAATTATGCACAACCGATCAACTTCCTCTCTCTTCCCTCATTTCCCGATGATCCTATCTCTCTCCTCTCAAACTCAGGGATTGAAATGTGAACAAAATAAAGTTCTGAACTTATTTTGACATTCTAAGAACCTCATATCAAACCAACCAAAATAAATCATCAAATTTAATCTCAAATCAACTCAAAGTTAAATAATCAATTTTTTTTTTTAAAAAATCGAGTGACTAAAAAAAGGAAAAAGAAAACATTATGGCTAACTATTGCAACTTATAATAGGTTTTGTCTGCCTTCTATATTGCATTTCCATCTTTTCTTTAATATTTCTTTCATCTCATATTTTCTTGTGTGTTTGATTGTCAATTTTACAAAACTGAACTATCATTGTTGTTAAGAATAACAACCAAAAGAATAAGAACCAAAATTAAAAACTAAAAAAATGACAATCCGCTATGCTATTTTGGAGAGAGTTATGCATGAAAATCAGAGTCTTGCCAAAGCCACACCAGAGTGCTGCTAGGTAAAGAAGCACCAAATAAGATGATTCCACCAACACCAAAGAAGATCGCTTCTAGAGCTTAGCGGCCACCGATGCACCAACACGTGTGTTACACGCACTAGTAACTTTTCCCCACGTTGTTCAATTTAGTCTTTGCTTTGGAGACAAAAAAGGTTGAACATTTCTTTTGGTTTAAACTCAATCCCTAAAGCTTCTATTGTTTTAAATTAATAAATTTTATTTTTCCAAGTCACACGTTTACTGAGCACTGGATTTTTTTCTCAACACTATGAGAATCCCATATCAAGCCAGTAAAATAAATTATCAAACTCAAATTCAAATCAACTTAATGTGAAAGGATCAAATTGAATAAAAAATTAACTGACTAAAAAAATCAAAAGATAAAAAAAAAAAAAACAACATTGTGGAGCACTATTACCATCCAAGATGGATTGTGTCTTGCTCCATTGTAAAATCAAGAGCAGTTTTATTATTATTATTTTAATTAATAAGGTTAGTATTTTATAAGGAGATTTTAAAATATTAGTAAAAATAACATAGTTTCAAAAACTTTCAGTGAAATAGTACAATTTGTGCTTGTTGCGATTCCAAAATGCTACATGTGAAGAAGTCACGATTGGAGAACATAACATTAATTAAATGTCACATTTTGAAACCGTGACAAATACCAAAACACTAGCAAAGAAAATTTATATTTCACGATAGGGTAAATTATAACACTTCATAATTGTGACATCAATGAATATCATTATTTGGAAACTATGGTATTTTTCCTTTTTAAAAAAAACAAAATTGTATTATTCCGTTAATATTTTTAATTTACTGTTCTAATGTTATTTTTTTTAAATCATCCAACCAAGGGGCAGGGAGTTTTTTACATGATCTGGTACACTATAGCCATCACGGCTGCTTTTTTATTTTTTTGTACACTTGATTCAAAGTGTTATATATATATATATATATTGTACTCTTGATTCAAAGTGTTATATATATATATATATATATATATTGTACTCTTGATTCAAAGTGTTATATATATATATATATCAAGAGTACAATATATGTCACTATATATGCTAAAAGTATGGATCGGGCGTACCTAAAAGTATATAATAATATCTATATGTGTATATATATATAAAAAGAAAGTATATAATAATATCTATATGTGTGTGTATATATATATAAAAAGAAAGTATATAATATATAAAAATACAATATTGGTCAAGTCAAAGCAGTATAGTTAAAGAGGTCATTTGGGCAAGGATATCTGGGTCTCCGGGATGCATGGGCCCTTGTCTGCTACCATTACATTCTCTGTTATCAATGAGAATCATTCTACAGAGGTTCTAACTTATCAGAAATTCATATTACAATATTATATATTCTCTTGAAATTGAAAATCATGTTTGCTTTTCATAGCATAGCTTGCTGGCTCCTGTTATTTGCTTATAGCATCGAATATATATCACTATATATGCTATCATAAGTTGTCTGTGAATATCGTTCATGCTTTGTAAACCCGATAGTACTTACTAGTCAATGTGCGTGTGTCTAATATCTATCTACATATATATATATATTCGAATGTGTTTGAATTTGTTTTCTCTAGCTAGTGCGCTAGCATACGAATAATTAAGTAATGAGATGCCATTAGCTATTAGCAAAACGTGTTAATTTATTAGAATATGGAATGGAACAATGTGTTTCAAATCAATGCCTTGCGATTCTCTTAAACCCGTCAATTAATTTCTTTTTATCTCGTCGAACATCCATACAGTTGAATATTTATCTTGATTTGACGACAAGAGAATCTCTAGGTTAATTTAAGTGTTAATTAAGATTCAGTGCAGGTTAATTTAATTAAATGTTAAGTATCGATCTCTGCAAACGATTTCAAGAACACAACTTTCATATATATTGGCTTGTAAATTAAGAGGAATTTAATTAATAATCCATCAAGATGTCTGTCTCAGAATTTAAATAAATAAATTAAAGTTAAAATTAAAGCTTCAATCATCTGGTCAATCTCGTGGGATTGTACTAGTTAATTATAATATAAGCATGTTTTTTTTTAAAAAAAAAATTCTTATGCGTGCTTGCATGAAAAATTCTTAAATTCATATTTAAGAATATAACCACTCATTACGCAGCCTCTAATGCATCCAGCTGGCACCAAAGATTCTAGGGTTCTCCTGGAAGTGATAAATATTGAAGTAAGAACTAATCCACATAATCTGGTTCGATAAATATTACACGAGTTTAGTACCTAAATTTGGTGTTAATTGGATGAAAATTAATGGCTCTAGTTGTGAGGGGTGAAATATTGAGTCTATAGCCTGGAAAATGCCACAGATTCCAGCTTTCTGCTTTCTGCTTTCTGCTTTCTGCTGGTGACCATTATAAATTTCGATATATCGCTATTAGAACCTAAATTTGGTATAAGGTGCAGCAGGGAAATTGAATAATCTCCTTTTTCCAAGGAGGCCTGAATTTCATGTGGGTTCGCAATCATTAATTTAGAAGGACCACAGCTAGCCTACCAGTGGTCGTCCATCTGACAATCACGACAACTTTCTTATCTTTAGCCTATGTTTATGTATTTTCTTCTGAGATCTAGCCATCATCAGTAATTATGAACCATAAAGATTTTCTAGAGCGGACGTGAGATGTTCGTTAACACGTAACCATGAGCTCCGTACTCTCCTTTGAAGCAAGCAAATTTATGGATCAATCAGAATGACTACTCTGATTGCCAAATAACAAACACATTTCCTGGCTGTTATCAACTGAAAATGATCCATAACCGAGATAGTACGTAGCACATAAATCTTCTCTTCACAAGGAAGTTGCAAGTTCAAATTATTAAGAGTTTTTAGGATATCTCATAAAATATGACCACAGATTAAATATAAATATATCACATCACAACAACAACTACTATGAGATTTAAACACGAGACCAGAATCTGAAAAAAAATCCTCTATTTAAGCCGATTCCCTCAGGGCCTCCTACCTCTATCTAACATGGGGCTGCCCAGTTGGAAACCTACAAGCATTTGCGTGGTTCATCAATTCTTTTTTGAACATAAATTGGTGGGGATGGTTCCTCTTTTTTTTTTTTTTCCTTTGTTTTTCCTGCTTGAGGTAGGCGTGTGGGGTTGGGCTTTTGGTGCCAAATATAGAAAAATAATCTTAATTTCTGACCCTATCCCAAGAGTGAGTGAATATCAATCAATTAGGAGATTAATTGAGTTTGGGGCCGGTGTTGATATATGGCTATAGCCATGTGAAAGGCATAATATATACCCTAATCTTTATCCAGTGGGCATGCAATACTCTACAGCTTGTAAGAGAAAAGACAAAAACAGAAACAGAAACTACATATATACTTTAGGAGATTGATCATATCGATCCTTATCACAAAACAAGAAGCAAACAAACAAGACTGGGCATCTGCCTTTTTTTCTCGTGATCCTCATGATTTAACGCATCCTTTTCAAAATGACATGTGGTTGCTGGTGGGCACGCATGCAGAGCCATTGCACCCTCCTCATGTTAAGTAAACCGTGTGAAGGTGAGCAGCGTGTGCCTGTTCTTGAGAGGGTGAAAAAGATGACTCTTCAGTGTCCACGTCGGTCAAGGTCTCCAAGAGTGTAGGACTGTCTCACCACTGGGGCCCTACCTAACCCAACTCATGATTAATTGGAGAGCCTACTAAGCTCAACTGCATAACCGTCCAACTCCACAAATAATAATTAAATCATTTATTGACTGAGAACAACCTCTCCTGGTTCTGGACATTGATCATATAAATCTTTTGTCATCCTCTACATGATATTATTCCTGCTTTGTACATGAAAAATTGTGGGTAGAATGATTGCGCAATGGTTTCACACCTTTGCTCGGTACAAAATATTCTAATTTATTGTGTCGGTGAAGCGAGGTCATATCAGAGGATGGTTACAAACTCTAAAAACTAATTAAATCAAGAAAATAAAAAAAATTAACTAAACAAATCAAATAAAGAAAAAAAATCAAATTAACTTATTAAAAAATCCAAAAAAAAAAATTCAGTTCCTCTTCAGTTTTAAAAGCCTAAAACTATTTAAACCTCTCTCCAGTTTATCCATGTCATGCTAAATATTGGCACTGTAGTTCTGCTAAACTTTATTGTTTAAATCAAGCATCTTCATTCTCCACACAGGCAACATATTGTGGCTAAAAGAGGGTGATGGTGGGCGGTGACATTGGCAAGGTTGGTAGTAGGATTGGGTTGAAGAGAACTTTAGTTTAGTCTTCATTTTTCAAAAATTTCAACAAAGTCCATCATTAAACTTTGTTATATATTCAATTTAGTTTTTTTTTTTCCAGATCTCACATGATTTTTATGTGTAATAATCCATTACTCTTTTTAGATGAAAAGTTAATAATAAAAAATTACTAGCCAAACCCATAAGAAATCAAAGCAAAAAAAAAAAAACCAAAACATCATAGGATCATTGTAAAAAAAAAACCCAAAATAAGATAATTAAGAAAAACTCAAGCCCAATAAAAAAGCCCAATTAAATTGAAATGGGTCAAGCAAGTTTTGAAAAAAAATATGAACCGAACCGATTTGGTTAGTTTAAACTGGTTAACCCAAAACCAAACTGAACAAAAAATGTTAGGGATCATATTCATCCTTAACTGCATTTTTAGTTGTGTGATGTTTTATTTTTTATTTTTTTAATTCCTAAATGAGAATTTGTACTTTAATTTTTGTATTTTAGTATTTAAACTAGCTGATTTTAAACAGACTCCGCTATGAATTGCATCAAAAGTTATTTTTTAATGCAAAAAAAAAGAAAGTGCAAGCACTATCATCATGACCTGAAACTGATTGGTCAAGTTCTCACGGATTTAATAAACTGATTATTAAATCCAAAATGAATGCAAATACACACACATCACATATATTTTTTGGGAGAAAATATGATTTTCGTATTTTTTGAGAGACTTGGCCATATGCAACATAAAAAAAGACTTTTTTATTATTTTTTTGTATTTTTTAAAGGTCATGTTTGGCAAAAAAAATTAATTTTTCTTGAAATATAAACTACCCAAAACAAGCCTAAAGGGTGTATGCCAAACACACCCTTAAACCAAAACAACTTTAACAAAAAACAGCAAACCAAACAGGGCCTAATTATTAACCTGGTTTGAACCTGGCTGGGTTGACCTGAATGGACTGACCCGACAAGGGGTTGACTCGACTGGGTTTGACCTGATTGAGGTTGACCCAGCTGAGGTTGACCCGACCGAGTTAACTAAAAAACAAACCAAAATAAAGACCCAAAATAGATTCAACAGAAGTAAAAACATCAAAACTAAAAATTTCTCAACAAAAATGGATTAAACACAAAAAGTGAAGAACATGAAGAACACTCAAACTTAAACCCAGCAACGTGAACATCAAACCAGACCAGATTTCAAGCAATAAAAAGCAAGGTTTTCATCGCAATCAAGCATAGATCAAGAATTAAATGTCAGTTTGCTTTGATTATTCCTCAAACCTCATGATTCTGTCAAAAATGGGTTTCAGTTCAAAACCAAAATCCTAAAATTAAAACCCACAAAAACATGTTATTGATGCTTGAAAACCCTAGATTATTTACTAATAATGATATAAGAACTTACAGAAACTAGAATCGAAATAAAACGAGACTTAAAACTAATACCTAAGACAATGTTCATCAAATGAAAATGAAGAACATAAAGTTTTGCCCAAAAAAACCAGCATGCTGCTAAACCCAGAAAACACGTTTTAAGCCTCAAAACCAAACTCTTTTCGCCTCATCAACCCACATTATAATAACCAAACATACTTGAATAAAAAAGAACTAATAAAAACAACAAATTATCATAAACATATAAAAAATTCCAAGCTCTAAAACTATTAACATAAAACAGCCTACATATTTATGCATTTTGGATTCAAAATGTCTTCCTAAACCTTCAACCAGAACCAAATAAAACTCAAAAACTAGAAACATGCAAGAATAGAAGAACATCAACCTTGCTAGCACTTTTTGGCAAATTTCAAAGCAAACTCAAATGCAAACATAACTTAAAGCAATCATCAACATGTGAACACATTCAAAACATTACATTTAAACAACAAAAATTAATCCAGCAGGTCTCATGGATTACACTTTCAAAGTTTGCAATGGTATTCCTTCCAAGCTTGAAATCTTTCAAAAAGAATAGATTTCTAATGCTGCCTTCCTTGTTCCATCTCTGCAAACCTAGAAAAACAAATTGAATCCTTGAAATCATGAACTTGATAGGATTGCTTAAACTTTCACAAAAATTTATTTCCCCTTTACTTTTCCTCTCTTTCTTCCTCTCTTTTTCTCCTTTGATTACCTCTCCTTTTATAGGGGGGTTCAGATATGCTACATGAGTTTGTTAGGGTTTTAACAAACCAAAACTAGGCTGGTTTTACCACTGGATCAATGGTTTTGGATTTAAGTGGTTTTTGTAACAAACTTGGTAGTCAAGGTGAAGTGTTTCTAGCCTTATGATCTTGAGAGAAAGGTTTTAAACCTTTGATGAGAACCCTCTTGGAGTTTTTAAGTGTGGTAACACAAAAGAGTTGGGTGGTTTTATGCAAATAGGTGTCTTAGTTAAGGCTGATTGTGTTGGCCACTTTCATGGCTTCGCCAGAGCAACACCGACATCAACGTTGCCTGAGACCACCTGATCATGGTAGAGGGTATGCATATCTTAATGGTGGATCCAATCTTGCTCAATTTGAAGGTCTATAGCTCCACATTTAGTCATTTGAAAGTGTTAACCGATTAACATAGAATCTAAAATCTCAGTGGTGGCTGATCGTGGACAAGATGTTGCTAAGATCATTAGAGAAAATGGAATGTAAAGGTTTGATTTCATGGAGATAGGGTTATAAAGAAGGTGTTTCTTAGTTGAATGGTGGTGGTTACAAACTCAGAAGTGGTCAAAAGTGTCTACTCGATCAACCAAAACTACCAAAGAAGGTGCCCAGTAGCTGAACGACGTCGTATAGGCTAAACCCTACAAATTAGGGTTTTTAAATTTGGAATTTGGCAAACTTCAATTTAATCCCTATCCTTCCCATTTCTTTTGATTTCACCTGTAAGTTCCTTCTCAACTCCTATTTTCATGCAATTTCACCCCTACAAAACTAAATTACCAGTCCTGAATTTGAGTCCCTTTTACAATTTGGTCCTTGGTTTTTTATTTGTTTAATTGGTTCCCAATTAACCATCAAACATTCAATTTTCTTCAATTTGGCCCCTAATTTCAACAATTTCAAACCCTAAAGTCTTGCACTTCTTACAAGTTAGTGCTTGTTTTGAATTTCTTCAATTAAGTCTCTAATTGTTCATCAAACTTCAATATTTACACAATTAAGCCCATGATTTGACCCCCAGACTTTAATTTCTTCTAATTAAAGCTTAAATTTACTTCAAGAACTAATTTTTCTTGCAATTAAGCCCTAAATAAATTCAATTAAACCATGAAAAAATCTGATTGAGTCTTTAGACATATAAATTTGAATTTTCCCCCTCAAAAATTGAATTCTCTTTGTTAACAGGGTCAAAATTTCCAATTTTTGTATATTGTAACCCTCATCAACCAGTCTTTGATAATTTCCTAAGAGTTCCAATATGTTCTTCAAAACTGATATCTGATATATATATATATATATATATATATATATATATATATATATTGTTTTTCTTCTGATATTTTTTTTTATTTTTTTATTTTTTCTCTCTTTCTTTTCTTTTGAATTTTTTAATTTATATAGGGCCACAACAAATAGGTAACAACAAATTCTCCCTCTTGACAATACTTATAGAGGAAAGACTTTTTAAGTGTTTTGCGTAGTATGTTTGTAAAGATGAATAAAAGGTTCTTCCATAACTAATCATCTCAAAACTTTTAGTTTGGATGACCTGAGACTCTATCTTTGCAGCCATTCCCTTTAACCAGAACAAAAAATATTATCTTCATCTCGGTCAACATGAAATCTCAATCTAGAGACCCCTTTTAACAAAAACCTTGGTATTTGTTTTTAGGTTGGTCAACCAAAAATCTAAAGGCACGTAACACAAACTATGGTTATGGGCTATAGAAGAAATGGATTTTTTTTAGGCGTAAAAGGTGTTTAAGGGTTAAAAGACTCAAGATCACTTTCTAATATCTCTTTTTCTTTGTGAAATAGTCTTATGGACTTTGTTTGGATATACTCTATTTCTTAATGAAGAGTCCTACTTCAGGATCTTTGCCTCAGTCTTAGAGTGTCAACAAACCATCATTTTCGTTTATTTTCCATTCTTTTACTTTTACTTTTCCTTCTTTTCTATATGTATATATATATATATATATATATATATATTGTTTCCTCTTTCTTATCATTCTCCTTTTATAATGATGCCCCCTGGTATTAGGTTTTGACTTTTATAGATCTATGTGTGCATTTCGGCATTTTGCTCATATTTTCTTTTGCTCCCAATGTGAGGTGTGATTCTAGTCAAGGTTTTTGTGAAGAAAAACTTATCTAGGCTTAAATATGGATCACAAGGGAATAGATAACAAAGATGACCTTTTTCTTATTTCAAACACACATCGTTAGTATTGATAAACCTGTCCTTTTTTTAAAAGAACTTGTGGGTGATTATAGAGTGGCTACCAACCATTTATCCATGCAATTCAAAATGTTATTCAGAGACAGGGCTTTATCTTATAGTTGGCTTTGGTTTGTTTTGTTTGGTCACCTCTGAATCGAGAACTGCTTAAAAACTTATCTTGAGCGTTTTTATGACCCATTTCTCATACTTATGCACAAGAGCATTTCTTTTAAGATCTTTCTTTTAGGAAAAGGATTTCAAATGTTGTGAGATCATGCGATTAAAAAAGAAAAGAAAAGAAAGGTTCTTTATATGAAGAATTCATGGCCAAACTTTATTTTTATTGACTTAGAAGAAAATGAACACATTATACATAATACCTTTTTTTTATAGAATTAGAATTCACAAGTCTAGCTAGATCTTCTCCATTCATTCTAGACAACTTTAAAATGCCTAATGAGAAAGCCTTCTTCACTACATAAGGACTCTTATAGTTTGGCGCATATTTGTTCTAATCCTCTCATGGTAAAGATAATATTTTCTTCAATACTAAATCTCCTTCCTAGAATATTTGAGGTCTAACCTTCTTGTCATATGCTTTGGCCATCTTTTTTTGGTAATGCTGATGATGACAAATTATAGCTATCTTTATCTCACTTATTAGGTTTAGTTGTTCATCTCTCACTTTGGCCCACTCTGTTTTTTCTTGCTTAGAATTTATTTATCAATACTCTTAATGAGGGGATTTCTACTTCCAAAGGCATCACCGCCTTCATTTCATATACCAAAGAATACAGGGTAGCTTCTATTGATGTTCTGACTATAATGCAGTATATATGGAGGGAAAATGACAACATCTCATGCCAATGTTTATAAGTGATCACCATTTTCTGAATAATCTTCTTGACATTCTTATTGGCAGCTTTTACAATGCCGTTCATTTTTTGTCTGTGTAGTGAGGAATTGGAATGCTTGATTTTTCACTTGGCATGAAGCTCTACTATCATCTTGCCATTAAAGTTCTAAGTATTGTCAGTCACTATCTTTCGTGGTGGACCATATCAACAGATCAAGTCATTTTATGTAAACCTTTTCACCATCTTCTATGTTATATGAGTATATGAATTGGCTTTTACCCATTTTATAAAATAGCCAATAGCCACGAGGATGGATTTATGCTCATTTATGGCTTTCAGGTTAACAGGCCTCATCACATCAATTTCCCACAATACAAATGGCCATGAAAATGTTAGATTAAACAAAGAAATCAGAGGTACATTGATCTTATCACTATATATTTGACACTTATGATATTTTTCTAACATAGTTGATGTAGTATCTTTCTAATATCATTTAAAAATAACCAACCCTTTGTATTTTCCTTGCCATCATATGCCCACTAGCATGAGTTGAGTAGATCCCTTTATGGACTTCTTGCAATGTAATTCTAGCGTTAGCCTTATTCAAATATCTTTGCAAGGTTCCATCAAATGATCTTTTGTACAAAACTTCTCTATCTAAGTAGAAATCCATTGCCAATCTTCTCAAGGTTTTCCTATCTGCCTTGGAGGCTCCAACGAGATATTCCTGGTTTTGCACAAAATTCTTGATATCATAGTACCAAGGGTTTTCATCCATCTCTCCTTCAATTGAGCAATAATGAGCTAGGAAATTTCTGATATCAATGTGTATCAGCTGTAACTTATATCCAAAATCAATTCTGGCTATGACAGCCGATGTAGCCAAAACATCAGTAAAATGGTTCCCTTCCCTTATTAAATGGGTGAACTCTATCTCTTTAAACTTGTCTGCTAGTTTGGATAGATATTCTTGGTAGGGTCTCAACTTTTCTTTCTTGGTTTGTTATTCTCCTTTCACTTGACAAATAATTAGCATTGAATGACCGTATAAATCTATCTTTTTTATTTTAAGCTCTAATGCAGCTTCCAAACCTAAGATACAAGCCTTATACTCAGTTGTATTGTTGGTGCATTCAAACTATAGTTTAACTAAAATCAGATACTACTTCTTATCAGGAGAAATTATTACTATTCCAGCTCCATTTCCATGTACATTTACTGCCCCATCAAAATACATGGTCCACCAATCTATCTTCTTTTATTCTTCCTCAATTAACAATATGTTTTCATCAGGAAAATCAAATGGATCATAATCTTTAATGGCATTGTTAGCCAAATGGTCAGCTATGGTGCTTCCTTTCATGGTCTTTCTCATCATATCCACTATGTTATATTCTGCTAATAGAACTTCCCATCTTGCAATTTTACTTGATAAATAAGGCTTGTCACATATATATCTCAAAGGATCCACTTTGGAGATCAACCACGTAGTATGATACAACATATAATGTCATGATCTTTTTTCTACCCACACTAGCGAACAATATAACTTTTCTATCATTGTGTATCTAGACTCACATTCTGTGAATTTCATACTTAGGTAATAAATGGCTTTTTCTTTCTTTCTGGTTTCATCATACTAGCCTAGTACACATCCCATAGCTGCTTCATTTACTATCAGATATAGTATCAAATGTCTTCCTGATACTAAAAGAACAAGCAGATATAGGTTTTGTAAGTATTACTCGATTTTATTGAAAACTTCTTCACATTCCTCGTTCCAAGTCCTATGATTCTTTTTCCTTAATAGCTAGAAGATAGGCTCATATGTTGTTATTAGTTAGGATATGAGCTAGGCAAAATAATTTGATTCCCCTAAAAATCCTCTCACCTCATTTTCTATCTTAGGAGATGGCATAGATTAAATGGCCTTCACTTTATCAGGATCCACCTTTATTCCTCTGTCACTCACCACGAATCTTAGCAACTTACCGAACTTAACTCCAAATGAACATTTTGCAGGGTTGAGCCTCAGTTTGTACGTCCTTAATCTCTCGAACAACTTCCTTAAAATCTAAACATGACTCTCTCCTTTTATGGGCTTGACAATCATATAATCTACATACACCTCAATTTTCTTATGCATCATATCATGAAATAACATCACTATGGTCCTCTAGCAAGTGGCCCCTGCATTCTTCAGTTTGAATGGTATCACCTGTAACAGAATGTTCCCCACGACATGATAAAAGTTTTTTTTCTTTATCTTCCAGAGATATTTTTATCAGGTTATACCCTGAGAAGCCATCCATGAAGGAATATATAGAACTATATACAACATTGTCAACCAAAACATTTATGTGGCAAAGGAAAGTCATCTTTGGGGCTAGCCTTGTTTAAATCCTTAAAATCCACACAGACTCTGATCTTTCCCTTCTTTTTTGGTACGATAACTACATTAGATACCTATTATGGATATTTAACTACTTTAAAAAAAACTAGCATCCCATTGCTTTTAAATCTATATCTTGACCTTGATCAGGATGTCAAGATGAGTCCTTCTCAACTTTTATTTGGCGAATTTGCGTCTTTCTACCAGTGATATTCTATGTACTATGATATCCATATACAAACCAGGAAAAAACATATGTATACTCATGTAATAGGGTGATCATTTTTGCTCTATTTTTGGGAGTAGCAGAGGCTTCTATTTTCTATTCCTTCTTAAATTGATCATTACCTATATTTATGGTTTCAAGTTCTTCTGTAGCGGGCTTCCAGGTCTATTCATGTTGCTCTATTTATTTTTTGAATTCCCTGATATCATTTTCATCCCCTTCTTCTTTTTCCATAGCTATTATATATTTGTTATAGTTTGGTTATTCATTCTTTTTACAAGGTGTATATGGTGTTATAGAAGATCCGCTTTCAGGTTTTCTAAAAGTGGAAAGTGTTCAGTGTAAATGCGCAAGTGAAAAAAATATAAATGAAAAAAACAATTTGAAAAATCCAATGATCTTATTAATTAGAAAAGATGGGCTCAGCAATAAAAGCAAGATCTAATTGACATCTAAGTCGTAAATGTCAACCAGGAAAAAAAACAAAGCAAACAAAAGCAACAATAAAATGCATATTAAGACTAGCAATGCTAGGTTACATTTTAAACACCAATGGAGCTTCCTAGGTTACCTAGTTTTGAAAATTCTCGCCCTTAGCCAGCTTTCACATGAAGGTTTTAGCAGAGACTTCTTCCAGAGTGTGGATAGTTAATTGCGACAGCACTTCATCTTCCTTTCCAGACTCTATCTTTTCATCATCCCCTTTGACCTTATCTTCCTCCAAGGTGTTTATGTTCATAGTTAAGAGATCCTGACCAAGGCTTTCCAGTCCTTTATCAGGTTGCATTAAATATGCAGCCTTCGGTAATGAAACCCTAAGGGGAGGAATTACCAGTTCTTCCTCTTTCGACTCCTTTCTCGCAATTCTGGTCATTCATCTCTCTCATATCACACTAGTAAACCATCTGTAATCCTCCTTTTTAAGCTTATATCTGAGCTCGAATCTTTGATCAGCACATTTGACCTTTATAAGATTGACTCTTTCTGGCTTTCCGGTGTTAGGGTCGCATTGAAATGGAATTCCATGTTTCAAGAAGCATTTAGTTGTCATCTTCACTGCTTCTAAAACCCTTGGTCTTCTCAGCACTGTG
This sequence comes from Populus simonii, assembly GCA_007827005.2. Taxonomy (NCBI): domain Eukaryota; kingdom Viridiplantae; phylum Streptophyta; class Magnoliopsida; order Malpighiales; family Salicaceae; genus Populus; species Populus simonii. The sequence continues at coordinate 13,265,890 of CM017467.2, forward strand.
CTCTCAGGAACTCACTTAGTGTTAACAATTTTAAAAGCATGAATGCCCCTGTTTTTGCAATCTCATGCTTCTATGAATGGTACAACCATAATTTTTTTCATGGAAACTATCTTAGAGCCTTGACAATCACCAACATCCCATTCATGATGTACTTCAAGTACTGGTGTAATGATGAGGTTACTACCCCAGCTATGTGAATCCAAGGCCTTCCCAACAACATGCTATAGGAAGGGTGGATATCCATAATTTATAGTGTCACTAAGAACACTTGTGGCCCCATATATAGTTCCATTTCCAAATCCCAATTATCTATCTAGGTGAGCCATCATATGATTTTGCCATCATAGTGCTAGGTTTTATGTGCGATTCATCAACATGCATTTCTTTTAGCATGTATTTTAGCAACATATTAAGGGCTCAACCATTGTCAATGAGAACTTTACCTATAAGGCAGTCTTTACACCTGATAGTGATATATAAGGGCTTGTTGTATCTAGTTCCCCTAGCACTCTATGAAGTACAGGTAATTAGTTGCATAAATCCTCCCTACTAGATGTTATATGGTTTTTTGGTCAATGTCTTTAGGCACATAAGCCTTATTTAACACCTTTTGCAAGGCATTTTAGTGTGGTTCAAAGCTGAGTATCAAGGATGTGAGGGGGATCCTGGCCAAGGTTTTCTTTAGTTGATTTACTATGCAGTATTCACTGTGCTTTATCAACTTCAAGAATTTATTTGATTCTTCTTCAGTCACAGGTTTGTTAACCTTAAGTTCCCTGTCAAGATCTACTACTTCCTTGCCTTTAGCTTTTCTTAACGCTTCAGGCGTGAAGTAACAACAACTCCAGGTCAGCCTAGTGATCTCAGCTTGGAAAAAAGGACCATAAGTTTTGACATTAGCAATATAGCAATAATTGTAAGGTGTCATATTATAATTTTCCTTATTTTCGCAAGATGATTTAGTCAAGATCAGTTTGGGTGACCCATTGACTATTGGATGGACCCTGCATACCTTTAACGATTTCTCTTGACTTTCCATCATCCTTACCTCATTGCCAAACTTCATAGTCTTAATCCTTAACTCTCTCATGGTTAGCATTCTTGCCACCTTTTGGCAGAACTCAACACATTCCTTTTTTTTTAATCAAAATATAAGTATGAATTAAGATCAAAGTAACCATGCTGGAGAGCCAGCAAGTTCATATACATGTACAAATATACAGGAAGCAACAAGGGAATAGGCTCCTAATAAAAAATACAATGACATAAACAATAGAGGAACACGCTCCCAAAAACAAGCAATTTGGGTGACCCATTGACTATTGGATGGACCCTGCATACCTTTAACGGTTTCTCTTGACTTTCCATCATCCTTACCTCATTACCAAACTCCATAGTCTTAATACTTAACTCTCTCATGGTTAGCATTCTTGCCACCTTTTGGCAAAACTCAACACATTCCTTTTTTTTTAATCAAAATATAAGTATGAATTAAGATCAAAGTAACCATGCTGGAGAGCCAGCAAGTTCATATACATGTACAAATATACAGGAAGCAACAAGGGAATAGTCTCCTAATAAAAAATACAATGACATAAACAATAGAGGAACACGCTCCCAAAAACAAGTCATGCAAGACTCAACACCCGGAGAGAAGAATTGGTTAATGAAACTCGCAATGGTCACCTTTCTCCAAGTGATGCTCATCATTTCTTTTCAAAGATCCTGATTGTACAAGCATGTTGTACAATATTTTCATGGATACCTTCAGCACCTTGTCTTTACTCCCAACTTCCACCATACCTACTCCATTGTTTCCTGTGGCATGGTTAGGTAATGGATTCGAATTCAAGTTGGGAAAATCTTTAAAAGTTACCCATCATTGATGAGCTCCAAGAACCTTTTCTTAAAGGCATAACAAGTTTCAATACTATAGCCAAGATTGTCAGCGTGGTTTTCATAAGTCAAATCTAGCTTATACCAGACGAGAAATGGTGGTTAGATTGGTGGTACAGGGATAAAAGCTATGTCCAATACTTAATAGCTTGGCATACAAATCTTTCAGAGGCATAGGTAGAGGTGGTAATTGTTCCAGGGTATTTCTTGTGTTTTGTCTTTAGTGGTTGTTTTGGTTATTTGCTTTACTGGTTTGATTTAGGGAAAAAGGCTTGGTGAAGTTAACATTGGTAACCTGAGAGCTAAATGGTTGGGGGTTATAGTAGTTTACTTTTTTACTCTTATACCCTCATTTCAAGTTGTTCACATCATTTTCCCTTTTCTTCTCAACGAAACCTTTGTTCTCCACTGGTTCGATTATGCACCCAGACTTAATCTCTTGCTCTATTCTTTCAGCATTATGTACAACATCATAGAAATGCTAAGATGAGCTACTCATTAAATTCTCATAATAGGGGGATTTGAAGGTATTGACAAACAAAGTCACCATCTTCATCTCTATTAAAAGGGGTTAGACATGCATGGCCTCGTCTGGCCACCTTTGCATAGAAGCCTTTACTGACTCTTGGCTTATTTTCTCCATTGACGTTAGGCTCGTTCTATCAAAAGCAATATCCAAGTTGAATTTGTATTACTTAAGAAAAGCATCGGCCAAGTCTTTACATTTCTTGATCCTGCTATTGTCTAGTCTCATATACTAGCTCAGGGCGGACCTTATGAGACTATCCTGGAAAAAATAGATCAATATCTTATCATCATGAATTACCTCGACTATTTTGTTGAAGTATGACTAGAGATGAGTGTTCGGCCATTCTAAACTAGTGTACTTAATGAAATCATGTACCTTTAAACTAATTATCCCCGTTAAGTTTTGAAATAAAACCAACCTAAAGATTCTCAAATCGAGTATTATGTCCCTTTCCTCAACAAATCTGGATTCATTTTGTCTTCTTTCGAATATTTCTTTAATCATCTTCTACTTTAAGCCACTAGTATTTTTCTCTAATATCTTATAGAGATCTGGAACCTTGATCAACTTAACCAATTTAGTTAGCACTTTGTCAGTGGAAGTAGACTTTGTATAGATTTTGGGGAAACTCGGTGAGTAAACCATACTTTTTCAGGGTAGGGTACATGTCTACGTTCCCAAAAGTGAAGCACCAGTATTCGGGGTCCAAAAAATACATCAAAGCTTTAATGGTTGAATTCTAAACAAACATCCTCGTGATTTTCACTATCCTCCCATATTTCTTCAAAAACTCATCTTTGCTTATGCTTTTCACATGTGAGATGAGCTTTTTTAAGTCATTTCTGGAGCAACTCACATTTCTGATGGATGGTAATTTATTATCATCTAGTTTCAGATAATCCCCTTCTAATAGCTGCAGGGATTCAGATTCCAACCCGTATTCGACATAAGTCATTTCTCTAATAGTGGCCATGATATCAGTCTAAAGTCCTATAATGCAAGATGCTCAGGGTTAAACATGTCTTCATGCAACAATGTTTGTTCCAGTGACATACATCTTATAGGCAGGTTTTATGTCCTTTTACATGGGACATGGGGTAGGTTTACTACTTGCTCTCTAAAAAAAGGGTCACTCGTTGTCCTTATGATTACCTACATGAAGGCAATATAGGGGCTTAATAGGTAATGAGATGACACGTATACCAATCACTACCACTCTAATCACTTAGCAAAGAGTTAGATGGTTTCACAAACTTAAACCCTAATTGAAAGTCATAGGATAAGCCGCTACTCCCCCACCTAACCTAAAGTTTCCATATGAGTGCATTACGAAGAGATATATCATAAATAAACTAGTGATGCATGAAGAATTTATCCATATCCAATATACATGCATGGGCATGAGTAAATATGTTAAAGCATAAAAGATAAGCCAAATGCGAAAATTTAAACACATCAAAAACAAATAAACCACATAAAACATAAAGCTTAGTCTGATATTGTTACAAAAAATATTGTATTTAGTGGAGTCGTTATTCTGTCGCACGTGGACACGCGGTGTCGGGGGCTCAAGGAGTCGCCACCTAGTTGTTTAGTTCAGTGTCGCTAGGAAACCCGGGTGTATTGATCTTATTATAGATTCAAAGGGTAAGGGACTTGTTATGGCCATGGAAGGTATTAGCACCCCCAACACACCTTACCTAAGGTAGGTTGTATTGTGTGATTTGAATACGGTTTAAAGGTTTTCATGTGTTCATAGCCGGTGGTCTGTTTATGACTCAGGATGATGATTTATTCGTGCGAATAAATTTGGCATTTTGAATTTATTATGGGCTCGTGTGCCTAAATGAATTCTTATAGAAAAGTTTTCCGCAATTCGTATATTGCGATAAGAAAATACTCCCAATTAAAATTAGTGAGTATTTAAATTAATTCTGATAATTTTCTGGTCAATTCCTAACATTTAAATATCAACCTACTTATAGGTCCGGCATTTTATACAAGAATATTAAGCTTTAATTCCATGAATTAAAATTTCAGGGGTTATTGAAATATTAGCTAAGTTCTCACAGATACAATAAAGTGGTTATTTTATATATATATATATATATATATATATATATATATATATATATATATATATATAATACTAAAACACACCATATATATTTTTTGGGAGAAAATATAATTTTTATATTTTTGAGAGATTTAGTCGTATACAACATACAAAAAGATTTTATTATTATTATTATTATTATTATTTTGCATTTTTGTAAGGCTATGTTTAGCAAAAAATCCTATTTCCCTTGAAATAAAAACTACCCAAAACAAACCTAAATGGTGTTTGCCAAACACACCCTTAAACCAAAAAAACTACAAATCAAACAGGGCCTAATGATTAACCTAGTTTTGACCCAGCTGGGTTGACTTGAATGGATTGACTTGACTAAGTGTTAACCCGACTAGGGTTGACACGACTGAGGTTGACCCGACTAAGTTGAGCTGACCGAGTTCACCCGAAAACAAACCAAAATAAAGACTCAAACCCAAAACAAATTCAACATAAGTAAAAACAAAAAAAAAATTAAATGGATCAAACACAGAAAGTATGAAAAACATGAACACTCAAACTTAAACCCAACAACGTGAACGTCAAACCAAATCATATTTCAAGCAATAAAAAACAAGGTTTTAATCACAATAAAGCATAGATTAAGAATCAAGTGTCAGTTTAATTTGATTATTTCTCAAAAATCATGATTCTATCAAAAATAAGTTTTGATTCCAAACTGAAACCCTAAGATTAAAACCTATAAAAACATGTTTTTAATGCTTGAAAACCCTAGATTATTTACTAATAATGATATACAAACTTACATAAACCATAATTGAAATAAAACAAGACTTAAAACTAGCACATAAGCTCCAAAACTGTCAACTTAAAACAACCTACATATTTATACAGTTTGGATTCAAAATGTCTTCCTAAACCTTCAACTAGAACTAAATAAAACTCAGAAACCCAAAAACATGCAAGAACAAAAGAACATCAACCTTACTAACATATTTGGCAAATTCCAAATCAAACTCAGAGGCAAATATAATGTATTAAATCAATCATCAACATGGACTCCATTTTCAAGGTTTGCAAGGGTATACATTTCAAGCTTGAAATCTTCCAATAAAAATGGATTTGTAATGCTTTCTTTCTTTTTCTTTCTCTCTAGACCCAACAAAAACAAACTAAATCCTTGAAATCATGAACATGATAGGATTGCTTCAACTTTCACCAAAATTTCTTTCCCCTTTGTTTTTCCTCTCTTTCTTCCTTCCTTTTGCTCCTCTGATTACCTCTCCTTTTATAGATAGATTTAGAGCTTCTAGATGAGTTTGTTAAGGTTTTAACAAACCAAAACTAGACTGGTTTTACCAAAGGATCAATGGTTTTGGATTTATGTGGATTTGTAACAAACTTTGAGGTCAAGGTGAGGTGTTTCTAGCCTTTTCATCTTGAGAGAAATGTTTTAAACCCTTGATAAGAACCCTCTTAGAATTTTTAAATGTGAACACACGAAAGAGTTTGGTGATTTTGTGCAAATGAGTGTCTTAGTTAAAGCTGATTAGGTTGGCCACTTTCGTGGCTTTGCCAGAGCAACACCAACGTCAACATTGCTTGAGACCACCTGATCGTGGTAGAGGGGGTACATATCTTTATGTTGGATCTAATATTGCTCAATCTGGAGGTCTGTAGCTCCACATTCATTCGTTTGAAAGTGTCTCGATCAACATAGAATCTGAAAACATAGGGGTGGCTGATCATGGACAAGATTTTGCTAAGATCATTAGAGAAAATAGGATGTAAATGTTTGATTTCATAGAAATGGTGTTGTAGAAGGGGGTGTTTCTTAGTTGAATGGTGGTGATTACAGCCTTAGAAGTGGTCGGAAACATCACATTCACCTACCTGAAAGTGCCTACTCAATCAATCAAAACTACCGAAATAGAAAATGTATAGTATCTGAACGACGTCGTATAGGCTAAACCCTACAAAACTCAATTTAATCCATATTCTTCTCATTTCTTTTAATTTGAGATTTGGCAAGTTTCAATTTAATTCTTATTCTTCTCATTTCTTTTAATTTTACCCTTAAGTTCCTCTTCAACTCCTAATTTCATGCAATTTCATCCCTACCAAACTCAATTGCCAACATTGAATTTGAAAGCCTTTTACAATTTGGTCCTTGGTTTTTTATTTGTTCAATTGGATCCCAATTAACCATCAAATTTTAAATTTTTTTCAATTTGGTCCCTGTTTTTAATGATTTCAAACCCTGTAGTCTCATGCTACTTACAAGTTAGTCCTTGGTTTTGAATTTCTTCAGTCAAGTCCCTAACTGCTCATCAAACTTCAATATTTATACAATTAAGCTCATGATTTGACCAAATCAACTCTTAAAATTTATAATTTGACTCCTAGACTTTAATTTCTTCCAATTAAAGCCTAAATTGACTTCAAGACTTAAGTTTTCTTGCAATTAAATCCTCAATAAATTCAATTAAATCCTTCACTTTAGCTTACCACCTACATGATCCAAATTCAAAGACTAGATGATGATTAACATCTTTCTATCTAGATTGTTAATGAAAGAGGAAAAGAGCAATTCAGTGAATCCGAAAGAGTCCAGCAGTAGGAAAACAGGATCTCTCTAAAGAACAAAGTGGAGGTCTAGTCCGCAGCCCACACCTCTATAGCCACAACATGGAGAAAAATTCCAATTGAGTTCTTAAACATACAATTTTGAATTTTCCTCCTCAAAAGTTGAATTCTCTTTGTCAACAGGGTCAAATTTTTCAATTTTGTATATTGTGACCCTCCTCAACCAATTTTTGGTAATTTCCTAGGAGTTCCAATATGTTCTTCTCAACTGATATATATATATATATTTATATATATATATATATATATTGTTTTTCTTCTGAATTTTTTTTTTTTGTATTCTCTCTTTTCTTTTTTTTTTGAATTTTTTTTTATGTGGGGCCCTAAAAATGGGTAACAACATAACTTGCTAGTATAATCATTCTTTTTCTTATTAATATATTTTTCTCAACCAAAAAATATTAACTTTTTTTAGGAATGCACTTCATTTAATAAAAATTAAAGGCAATTAGAATAAATATTCAAGAAAAAAAATAAATGATCCAAATTAAAGATGAAAATGGCATCTCTTTAATTAAAACCTCTTTAACCTATAAATGAAATTCCTCTTCCTTTTTTGCAATTAATTTATCCAAATATTTATTCCTTGAAACAAAACAATTATCAAAATAATAAAAGTAAATTTCATTAAAAAAAAATTATGGTTTCATTATTATTTCATGGATGTATTAACAATATATGAATACACTGACAAGTTTTAGATTTTTTATGCAAACATGCAATAATAAAAACAAATTGTGAAGAAAAGAAAAAATCTAAATCCAAAAAAAATACAAATCTCGAGGGCTATAAAAAGCACTCGATAATTTTATACAAAAAATATAATTGTATTCTTAAAAATTATGTTTTTAATATATTTTATAGTTATTTATTTTCATGAGATTTAATTAAAAAAATAACAATAAAGTGCATAATGGGTTGAATATACAAAGGTTATGCTTCTGAGGCTAGGTTTCCAGTCTATTTAAAGAAAAGTCTACACACACGACCAAGCCAACATGGTAGTCCTTTTTTTCCTTTGTATAAGGGCCAACAACCAATTTTTCTTAAAAAAGATAAAAGTAGATGTCACATCATCTATGATAGCTAATAACATGTTGTTTGCTAGCCTAGTTTTCTACCACAAAAGATGTGGTTGGAAAATTAGGATGAGATTTTTTTGATCAAAAGTTTTATTTTTCAATTTTCATTTAAAAACACCTGGTAAGCATCCTTATCATGTCAATAAATCAATATCTCAACTTAAAACACTTCAAAAACATGTCCAAAAATAGAAAATCAAACAGGGAAAAATAATTCTCTTTCAACCCTGATATATTTTTGTCATGCAAAATAAAGGTCTAAAAATACTTCAATTAAACTTCTCTCATTAAATGAAATCCGTTAACACCAAGATTTGTTTTTTTTTTTGTTGAAATGTGACCAATTGATAATTTCCTCTCTCTTTTGTTGTTTTTTAGTGAGTTTTTCTTCCCTCACTCAAACCCAAGGAATATAAAATAAACAAAATAAACTTTTAAGCTAAAACTAAAATTTCAAAACTACAGGAATTAAATTGGAGAAGATAGGAACATAGATGGTCTGAAAAGCACTTTTTTCTTGATTTTGATAATGATCATGATTTTTCTAGAACGAAAATTGAAAAATTAAAATAATGGTTACTCCCTTTAATATATTTAGTAATTGTACAACTTTTTGTTGTTATTTTAGGCACAAATGTCTTGTTGTTGTAATTTTAGTAGCCTTTAATTATTGCTTGTAAAAAAAAAGTAGACAAGAAAAATAGAAAAGACAAAACATTAAATAACAATATCTCTTTAAATAAAAACAGATCAGTACTTATATTCTTTTACTGCATAGGTGTTATGTGGACATGTACCCATCTTGGATTTGGATTCAAAACAAGATTGGTTTGCGAGAAATGTAATTGTTTCTACACACGCGCAGAGTCTTCCATTATTAATTTAAATTTTATAAATCTTATAGTTAGTAAAAATTTAAATGATCATTACCTGTAGAATTCATAAAATTATTTGAGTTACACATAAATTAATTTAAATATTAATATTAATAATAAAAAAACACTAGTTCGGAAAAACCACATGATAGTAGGAAGAATAATAGTAATAATAAAAAATAAAAAAAAAAAGGAATTCCCATATCTAGTCTAGTCTAGTTATTATAGCTTACCACTGCTTGCAGATGCTAACCCAACAGTGGCCGATCTTCCTCGTTAAAAGTAAAACTCTTTTCTGCTACATTCACTCCAAGTTGTGCCATTGGCTGAATCTGCCAGACCAACATCCCTACGGAACGAATCCATGAGCTGCTGGGTCCTCTTTCCCAACTTCATTCACTTGCAAAAATATACGGTAACTTTCTGGAAGTTGATTTTCCTATTTTCTACACAAACAAACATAACACGTAAATCTTCAAAGAACTTCTTGAAGATTAATGGCGGGAATTGATCTAGAAGGCACGTGCATGATGATACACAGATATCAAGCACCATTGAAACTCAATTAGCAAAGAGGTTAATGCAATATCTAAATAAAACATTCCTAAATATGGAATTTAGATTAAAAAATACAAGTCATCAAGTCCTGGGGGAGGCATAAACCAATTACGTACCAGGGATACTTTAGAAAATTCTTTCTATATTATAGATAGATTTTGTACTGCGAAAAATGACGACGTTATCCTTCATTTTATCATTAGTAAAATCACTTTGATCTGGTTTGGTTTAGGTATTTATTTTAATTTTCTACATTTGTTAATTATTGACAAGATAAAGATTATTTTCATGAGAGTAAAGGCAGATGAATTGGCATGTATCATATAGTTAAACTACCTTTCTTAAATTAAAAAAGAAGAAAAAGAAATTCATCCTACTTCATTAATTTCTTAGTATATCGTATGGTGTAGAAAGAACCCAGGTACAAGGAGGAGGAGGAGGAGAGTGACTGAATTTTGGTTTGGCTGGTTGGAGGGATTTGAGGAAGGAAGGAAAAAATGTCAATCCTCTAACCAAAGCCCCTATTGGTCCACGTGGCAAGCACGAGTAGTTTCCCCTCCCCAAATCGACTACGGCTGCCTGTTCCATCTCTAGATTTTGAAATGGAAACACCAATATGTTTTCACTCAAATCTGTCCTTTGCAAAGGCCTTGTCTATATATGATTCACCCCTCCACATGTTTTTATGATGGACCTTCCACCACCACCACCATCACCACAGCCATCAAGAAGCACGAGTATCATTGCCATTATCTTCTTTTGCTCTTCTTTCCCTGTCTCTCAGGCTTTTTTTTCTCTGCCACTGCATTACAGGAAAACTCATGTCTGCCACTTGGTACTGCCATATATCCTAGACCCCGTTTGTTCTTCAGCTGCTTGTCCTTCTTGTTTACTTTTTTTCTTCTTTGTTCAAACAGGACTGAAAAGTCCCCCCTTCACCTTTTTCCTGCTTCCATATCAATCCTTAAATGACGCGCTACTTCGATTAACTTTCTTGCAGAATCATTTCCAAAATGTCGAGAGTCTTGAGAAAGTTAAAGAAAAAGTGATAGAAAAAGAAGACAGAGCCCGTGTCACCACTCAAAAGCTTCAGTATATATAAACACACACACAGACACAGCCAGCCATTCACAACAAATTCATCCCCACAAAATCTTGAGAGAGAGTACCCTTGAGAACTCAAGCAACCAGTGATTAATTAAGATGGCATTTTCCAATGCCAAGAACTTCTTCCAACGCTTCTGTTCCGAAGAGGTTCATGTGGAGGGTGTTTCTCATGGCAGCTTCTTCTCGAGCGATCTCCTACCATCCCTGGGAGCCCGGATAAATCGGGCAACCAAACTTCGAAGATACATAATTTCCCCTTACAATTCCTGTTATAGGTGATTAGAATTGATCACTCTATATATTATAATAATTATTTCCAGTTTTATTACAGCTGCCTTCTAACAAGTCCCTTTCATTACAGGGCTTGGGAGATGTGGCTGGTTGTTCTAGTCGTTTACTCTGCCTGGATCTCTCCATTTGAGTTTGCTTTCCTAACATCCAAGAAAGATGCCCTCTTCATCTTTGACAACATTGTCAACGGTTTTTTTGCTGTTGATATTGTTCTCACCTTCTTCGTTGCGTGTCTAGATAGCCACTCTTACCTCCTTATCGACGACCCTAAGAAGATAGCAATAAGGTAGCCAAGCGTCCTGCAGAAGCATTTCCTCCACAATTAATGAATGCTTCTTCTCAACTAAGCAATCACTCAAATCCAACCTTTTGCAGGTACATATCAACGTGGTTTATTTTCGATGTCTGCTCGACAGCCCCATTCCAGTCTCTTAGTCTCCTGTTCAGAAATCACGGTAATGGACTTGGTTTTAACATCCTCAGCATGCTCAGACTTTGGCGTCTCAGACGAGTCAGTGCCTTGTTTGCAAGGTTTGTCACCAGGCTCCAATGATTTCATTTTTCTTGGGAATTTCGTAGTTTTATAATGGAAGAATTGGAGAGTTGAGGAGCTTTTCTGTTTTCTTCCTATATAGACTTGAGAAGGACATCAGGTTCAACTATTTTTGGACTCGGTGCACAAAACTTGTTTCTGTAAGTCACAAACACTTCCAACCTGTTTCTTTCCAGTAAACACTAATTAAATAGGCTAGCTAACTTATTAGTAATATTTCTAATCTCCTTTCCCTTGTGGTTTATTTCAGGTAACCCTGTTTGCAGTACACTGTGCTGGATGCTTTAACTATTTAATTGCAGATAGATACCCTGATCCGAAGAGAACCTGGATCGGTGCAGTAAACCCAAATTTTAAAGAGGAGAGACTCTGGAATAGATACGTGACAGCAATGTACTGGTCTATTACCACACTAACCACAACAGGTTATGGGGACCTGCACGCTGAGAACCCCAGGGAGATGCTTTTTGACATTTTTTACATGCTGTTCAACTTGGGTTTGACCTCATACCTCATTGGAAACATGACAAACCTTGTAGTTCACTGGACCAGCCGCACAAGGAACTTTGTGAGTTCTCTCACTTGTAGCTTTCTCGTTTTCCAATTTCCAACTAGGTTTTCACATTCCTAGATTACGCATGAGCTAAATGGATTCAATGAAATCACAAATCCTTGTACAACAGATCTGTCGTGTCTACTCCTTGGCTCACCAATTTTATGTGAAGACTTCAGAAATCCTACTAAAACACAAAAGGATTCACCTACTCCTTTAATGTCAATAGTAGTGATCCAAGTATAAATCACTTGTTAAGCAACCCTTTTGTCTACTCCTTGAACATTCCATCACATGAGTAGCCTCATTACAGCTGTAAATTTAATTTCGCAGAGAGACACAGTCAGAGCTGCTTCAGAATTCGCTGCACGAAATCAGTTGCCTCCTCGCATACAGGAACAAATGTTGTCACACATATGCCTCAAGTTCAAAACAGAAGGATTGAAGCAGCAAGAGACCTTAAATGGTCTGCCAAAAGCCATTCGTTCAAGCATTGCAGACTATCTCTTCCATCCTATTGCTCAAAGAGCTTATCTCTTCCGAGGGGTTTCTCAGGACTTCCTTTTCCAACTGGTAAGACTTCACATGTACATATCATTCTTTTTCTCCCCTCCCTCTTCTTAAGCCAAAAACATATATGACCTGCTGGAATCATATACGGGTAAAAAGATAAACAACAACAGGCAGGAGGCAGTAGTTTCATTATAGAAGAGGGTTAGTGACAAGTTGAGCATCAATGTTTGCCCAGTTTCAGAAGACTGATGAAATTTACTTCATAAAAGGTTTCAGAAATGGAGGCTGAATATTTTCCACCCAAGGAGGATGTAATTCTGCAGAACGAAGCTCCTACAGATCTCTACATACTCGTCTCGGGAACAGTGGTGTGTAAACTTGATTTTGATGTCATCCATTACCTCTAAATTTCAGAATGTTTTACTAACATTAGCTGTATGGGAAAACCATTCCTTGTTGCAGGATTTGATATTGTATGTTGATGGACGTGAAAAGGTACTTGTGCCAGCTCTTTCTAAGTCACATATTTCCCATAGCTTAAACAAACAATAAGGTTAAAGTTTAATTACATCCTCTGTACAGGTTATTGGGAAAGCAATGGCAGGAGACACGTTTGGCGAGGTTGGAGTTTTACGTTCCAGGCCGCAACCTTTCACAGTTAGAACCATTGAGCTTTCTCAAATACTACGTCTGAACGGAACTGCTCTCATGAGCACCATAAAAGCGAATCCAGAAGATGGGCGCGTCATAATGAATCATCTTTCCATGGTATATGATTTAATAAAGCTTCTCGAGTTGTAAGATCTTTGCTAACTTCTTTTCTTTTACCCTAGCTGAACGTTGGTATTTATCCTACCCATTTACAGAAACTGCGGAGGCCAGAAAGCATGGATTCTGAATCCCAAAACAGAGAAGAATGGTGTTCTAAGAGAGGGTGTAAAGATCATATGCACGGAGATCTATCAGTGAACAAAGCAAGAGAGACGGATTCCCAGGGATCAAAGGCTACAAGAAAGAGTGAATTAGGCAAAGGTTATGATTGTACCAGACATGAAGAGCTAACAGCAGTTGAGGACAGCGAAACGGCTCTTCATGCTGCTGTTTGCGAGGGGCATATTGAAATGGTTAAGATTTTGCTTGAAGGAGAAGCAAACATAAACAAACCAGATGCCAGAGGATGGACCCCAAAAGCTCTAGCCGAACAGCAAGGAAATAAAAGCATACATGATCTCTTACTAAATTACGAAAATAGGAATATATTAAATGAACATAGAATAGATTTTATCGAGTCAGAAACTGTAGGTGACACCAAGAAAAGTCAAGGGAAACATGAAGGAAACAAGGCGCTCACAAACTCCAGCTCATGCATTTCTAGATGTCCCCATGATAGGGAAGCAAAGAAATCAACCAAGCGAGTCACTATCCACATGCAGCTTCAAAACAGAAGTACATTACAGAGCCGACTTGGGAAGTTAATTATCCTACCTGATTCTATGGAAGAGTTGCTCAGAATTGCCGGTAAGCTCTTGACCTCTACAACGTGTAAATAAACTTATAGGGGACAAAACTCATGAATTATCCTTCTTTTTTTTACCAGGCATAAGAACATGACTCTGAAGCTAAAATAGAAGGATATCATACCTTGAAAAGAGATCAGTTGGTTAAATCATCTGTTCCTCGTTTTGCATAATCCTATTTTCACTGTAGCCATTTGTTACACTGCAGGTGAAAAATTTGGAGGCTACAAATTTACTAGAGTCATCAATGCTGAGAATGCAGAAATAGATGGTATCGGTGTCATTCGAGATGGCGATCATCTGTTTCTTCTCCAAGATGACTGAAAATTTGGTTGTGATGTGACAAAATTGTTCAAAGACATTGATGCGGACAAGCTGATAACTTGTACATTTTGAGCAATGTATAATGAAATATTAACAAAAAGCGCAATACATCAGGTGGCCAAATGGGGCTCAATGGTCGTTAATAATACTGGAAAATTGGTGCTGTCAATTACAACTGGTTGTAGCCTCATTGCTTTTAGAGCAAAAACCCATCCTCATAAAATTATGAGAAGCGTCACTAAAAAAACAATATACCATCTTACAAGCATGCCACTATACGAATTGCTTTGTCCAAGAGAACTATCTTTTTCTGTAGAGATCTGAGCACAGCGTCGCAGAAGGGAAGTCTCTTAAATTTTTCATAATCACTTCACTTCCTCCGGTCTGTTCTCTTCACGCATGTTTTGTATGAAAAAAAATAGTACAAGTACTCTCATGAGCCTTTAATAGGAAGGGGATGAGCTTCTGTGTTAAAGACATACTTATCCAAAGGAATAACAGATCTATCCCCGAATAGCAAGTAGAAATACTTGAGTGTCTCACCCAAGAAGAAGGTCTCCATCTTGTCTCTTCTACGAGGAGGAAGCACAGTAACATCTTCTAAAGAACTGTATCCACCAGAATCAACCTTCGTGTACTTTTCAAACGCTTCAAAGATCTGCCAACCCCATTCCTGGTATCTGCAGTGCAGTATAGTTGAGATCAGATAACTGTGTAAGAATTGTGTCAAACAAAAAAGAAAAATTTATAGCAAGGAGTATTTGAAGTGAAAAAAGTTCAGACTTAATAACTCAAAAAATTTAAAGAGCATACTTAGGGTCTTCTGTTATGCGATACAAGATAAACAGTGATTCTACAGTTTCAGGCCGCAAAAGATTGTGACGATCAGCATGTTTAATTATTATGTCATTGACAAACTTTGAATTCTTATTCCCACCATCAAGTCCATGTTCTGAATATTCCTGCTTAATCACAACAGACAGCAAATTATTAGAACACATAGATGCAAGGAAATAGGCCTTTACCTGGTTATAATGGAAGAATGCAAGGACAATGCCACCCTACAATTTTGCAGCAAGTGGCAACTCTTGTACTTGAACCTGCATCCTTGTAGAGAAGTCCAACAATATTCCATTGCACCAAGTAAAGGCCCGCTCAATAAATACAAGGAAATGCATTTACAAAAAAAAAATTAAAATAAGGGGAAAAAAACAAAGAGTCAACAGCTTGCAGTAAGTGGGGAGGAAAATGACCCGCTATGGTGCATTGATGGTTTAGAAAACTGCGTTCAGGGAACATATCATCCAAATTCAACCAACCTCAGTATGGAAGTAAGCGATTTCTGGGGCAAGCCCAGTAGAAGTTACTGAATACATCTCAAAGCATGTCTTGGCTAAATCTTCTGCAAGCTTCAAATTTTCAAGGTCCTCAAATTTGAGCAAGTTTTCTTTCATTGCCTTCTCCTTTGTGAGACCCTTGGTGGCACCAAGAGCAAGTGTTCCTGGCAAGAAACAGACCTGAAAGGCCAGTAGAAAGCTCACTCATCAATGACTATTATTAGACAAAAAGAGAGCAATAGAACTTTCATTACAAAGGCATACATCAGGAACTCAAATATATTATGATGACCCTTACATGAGTGGCACACAATAACATATTCACTAAATCAGAAAATAATAAGGAAAAATAAGAGGAAAGAACATGCTATTCATGAATTGAAAGCAATCACAAGCACATCAAGATGTCAGGATTGTGCAAGCCGCAGTAGACCACTGCCAAGTATGGCAGAATAATAGAAAGCATATGACCTTCGTTTTTGCCCCCCTTCCTTTTAGTAAATGCCTATAGCTGAGGAAGAATCTAAATTCCTCTGAACATTCATCCCGGTGAATATGTGCTTAGGCAGCTGGTGGTTGAGAACACATGCATATAATTTATTTCCTATTTGAACACGTATTCAGGGTTAACTTGTTTTCTGACGAGGAAGGGAAATTGAAAGGATAAAAGGAATCTATAAGATCATTTTACACATTACAGAGTTAAGAATATCTAAAATATATAAATCAAAGAAACAAAGACAGAAAAATAGGTTCCCAAATATAAACCTGGGTCCTACTATACCAGAAAATGATGGTTTTAAACTAAAACTGCTTAAATTTCACGTAGTACAATAATAAAGATTTTACATCAATAGTATCGTAATATTATGCCTTGAAATATTTAGGCAGCTTATTCTTGAACATGAAGTTGATTCTGACAATCCACGCATGGTTTTGAGTAAAGACAGGATGATAATTCATGCATCTCATTACCATATGTCAATACTGCATATCCTCAACTCAATATATAATTGGCTAAAAGGTCAGATAACAACTGCAGCATGACATGTAAAGTCTAGTCAATTGATAGTTTGTGACTAACAGACTTCTTGCTGTTATGAAGTGAGCCAATAATTCTGAGAATTATAATTGAATGGCAATGATAATCTTCAGTTAGCAACTACTTTTATGTCCCAGAAATCCAAAGTATATGCAACCATATATACATTAGTAAATTATCAACTAGAATAAACCAATATAATGGGAACATCAGGCCTTGCATTAACTGCACAGCTTTTCCCGATAAATCTGATACATTAAATTGACATGATAGTGCAGGGCATACATCTAATACTCCATGGATCCATTCATAGCATGCCGGCATTGCATGGCCTCAAATTGAGAGTTGGCTAGAACATGTAAATCAACTGCTACATGGAAAACTAATATTATTTGACAGTGTGAGATTTTGGGGATTTCTAATCAGGGGAACCAGTAATTTCTATGGTGCACACTCCCATCATTCAAAACATATGATGCATGCACAGAACACATTAGTAATTTATCAGCTACATCAACAACAATACAGAGAGAAAACTCCATGTACCAGGTGATCCATCTTTGGACTAAAGGAACCTTTAGGTCCATAAGGCAATTCCCCGACAAAAACCAATCCATTGGGGATTGATTTCTGAACAAGTAGGTGCCTAACACCCTTCATTGCTTCCTCATACATATCATAAAGATATGTAAAATTACTATCTCGATTTCTCCCTTGCTGGAGCCATACTTTAATAAGGTACTCATAATAGCTGTCACCACGAGATCCCAATCTAATATTTTCTCCACTAAATTCACCAGAGTCAGGGCTGCAACCAGTAGGGAAAAAATATCAAACAAATGACAATTTTTTTCCCGCTGAGGAAAAGAAATACAATTATCCAGCTAAACATGTACTATACAAAAAAACAAAGGAGGAAAAGATAACTGAAAATATTAAATCAAAGTGAAGGGGGACTAAATATCAACCTTACAAAGTCAATGTTTTGGGAAGTGAACACTAGAAAGATAAGATTGTGATATAGATGCCACATTTGTTGCCATAGTTAACAAATCTCAAAAAGCTACACATGGCAGGGAGGCATACTTCCATGAGTTTCTATTTTATGGATGGGAAAAAAGGAGACTCGTGCAAAGAACAGTAAGAAGATTTTATTTTCTTTTATCTGAAAATGAATTTACATTCTTCTATTGAAATCATAATTTGCAACCATTTACCATTAAATACTTCAGATCATTGTTATTCAATGGAGAGATTTAGAAGAAAAAAAAAAGATTTAATAAACTTTCTTTTAGTTGACGACCCCCAAAAGCTGCCGAAGGACCAACAAGATGGAAAAAAAATAAACAAATAATTATGTACAAAATTAATGGCATGCAAGCAGGAGAACAGATGAATTTGTTTTATACAAGGCCCATACCTTATGTATATGGGAACCAGTCCTTCGACCTTTGGAAGATCTTTTATATGTTCCAAAACCTTCATAGCTTCTATGCTGTACCTTGGATCACCAGAAACAGTACTGAGATAATTAAATTCAAGCTGCACAGTGGAAACTTCTGCAGTACTACTCAATCCATCCGGAGCTCGATGTGCTGACGGATCATGCAGAACAACATCACTAAAGGGAATAGAAGTTGGGCTAGAAGTAAATGCCAAAAGCAGTCGATCAGCCAAATTTCTAGCAGTTTCAAGATAGACAGTTGGTTTAGGCCCCTTATGCGTCAAATTTGTCCCTTGCTCTCCTCCACTTAAATGATAAGCACTTAAGAGGCCACCCAAGACACGAATAGTAGTTTCAAATAAATTTACTTGGCCTTTCTTGCTAATCCTATCAGAAAGGTGTGTTTCAATCCATAAGCCTGCTTCAGAAACAACTTCATCGACACCCATTATCAAGGCAGTATCAAGAGCATCAACAACAGTAGCACCTAGACCTCCTAATCCATCAACTCCTCGCTGACTCAGGGGCATAAGTTCATCATAGCCCATTGCATACATTTTATAGCCTGACCAAGCATGGATGAAAGCCTTCTGCA
This sequence comes from Populus simonii, assembly GCA_007827005.2. Classification (NCBI taxonomy): domain Eukaryota; kingdom Viridiplantae; phylum Streptophyta; class Magnoliopsida; order Malpighiales; family Salicaceae; genus Populus; species Populus simonii. The sequence goes on from CM017467.2 coordinate 13,284,823, forward strand.
CTCTTTGTTGCCTATCCACCCATTTTGAATCAGTATTTAACTTCTGCAGTTCATGAGGAAGATTACCAATGCTACCCTTTTCATCAGGCGGTAGTTGAGGAGGAAGTCTTGGTGGTTTCCTCAAAAATCTTTGGAATCTACCTCCACTATCTGAAATTCCCTTAACTTCTTTATTCACCTTTATTCCTTCAGCTTGTCCTTGGGAAACAGAATGGGGGGTACTTTTATGCGTGAACATAAGACATGCTAAGCCAAGGATCATTAATAATGCTAAAAACTTTCCTGTACTGCAACTTAAACAATCATGCTTTGCGTTACTGGTGAGTAAGGACTGTGTGATCACCTGCAATACATAATAAGTTGTAGGCAATTCAATTCAATGTATTAATTATCCATACGAAAAACAAAAAACAAAAATGTGAATCTTAAATGTTAGAAACCATGGGAAAAGAAAAATTCTTAATTTAGGAACATCATTTGAAATTTTATTAATTCATATGGTGCCTCTAATTGTTAAAATTCTAAAAAAAAAACATGGATTACTGGGAATTATTAATACAAGGATTAGATGAAAATTACAAGAACGATCCTATGTCTCACAATCCGTTGCCTTCTGACACCTGATTTTTTAAAAACCTATGGTCTGCATCTGTTACAATATAGATTCTCCATGAACACTAGTTTCAGAACCAACATTGTTTTATCCATATGTTGATATGTTCACAAAAATACCATTGTTGACTCGGTGATTTTCTGAAACTACCAAAGTGCACTTTCCATTATTCTTGACTTGGATTAAGAAAGGATAAGCCAGAGAAAAGGAGAAAGGTAAAGGAAATGGCCCAAGTCACAAACCAAACCATGGTCAAGTTTATCAACATCATTCCCACAACCAAGGAGCAGTTAGACAATTATGCTAGCATTGAGGAAAGTGCTTTCGCCAAAGGACCTCTGTTTTTTAAACATGAGAGCTGGAGAAAGGAGAGGCTAGAAATATCAAGTTAACAGAGCAAGAAATTACATCCTTTCCACGTATGTATCTTTATAAAATAACACAACTGAAAGTGGAGATGTAGTTCCTTGAACATGAAAGCAGGAGGAACAGAAAGGCTAGAATTAACAATGCAATTAAGCAAAAAGTCACCTTATTCCAAGAAATGTCTCTCTGCACAATATGGTGACTAATAGTGGAAAAGAATAAGCATCGCTAATAAACCCCTTTGTGTGTATCAGAAACCTTATAATGATTTTTTTTGCCTGTTTTCCATTTGTTATTTTGGCAACGGAGAAAACTAAAAAAAATCTCGAACTCCATGCATGACATGAACTCCTTGCACATTCCAATATTCTATTCTATGGTGTAATTCTAGATATACCAAACCCTCTCCAGCATTTGATCAAACATTCCCTTCGGAAAGCATGTTATCACACCCTAATTGTGCTATCCAAATCTATACCCAACAACGCCTTTATTCCTAATAAACCAACCATGATAATATATTAGCCTTTCTAATACTCCAATAAACCAGAATTACAACATTCTACTTGATCATGTAAGTTTGCCAGAGGCAAGCATCACCCTTTGACCCTGACCTCCATGAAACATTCTACGTCCATAAACTGTATCATCCCAGCAAAAAATTCAGCTCAAAGCAGGCTGATGAGGTTGTAATAGGCATAGACCACAACATCCCGTGGAATGATTAGGTTCTATTGGATTTAAGCACAACAGGGATTCGTGGGGCTTAGTTGCAAAGAGTAAGATACCCATATAGCTCCAACAAATTAATGGATCTGTATGTGTGAAAGCGAGCTTGACATGCGAAATAATTATTACCAACAAGTTGAACTTCTACTCATTTGCAGAATTAATTAAAGCTTCATAGCATTAAATCCCTAAGTTACTCCTAAATAAAATCAAATCCCTCTAGTCCTTCGGCAACGCCACAATTGAACGACATTAAAAAATAGAAAACTGATTGAGAAAAAGAAAAGGATCGGATTGACCGTATTTATTCTGGAGAGAGAGCAGTAACAATAAGAAGAAGAAGACAAAGAGACGTTAACCTTGACGAATGAACGTTGTCGGAACTTGGCGTTGTCGTAATGGACATCTTTCATGGAATAAGGCAACGATTTCGACATGCTCGATCTTTAATTTAATTTAGGGGTTTCTTCTGCCGATCTCCTCTGCTCTGTTGAGTGCAGAGAGGGGGGGGGGGGGGGGGGGGAGTAGAGAGTTTGGATCCAGTTAAGGACGCACCAAATCGAACTTCGATGGAAAATTGGAAGAGGACTGTTAGCTTTGGTTTCAAGTCAATGAAGGAGCAGAGAGAGGAGAGGGAGGGAGGCGCCTTTTATTTTTCTCAGCTGGGCACGTTTGCCGTGGCCTCACCAAACAGAACGTGACACTTGGTGCTTGGTCGTGTTCGAGTGATTAATCTCATTAACTAATATATTACATCATATTTAGTTTTGACTATAGCATGTTTCCCGCGCTACACCGCCGGGGTGCGCATAACATGGTTTATGTAATGTTATGCTGAAACTAAACCAAAAAATGTGAAAATCTCTTGGCGAAGATATAGAATGAATGACTTTCAATCAGAAACTTGTAAACAAGTGAATCTTCTCGATCAGTCACTACATTTGTAAACAGATGAATCTTCTTGATCAATGCCTGCATCCACCATTGATCTCTACATGTAAGAGATCCTGAAAACAGCACGATAGTTCACAAAGATTTGAACCAGAAAGAACACTTTAGCACCAAAGCGGTGGAAGAACTAAAAAATGCAAAAGCAAACATGTTGATAGACGCAGAAGAAACATATCAGATCCTCAAAAAAAAAAAAAAATCGATAATCTTTGACAAAGACGGAGGGAAACAGAGCAGGTTGAGATGGATGAAGGGGATATATTAATTTTGGATTTCCATTTGATATCCAAATTTATTGATTTGATGTCCCTCGTGTTGTGTTGTAAAGTATAACAAAACCTTTTACCTTATCAAATTCTCTTTAACTAGATAATATACAAGCTATAATTTAACAACCACTCACTTAATTTGTAATATTAGGTTATAGATTTATTTTATTTTTTTCGTGTAAGCATTTCAAAACTCTGAAGAAATTATAATGACAAAAAAACTTAATTAGGATTCCATTCAATAGAATTGAAATACTACACATATGATCCAATTAATTCAAAACAAAGTTCACCATTATTTTAACACTAATATGGTTATGTGCTATTTCCTAAGTTTGTGAACATTTATAAAAAATTTCAAACTTTTGTTAAAGCGGCACCATTATATATTCATGGTCTTAGGCTATGTTTGTTTCCCGCAAAAGTAGTTTCCGGGAAACCACTTTCCAAACTTTCATGTGTTTGTTTGCCATTAGAAAAGTTGGTCAACGGAAAATACTTTCCAGTCAAAGAAAAATTTGACTTGATTTCCAGGAAAGTATTTTCCTTGAAAATTTAAGCGGAAAACACTTTTTAGAAGTTGTGAAAAATTTAGAAATATCATATTATTTGCTGATTATATCAAATTTGATCCTTAAACTTTTGATTGCTATATATATTTTGTTTTGAATATTTATTTTTCAATTTCATCTCTTAAAATTTAATTTTTATGTTAACTTTGGTTCTTATTTTTATAATTGTTATTTGTTTTTCCCTTACCATTTTTTTATTGAAATTTTTTAACTATCAAATTTGATCCTCATTCTTTTGATTGTTACTTATTTTATTTGAAATAATTTATGAAATGTTAATTATTATTATTTTAATTTCTTCATCTTTCATTTTTTTTATTTTTTATATTTGATCTTTATTATTTTGATTATTATTTATTTTATTTGAGATAATTTATGAAATTATATTTTTTTTCAATTTCATTCTCATTCAACTTTTTAATTTGTAAGATTTGTTCCTCATTATTTTAATAAACTTGAGAAAAATAAAACATTAATAAGTTATTTTCCAACTCATTTTTCATGACATAACCAAACACTGGAAAGTGTTTTCCAACTTATTTTCCATTACACTACCAAACATCAGAAAATAATTCAATTTCCTGAAATTCACTTTCCAAAAGAAAACTACTTTCCAGCAAACAAATAGTAAAAGTTGGGTTCCTGATATTAGTAAGTTTAATTAAATGGTCTTTAATCTCATACTAGTAGAAGTGTTTCTAACTAAATCTCTTGAGAGACCTTTAGTAAAAGGATATGTTAGATTATTGCAAGATCTAACACGCATAATATAATTATCCCATCAGAAATTAACTGCACTATATATTCATGCCTTAAGCTGATATATCTAGATTTTCTATTATAAATTTTACTAAATACCTTAGACATAGTTGTTAGACAATCATAGTGTAAGGAGATACATGACATCAGTTGTGGCCACAACTTAATATCCAATAACATATTTCTTAACCATTCTGCCTCCTTATTTGTGGCTGCTAAAGCTATGAACTCGAATTCCATTGTAGAATGAGTTATACATATTTGTTTCTTTGAAACCCAAGAAACAATACCACCTCCTAAAATAAATACTTATCCAGATTTTGACTTAGTACGTATCACTTGTATTAGTTATCCAACTAACATCAATATAACCTTCAAGTACAACTGGAAAATTATTATAAAATAATCCAAAATCCATAGTCTTTTTCAAGTAACCAAGCATTCTTGTAATTGTTTTCCAATGATCCTTACTAAGATTACTTGTGTATCTAGACAATTTACATACTACAAAAGCAATATCTAGTCAAGTACAATGCATAACATATATTAAGCTATCAATTACACTAGCATATTTAATTTGAGCAATTGATCTAACAGTATTTTCTATCAACTTACAGGAAACATCATATGGAGTATTTGCTAATTTGATATTCAAATGATTAAATTTATTTAAAACCTTATCAATATAATGAGATTGACAAAGAACAAAACTCCCACTATGTTTTCTTATTTTGATACCTAAAATTGTATCTACCTCATTTAAGTCTTTCATTTTGAATTTTAAGGTTAGATATTTCTTCGTATCATTAACAATATTTATGTTAGTACTAATAATGAGCATGTCATCCACATAAAGAAATATGATCACACCGAAATCATTTGTAAATTTAGAATAAATACATTTATCAGCACTATTATATTTAAAATCATATTCTAAAATTACATAATCAAAATTTTCATACCATTACTTAGGTGCTTGTTTCAAATTCATATAGATATTTAATCAATTTGCAGACTATATGTTTATTTCCTAGTAGAGCAAAACCCTCTAATTGTTCCATATAGACCTGCTCATCTAATTCTTCGTTGAGGAAAGTTGTCTTAACATCAATTTGATGTACATGTAAATCATAGACTAATGATAAAGCTAAAAATATTCTTATAAATGTTATACAAGCCACCAGAGCACGTATATCAAAATAGTTTATTCCTTCCTTTTGTCTAAAGCCTTTGGCTACTAACTTTATTTTAAAAGTTTGAATTGATCCATCATTATTATATTTCTTTTGAAAATCCATTTACATCCAATTGCCTTGGAACTTGAAGGCAAATCAATAATAGTTCAAGTATTGTTATATAATATTGAGTTAATTTCATCATTAACTGCTTTTTTTTTTAAAAAAAAAAAAACAACATCTTGAGACATCATTGCCTTTTAAAATGTTTTAGAGTCATCTTCAACTATTAATAAGATTAGTATCTTATTAAGCACATCAACCTTATTGCCTTCAACTAAGAAAACAATAGATTGTGAAGATATATAATTTGGATGTAAATTGTTTTCTTTTCTAGCACGTTGACTTCTTCTAAGTTCAATGAAATGATAAATTTGATTTTTTTTATTTCTATAATTTTGATTAAAACCTGCATTATTTGTTGACTTTATTTCAATTTCAAAATTATTGATTCGTTCACTAATTGAATTGGAATCAGTTTGAAATTTATTTTCAATAAACTCAACATCTCTAGATTCCACTATTACATTAGAACTTGAATCCAATATTCTATATGCTTTTGAATTTTCAACATAGCCAAGAAAATTCCCTTTTAAAGCTCTAGGTCCTAATTTATCCTTTTAGAATATGAAGCTCTATAAAAGACAAGGCAGCCCCAAACTCTAAGATAATTTAAGTATGGTTTTCTTTCTTCCATAATTTGCATGTGAAAATTTTAATTTTCTAAAAGGAATTCTATTATGTATATAACAAACAATGAGTAAAACTTCTCCTCCCGCCATAAACTAGTAGGCAATTTAGCATTCACTAACATAGAGTTAAGCATATTAACAAGTGTTTTATTCTTTCTTTCTACCAAGTCATTTTGTTGGGGTGTATATGGTGCACTAGTTTGATGTATGATTCTATTTTCTTCACAAAATAAAGAAAATCCCATAGAAAAATACTCACCACCTCTATTACTCCTTGGAATTTTAATTTCTTTCCCTTTTGATTTTCAACTTCTAATTTATAATTCTTGAACATTTGAAAAGCTTGATTTTTATGTTTCATTAAAAAAAAAATAAGTATACTTTGTAAAGTCATAAATAAAAGTTATAAAATATCTATTTTCTCCCCTAGTTAAAATTTCATTCAATTCACATATATCTGAATGCACAAGTTCTAATAAATTTGTATTTCTTTCAACTTTAAGAAATGTCCTTTTCTAGTCATCTTTGCTTGAATGCAAATTTCACATGTTCTTTATCTTTAATTTTATAAGAAATTAAATTATGATTGGCCATATATTTTAATAATTTGAAACTAACATGTGCCAAATGATCATGCCATAAAGATGAAGATAACTCAATCATATAAACAAAGAAATTAATATTATTATTAAAACTGAGTTTGAACATTCCATAACATGAATAACCCTTCCCCATAAACAGTCTATTTTTGGACAGAATGATTTTATCAGACTCTAAAACAACCTTAAAACCCTTTTTACAAAGAAAATTTGTAGAGACACGATTTTCTTTATATCTGGTACATGTAAGACATTGACCAACAATAATTTCTTTTCAGAAGTAAAATTTAGTTCAACATTTCCTTTTCCCATCACCTTTGCAACATTATAATTTTCATTATAACTTTTTATCCATCTTTTGCAACTTCATGATCTTTGAAATGGTTTTTATTGTTGCATACATGGATGGTTGCACCAGAATCATTCCATCAGTCATTAGACATGGTACTTGCAGCTATATGAAGTTTAGTAATCATTTCAATAAGCAGCTTTGAAACCATTGCAACCAACTTAGTTTCATGTTCAACCATATTTGCATATTTTGAATTATGGACATTGCTAGGAATTTTTTGCTTTTGTTTCTTTTGAAACTTGCACCCAGGTTTGTAGTGCCCTTTATTGCCATAATTGTAACAGATCTTTCCTTTCTTCGAATTGATTAGGTTGCTTGTATTTTTAAAGTTCTTTAGTTCATCAGAAAATTTCCTCTTCTTTCCAACATTTTTCTTTTAAACATTCTGATTTCCTTCAATATAATTCACTTTTGTTGAAGATTCAATGGTGAATTTCTTTACACGAATTCTAGTTTCCTTTTCAATCCGCAAGTGTTTTTAAATCTGTTCAAGAGAAAATTCTTTTGTGGTATGTAATAACTTTTTCGTGTAATCATCTAGGAGGAAGTTTTGCAATTATTCATCCTACTTGTAATGCTTTAGAAACTTCCACTTTCAAGTATTTAGGTTTAGAAATCAAGACTTGTAACTTATGGACATAATCTATAACAGAAGCATTATCAATCATTAAAAATTCAAAATATTTCATAATAAAAAATTTATCCACACCTTGTCTTTCGTGTTGTATTTGTACTCTAGTGACTTCCACATTTTCTTTGAAGACTTTATGGATATAAAAAGATCATGCAGATGATCTGACAAATTATTGAGGATATGGCATCTGCACAACAATTCATTTTCATCTTGTTTCTTACGCTCTACCTTCAACTAATCATTGTCTTCAGATGTAGATGCATGAATGAATTTCAGACAGATTTTGGATTAATGATGTAGGAAATCTTTAAAGTAGTCAATAGGAACATCATCTTGTCTTTCCAACATACAAAATTTGTTCCATCAAAACTATCCAAGTTAAGATGGATGCAAGAGGCGTGTTAAAGAACATGAAATTTAATATGGCTTCCTCAATGTCTTATATAAAAGTTCTTTACCATTCTAGGACAGTAGATCTCCAAATATATACATGTAATTTGACATAACTTCCATCATGCTTTAGTAACCATTCATTTTTTCTAGCCATCCATTTATTTTATTATCGTATAAGTCACTTATCTGCCATGGTAATACATTATTAGTTTTGTTGGTATGCAAATAAAAACCATGGACTATGTACTTTACTATGAGGTTGTGTTCCTTTTTTGGTTATTGTTGTTCATTTAATAAAAGAGTTTTTTTAAAGTTTAAGGCTGTTACACCTCTAATACCTTGAACATTTAAAACATTAAAATTATTATGAAAAAAATATTATAGTCATGACACTTGTAAAATGATGCATCATATTATAAAACAAATTATAGCACAACAAAAAGATAAAATTTCTCGAACATTAATATGATTAAGTAACTTCAAGTTTTGAGTCATGCTTGAGATGCAAAGATCTTGAATGGTAAAGAGGGAAGAATGTTAGTCAGGTCTACAAATGTCATGATAAAATTGCCTTAAAGTTGAATGAATTTCATGCAAACATCAAGGTAAAGCATGATGAGATGTTGTTGAGCATATATTTTTCAAACCTTGGAAAGTTTCTTTTGGTCCATTTTTCTGAAACACTATTTCCTATGATTCAATTTTATTTTTTTATCATCATCAGAAGATGCCCCTTGAAAATGTAAAGACCTTTCTTATGTTTTTCTTGGAAAATTCACTCTCTTTTTTTACTAAATTTGTGATAATTTTTCCTATGAAAGTTAAATGTTATTATGTTAGGTATGAATCCACTTAGATAAGTTAAAGAATTGATAAAAGAGTGTTTACTATTCCAAACTTTTTATACCCTCAATGCAAATGACTATCACTAGGAAAAAATATCCAAGGGTTTAGGTTTTTGCAATACTCCCTATGCTGCTTGAATTTGCTTTTGGTTTTTCTTCTAACTATTGTTTGGGCTGTGTAGGTAGTTTAGAGAGACTAGCTCGAGAAAAAGTACACAGTTGGTTCAATTCCTAAGTGATTCAAGAATAGCTATAAAAAAGTTCATTATATATACTCGGCCATGTAAGATTGCAACCATTTCAATTGTTGATAGAGTCAATGACGAAGTAACAGATGTTATGAAAATAGTTCAAAACGTTTTATGAAGATATGAATGACTCTCTATGGATTATAAAGAACTTCGTCGGGTCTAAATAGAGATGAGATCACATATGGGTGATGCATGTGCACCCTCTTATTGGCCCCACGGTCCGGGAAACAACCAGCCTCCTCCTCCTCCAGCATCGTCTCTATTTTAGTTTTATTGTATTTGAACGTATACAAATGTTTAAATTTATAATAAATATTTGATTTTTATATTAAGATAATTTATTTTTAAATATTTGAATTTTTATATTAATTTATTTTTTAATTATTTTCTATTTCTGTTCAATAGATTGTTTTTTAAAAATAAATTATTACAGATGGGGTTACCGACAGACTTATTTTGTCGGTATATTCCAAAGAGTTGGAAAAGAATTACAGCAAATGGCAATGCTACTATTAACTCACCGACAAAATTAGTTCATCGATATCAGTTTGTTGGTATATTCCAGAGAGTTGGAAAAATATTATTTCAAATATCACTACAACTGTTAACTTACCGATGGAATTACATATGGTTCTCCTGTTGGTGATATACTAAATAGTACCGAGGGAATTATCAATGGAATAAAGTGGGTAATTTATTATTTTTTGCGTGTATTGTCCGTCTATAAAGGCATCGGTAAATTTATTAATGACGGACTTACTGACAGACCAAAAACTACCAACAATCCCATCAATAAAATAATCACAGATAGATTGTTAGTGTAAATACCGATAGAAATTTTCATTGATAAAACTGTTAAATCTGGTAGTGAGTTATGTCTGATCCAATATTTTAATCCACACAGCGGTTGGAATAAGGACGATAATGAAATGATTAATAGGATTCTTGGATTGTTAGTGGGCTTAAATTAAGTATCATCTCCAATACCAATTTTTTAGAATGTGCTTTTACCAAATAGTATAAAGGTAGAATCGAGAGAATAGAGGTTAGGAGTCCATTTTCAACAAAAAAGTGCATGAAGTTCAAAAGGATCAATAACTTACCAAGTAAGAACATGTTAAGCATTAAAGCAAAAGGTAATTTGGATGGAACAACTGAACTATAATTGCATTGGAGTTTACAATTGCCTTTGAAAACAACCAGCTTAACCAAAGAGTTGTAGAAGGGTAAAATTTAATAAGATCACTTAAGAATCAACTAAACCATAATGATCTATGTTGTTACCCACTTTTAACCCCATAAAAAATCAAGAAAAGAAAAAAGAAAAATAGAAAAAGAAAATTTAAAATATAAGAGGATATACATGAAGAAAGCCTAGAAGAATGTCCAAATTGGTGATGAAAGACCAAAATCACAAGTGGAAAAGTTGGAGGACCAACATATAAGATTAACAAAATTGGCAACCCAATTCTAATTGATAAAAGGCCTATTTGGTGAAAATATTTTTATTTTAGGTAAAGAAATATAAATTTGGATAGGTAAGGACTTAATGAGAATTTTGGAAGGCTTAATTAATTTTTTTGAGGACTTGATTGCAAGAAAAATTAATATTTAAAGTCAATTTAAGCTTTAATTAGAAGAAATTAAAGTTTGGAGGTCGATTTGCAATTTTAAAGAGTTAATTTGGTCAAATCAGGAGCTTTATTATATAAATATTGAAGTTGATGGCAATTAGAGACTTGATTGAAGAAATACAAAACCAATGATCAAACTGAAAAAATGAGTAATTGTAGGGGCTGAAATTAACCAAATTAGGAGCTCAATTGAATAAAAATAAAAGTTTGATGGTCAATTAAGGGTCCAAATGCACAAATAAAAAACAAAGGACTAAGATGACATGACGCTAAACTTTGGGGCTAATGATTGAGTTTGGTAGGTGTGAAATTGCATGAAATTAAGAGTTTGGGAGGCAATTACGGTTGCAATCAAAAGCAATTGAAAAAAATAGGGACTAAAATGAAATCTCTCAAATCCCGAATTAAAAACCCTAATTTCTATGGTTTAACCTAGACGACATGTCATTTAACCATTGTTAGCTTCTTCTTGGACATTTTTTATTGATCGAGTAGGCATTTTCAAGCAAATGAATATGGCATTTCCGACCACCTCTAGGGCTGTAATCACCACAATTCAACTGAGAAACACCCCTCTTACAAAGATCAGTTACTCCCATTAAACATTTAAATCTTGTTTTCTTTAACAAACTTAACAACATGTCCCCGATCAGTCAATACTGTATTTTCAAATTATAAGTTGATCGGGTTGACATTTTTAAACGAATGAATGTAGAGCTATAAACCTTCAAATTTAGTAAGGTTGGATCCAAACAAAAGGTGTGTGCCCCCTCTACCAAGATCAAGTGGTCTTATTAATGATTTCTTATCAAAAGTTTCTTAGTAATGTTTCTCTTAAGATCAAAAGGTCAGAAATAAGCTCGTTGGTCTCCAAGTTTAGAAAAACACCAAAAGCTAAGTTTGTTGCAAAACCACCAAAACCTCCAAAAGCTAAGTTTGTTGCAAAACCACCATTGAAAAACCAGCATAGGTACAGAGTTCATATATTTAATCAATCTATGTTTGAACCCATTAAAAACCCTAGCAAAACCCTATAAACACCCCCTGGAAAATCAGAGCAAAAAAAAGAGAAAAAGGGTGAGGAAAAGATTGATAAAAAGAAATCTAATGTGTGAAGGTTTAAGAGCCTAACACAAGAATTTCCTCAACTTTAAGAGAAAGTTACAAACTTGGAAAAAAAGGAACCAAAGGGCAGCAACCTTTGTTTGAGCTAGGAAGGCTGTCATTAGGGCAGTAGTTATGAAGTTGGAATTTAATGCATGTTTGTGATGATTTGATGTTTTTTGTTAGTTTTTTGGATTCAACTATGCTAGGTATTGGTAATATGGTTTGTGAGGACTCCAAGCAGCATGTTTAAAGGCCTAGAAGGCTAAATCTAGGTTTTGACATTAGTTCTTCAATTTCTTGAAATTTTCCGAATTTCAGGTTCATGTTCTTCATATGAACGTTTCCTTGGCCTCTTGTTTTTAAGCTATTACAGGTTAATTATTGGCACAGACATGTTAGTCTGTCATTTTTAGCAAATAATCTAGGGTTAAAATGCATCAATAACACGTACTCATGTATTTAGATTCTAGGGTTCTTTCAATTGCCCAAATACATTTTGATCAAATCATGACTTTTGAATGTTAATCGAAGAAAATGGATGCTTAATTCTTCATCTACACATGATTACGAACAAAACCTTGCTCTTGATTGCACGAAAACTTGTCTGGTTAGTGATTTGTGTTTGTTGGGTTTCTGTTTGAATGTTCATCGTGTTCTTCATGTTCTTAATGTTTGATTTGTTCTTGTTAGAAAATTTTATGTTTTTTTTTATTTGTTTTTTAGTTTTGATTTGCTTTAGTTTAATTGTTTGTTTTCATTTAGTTTCGGGTCAAACCATGGTTTTTTATCCGGTTCTGGGTTGAACTAGTGTTTTCGAGTCAACATGATTGGTTTTGTTTTAGGTCAGGTACCAAGAGTTTGTTTGGTTGGTTACTTTTTTTTGTTGAGGAATTAAGGCCTAAGGGGTTGTTTGGCAAACACACCCTTAGACCTATTCTGACAGTTTTATTTTGAATTTAAATAGTTTTTTTTTTGCCAAACAAACCCGAAATAAATTCCAAAAAAATTCTAAAAAATTCCAAGGACCAATTTAAATTACTTGTGGGTCCTTTGCATGTTTTTTCAATAATTTTATTTAATACCAGGGTTGTAGACTTATATAGTATGATGCTGACATAGTATTAAAATACTTGTTTTTCGTTAAAATCTAAAAAATTTCCAAAATTTATAAAAATATTCTCATTAAAAAAAATATAAATATGTGTTTATTTGGTGTGCATACGTCCAAGTCTCTTAAAAAAATAAAAATCATATTTTGGCTTAAAAAATATAAAATAATATACATTGTATGATTTAGTATTTATAAATAAAAATTCAAAAAATATATTTGCATATATTTTTATTTATTTAATAACCAGTTTATTGAATTCATGAGAACTTGATCAATATTTTAGAAATCATAAAATTTTAATTCATGAGAATTAATGGTCAACATTTTTATATAAATGTAGGACCTATAAGTAAGTTGACATTTAAATATCAGAAGTTGACTAGAAAATTTCCATAATTATTTCAGATATTCACCTATTTTAATTAGGAGTATTTTCCACCATAATATATGAGTTATGAAAAACTCTTTGTTCTTCTAAGATAGGTGAACCTTGTTAGGGCACCTAGATTGACTATTCCAATAAGAATTTATGTGGACATACGAGCCCATAATAAATTTAAAACGCTAGATTTACTCATAAGAATAAAATTTTATTCTAAGTCATAGATGGACCATCAATTAGAAACTCATTAGTACCTTTAAGCCATATCTAGACAACACAGTACAGGTCACCTCAAGTAAGAAGCGTTAGGGGTGCTAATACTTTTTCTAGTCACAACCATTCCTTCACCCTAAAATTTCATATAAGATCAATTCATTTAGGTCTCTGAACCAAACAACTAGGTGATGACTCATTGACCCGACATCCCGCCATATCGCACGCGCATGCGACTAAATGACGACTTTACTAGGAACTTTTTTGTTTTTAACAAAACTAGGCTTTATATGTTTTATATGGTTTATTTGATTTGATATGTTTAAACTTTCTCTACTTATTTACGTTTTAGCATGCTTTACCCTACTTATGCATGTATGTTGAATATGGATGAATATCTTCATACATCAATAGTCTATTTATGATATATCGCTTTGGAATGCACACACATGGAAGCTTTATGTTAGGTAGGGAAGTAACAGCTTACCGTATGACTTTCATTCAGGTTTTAAGTTCGTGAAACCAACTGACTCTTTACCGAGTGCTTGGACTAGTAGTGATTGGTATATGTACCATTCCACTACCTACTAAACCCGCATATTACCTTCACAAGGGTAATCATTAGGACAACAAGAGACCTTTAGAGACTAGATAGTGCCTACCTTAATGTCTCACATAAAAAAACATAGAACCTGCCTGTAGGATGTATGCTCCATAAATAATCACTATTGTATTAAGACATACTTAACCCTAAAAAGCATCTTGAATTGAAAGATTTAAGGTTGATAACATGACCACCATTAAAGAGATGATCTCTGTTGAATATGGGTTGGATTCTGAATCCCTACAACTGTTAGAAAAGGGATTGTGTGAGACTAAATGATAGTAAATTACCACCCATCAGAAATGTAAGTTGCTCTGGAAATGACTTGAAGAATCTCATCTCATACATGAAAAGCATTCATATGGATGAATTTTTAAAGAAATATGGGAGGATAGTGAAAATTACGAAGGTGTCTGTACATAATTCAGCAATTAAAGCCTTGATGTATTTTTAGGACCTCTAGTACAAGTGCTTCATTTTAGGAATGTAGACATATGTCCTACTTTGAAAGAATATGGTTTACTAATTGAATTCCCTCAAAATCTATATAAAGTCTACTTCCACCAAAGACAAGAAAAAATGATAACTCATTTGGCTTAATTGATCAAAGTTTCAAATCTCCATAATATAATGGAGAAAAGTGCTACTAGTCTAAAGTGGAAGATGATCGGAAAGGTATTCAAAAGTTGGAAGAATGATTCTAGATTTGTTGAAGAAAAAAGGTAGAATACTTGCTTTAGGAATCTTCAGGTTGGTGTTATTTCCAAACCTCTCTAGAATAATCATTTTAGAGGTGATTACAACTTTTATTACATATTAAAACACTTAGATAAATCCAACTACGGTGATATTAGCATAAATTATCTTAACACTTAATTATTGTAGGAGGGTTGTCAAGGGATCAATGAGATGTTGTGAATAGTTGTTATATATATGGCTGATTAGGCATATAGAAACTAAGAAGCCAATATTTAACAACTTCTGGTGGATTAATCAAAAACCATTAGAGATAGTTAAAGAAGAGGAATGAAAGGACCTAAGCGAGGAAAACTAGAAAGTAAAAGTGAAGTGGAAAGGAATATCTCAAGGAAACGTGAAATGGAAAGCCTCATGGATGAGAGCAACAAATTGTTTGAGGAGTTATGGGCATAGACGATGGGTGCCTCTGAAGGGAGTGACCAAATATGTCAGCTATGCTCCTGTTTTGGTTGTGAGGTAACTTGGAGGCGTACAACATGTGCCAAAAACGAATGGGTTCTTCTAATTCTCTAGGTTATTCAAGGATCAATCTGTTTTGGAAATTATAGTGGAAAGCGGAATTAAGCAGTATGAAAGGCTATACAAGAAACATTTGATGCTGGAAAGTGAGCTGACTGAAGCAAAAACCAAATGAAAGGCTTTCGGGGTCTTTAAAACTAATTTGGATAAAATGAGAGATGAGATTGGAAGGAATATCCATTAATATGAACAAAGCATGGCTCAGACTAATGTTTTTCTTAGATACATAGAAAAAGGCTTTGTCTTTCTCCCAGTAACAATGATGATGAGTAGACTAGCTTTCAAATGTAAAAGTTTTCATCAAGTATTAATGAAAAAGGCTTAGACTCAACCTTTTAAGTAATATCACTTTATGATGAGTGTAAGCTTATTAAGCATTAGCTTAGATTAAATTGTCTCGACACTATAACAGGATCAGAACCCTGCCCGTTTAAAAAGGAATGGTGTCCATATATCAGCTTGAGGTATAACTAATCTATATCCAATATACATCATCATACATCCATATGCATTATTGCTATCCAATTTTTGACCTTTTTTTTAATTTTTTGAAAAAAACCAACAAAAACCTAAAAAATATGTTTCTTGACGCATTTGTATAATTTTCAACATCTTTTTCAAAGAATTTAAACAAAAAAACAAAATCTACTTTCAAAACGTGTAGTTGTTAACAAGTTTTTTTAGTCAATGTTATGTTGTCCTTTTAAAAAAAATCAAAATACAAAAAATAAGAAAGATGAAAATATAATAAATGGGCAAAGGGATCAAAAGTGAAAAGGGAAGAAAATGAGGGACTAAATAAAATTTAGATTGCTTGGGGACCAACCAATTGAGAGGAAGAAAATAAAAACAATTACTTACAAACAAGTGGTTATACACACCCAAAACAAAGGACCAAATTTTATGGAGGAGAGCCCTAAAAAAATAACCTAATAGGGAGAAAAAAGAGTAAAACAAAATAAAAACCAAAAACAAGATCTTTCCCACATACACAAAATATTTAGCCCTCAATAAACCTCAACTTAGCTGACACACCCAAAGGAAAGATGACACGACCGAAGAGTTGATGTCTTTTCCTAAGTATAGGAGTGTCGAAGTAATAAATAACTCGACAAGACCGAGGTCGAACCACAGGGAGGTTAACTGTATAAACTACAAATAAAGAAATAGATAATAACAAAAAAAGAGTTGAAGATAGCTTTTAGATGTGATATTGATATAAGGATTTAAACAATGATAAAATAATTGTCAAGGTTAGAGGATCCACTAATGGTATTTCAAACAAATATAGTATAAACTTTTTTTATTACTCAACTGAAAACCACACACAAAGGAGGTTCATATCGGATTATAAATTGTTAGCATGATTACATTAGTTAACTTATTCGAATAATGCTAATACTTATAAATATTGTCAGGTATTCATGATTATAACTTATGTTAACAACAAATCAAATTCCTTTCATAGCACAGGTGTTGGTTATACAATACGGTTGGACTATGAAAGTGTCAAGTATTTGTTGTACCAAGGGTTATATAATATAAATCTAGATTAACCATTTAACAATCAAAGTATTAAAAGCGAACAAGATAACAAATACAAAACATGTTAGTATCAAACATTAAAGTCCATGTTGAGTTTATACTTATTCTTACACCATTAGTGTAACCTTTTCACCTTAACATAATAAATTTAGCTAAATATAATGAAAGAGAGATACATAAATAAACAAAATAAGAATATAAATAAGATATAAGTTAACTAAGTAAAGGAAAGGAAATGAAAAGCATAAACAAGAGATTAATATAAACAAAACTTAAGCATTACAAAAATATAAAGAGAGAAAGCAAGAACATGATCTTGATCTGAAAACCAAGATGCCTAAATGCATGGCAAATGCCTCCTTCTATAGGCCAAAATTCGGAACTATTGATTTGATGACTAATTGTTGAGTGGGTGGCCACATCTTGACTTGGTGACAATCCTTATCTTCTTGTCTGAACAAAATGTCATTGCTAACGTCAGAATTTGAACAGATAGTCTCCATGAAAGTTCTAGGAAATTATCTTAGCTTTCCAACAAAAAACGAATCGGTGCATTTGGACTTCTAGAACTCGAGATATGGGCTGAACACTGAACAGTGTCTGGGCTGCAGGATAGATTCTGACTTCTCCGTTGTTGCTACAATTTGAACTTGAAAAAGGCCTTTTTGAATCTTGGACTCTCATAAAATTTTTAGGCCTATGTCTTAGCTTTCTATCCATATAAACCAGACCTAAATCCATGTTCTACAGCTCTAGTTATGATCCAATAACCGAATGGTATTCCAGTTTGGACTGAACCAGCATCTCTTTTCTAAGCTTAGCCCTCTCTTTGTCTTCTCAATTTCAGTAGTTAAACTCATCAATCAATCCTTTCATTTATGTGATAGGCTTGCATTTAAGATGAATGTTTACCATAAATTAAAGGTATCTTATATTATCAGACATGTTATTATAAAACATGCTCTAGTTAAGGAGTTATTGATACTTCAAGTAAAATGATGATACAAAACCTTGATAAAAATGCACTTTTAGGTACTAATCACACCCCCCAACTAGCTTATTACTAATCCCTAGTAATCAAAGCGTTAAAATAAAAAAACAATTTGCAAGTTCCACAAAGCAAGGCATTCATCATTCAACTTCCATTAATCTATCCAAATAAACAAACTCTCATTAAATTTATATATCTGCTTCATACTTCTTAAACAAGATATTAATAAACCTTCCTTTTATGCTCAATATATCAACACATAATTATGGGGCTTTACTTAGAAGAAAACAAAATTTTGTTCTAATGTTTAAGGTTAACTTCCTTAGGTTGGGATTATTATCTTTTTTTAATATACATACATATAACTTAAAACACAATACATCTTTAACCCATATAACGAGCTTTAGGCTAATGACTTCCAGACCAGTTGGTCTTAGGGCATTAGGTGTTGAGACACCCCTTCGAGCTTATTAACTTGGGTTGCAGATATTGATACATAGATGGTGCAATGTTTGATCCCCTTAAGCTTTTCTCCTTAACCCATGTAACAAGCACTGGGTCAATAGCTCCCAAGTCAAATGACTTTAGGGTATTAGGTGTTAAAACATCCCTTCGGGCTTAATTGCTTAGGTTAGGGAGGCTACGAAACCAAACTTATCTATGTTTTTATTATCATCAATATTAACAATTTGTTTTTTTGCAAAATTATATACTATCACTTCCCCTTAGCTGTTACCTTTAACAAAAGAACATAAATAATGTAATAATCCAATGTGCAACCCATAATCATATGTTAAAGTATGTGTGTGAAAATGAAAGTTTAAGAATCAAGTGATAACAATGCGAGAGTTTGTAAATCTGAATATTTCAAGAAGTATTCTCATAGACCTTTATAAGAATATTTATTAAGATATGTCTCGAGAGTCAATAAAATTCCTCCTTACCCTACCATCCTAATAACAGTTTTGTCAAATGGTTTTAATAATAGAAAACACAGTTAGTTAATTTTTTTTTAATATCAACTAGTACCCTCTCCCCCCAACTAAAACAAAACATTGTCCTCAATGTCCTAAGGTAGAAAGATAGAGTATAGAAGATATCACCTGAAACAACGAAAACTGACAAACCTGAAACACACTTAAAGAAATATAAGAAATAACAAAACACAAATATTATGCTATTAATAAAGCCAAAAGACACAATTTTTTACAAACTAAGGCTTAAATCGTAGTTGTGATAGTGGCTCATATCTTCCCTTGGTTTTACGTCCAAGAACGACTTAAACACTCTCTATGGGTCAGGGATAAACTTCCCATCCAGTTTTCTTAAAAACTGACAAATAGGATCTTTTTTAGTCAGATTCTCAAGACTAAGTCAATCATGTTATTTATGAAAATGGGACCATAAATCATGAATTGCACGATGCACATCTCTACTAGGATGCGTCTCAAGAGTTACTAAAAGATTATCTAAAGACTCCTTACTCAGGCCATCCTTAATGAATTTTATTTTATCTTCACGGTTTATAGATACCATTCCTAAAGAACGACATTGTGCATTATAAGTCCATCTAGCACATCCGTGACAGACTTTCAGTTGTTTTGCACAACGTTTCTTTGCAAAAGTGCTTTTTACCTGTTCCAGGCATGAATGAAATAAAAGAATTGGAAGACTCACCTGATAATCGGACCTTTGCTTCAATTAGCCAGCGAATATCTTCAGGAATTCCATGGTTCATTAACAACCTCAATCTTTCACACCTAGTACGGTAAATTTTTGCAATCACATTTGAAGGCAAAGCGGGAAAATACTTTTTTTTTAATTTTTCAAGAGTGGTGTTCTTTTTTTAGATGAGAAAAGTGAAAAAAAGATGCAAATAAAAGAGAAAGAACAAGGAATTGAATAAATTTATACACAGATATTAGTTATCATCGGAAACTGAAAGAACCGACTTAAGAGTCACGGAGTACCGTTATCCGCCATTTGACTGGGGTTGGAGAAAGACTAGCAAAACAAGAGTCACACCAAAAAGAAACACAAAAATAATGTGAGAAAAACAAAATAATCAACATTTATATACAGGATCATTCAAACCAATGGATTCATTTTCACTAGGAAAATTATCAAAGTAAACTTTCAAACGATGTCCATTTACCTTAAAAACATTATCATTCTTTGGATTCTCAATATCAAAGGCCCCATAGGGATACACATGTTTCACAATAAATGGACTGCTCCATCTTGATCTTAGCTTTCCAGGAAATAAGTGGAGTCGAGAATTATAAAGAAAAACTTTTAATATCAACTTTTTGACAATTTTCACAAGTTTTGCAGAATGCATGCGTGTCCTTGAACATGGTGGGCCAGTAAAATCCACTTTGTAAGATTTTTGCAGATGTCTTTCTTGATGAGAAATGACCCCCACATGCTGAATGACAAAGTTTAATGACACTACTTACCTTATTGTCGAGAATGCATCTTTGAAATATTTGATCTGGACAATATTTGAATAAGTAAGGGTCATCCCAATAAAAGTTCTTCACTTCGTTCAAAAACTTTCCTTTGTCTTCGGTACTCTAATGAGCTGGCAAATATCCTAAAACAAGAAAATTGACACAATTAGCGAACCAAGGCATTGATCTAAGAGAAAGTAAGGATTCGTCATGAAAGTAATCATCGATAGGTGTGATATCGGATGTCGAATCTATTGTCATTCTTGACAAAGATCCGCATCAACATTTTTGGTGCCTTTCTTATCCATGATTTCTTCCTGAGAATAAATCATTTGCAAATCTTCAGATTCACCAAATTCAATTTTACTCAAAGTAGATTCAAGTTGATCATAAACTAATTCTTCAATAACATCTAATTCTTGTGAATCATTATCATCTCTAAGTTGCTTGCAAATGTTGAAAATATTCATCTCCAATGTCATGTTTCCAAATGATAGCTTCATTAGTCCATTCCTACAATTAATCAATGCATTAGAAGTTGCAAGAAACGAACGTCCTAAAATAACAGGAAATGAATTACATGCTTCAACATGTTGTGTGTCCAAGACAATAAAATCCACAGGATAAATGAATTCATCAACTTGTACTAACACATCTTCAACTATTCCTCTAGGGACTTTTACAGATCTATCAGCAAGTAAAAAAGTTACAAAAGTTGGTTTTAACTCACCTAGATTGAGACTTTGAAAAATCGAATATATAAGTAAATTCACACTAGCTCCAAGATCAAGTAAAGCTTTTTCAATTTTATGTTCTCCAATAAAGCATGAAATTGTAGGACAACCAGGGTCTTTATATTTCAAAGCATTATTGTTTTGAAGAATAGCACTTACTTGTTCGGCTAAAAAGGCTTTCTTTTTCACATTCAGTTTTCTCTTCAAAGTGCACAGATCTTTCAAAAATTTAGCATAAGAAGGTACCTATTTAATAGCATCCAACAAAAGTATATTGATCCTTACCTGCTTGAAAGTTTCAAAGATTTCAGAGTTGTGATTGACTTTCCTTTGTTTGGTCATGACATGAGGAAATGGAAGTGCTAGCGGGGAATCAGTCTTGTCTTTGCAATGTTCAGATTCAACCCCTTCCTTACCCTCAGAGATTAACTCATCATCTTTCTCACAAGGTTAAAGAATGGGTTTTTCAATAACCTTACCACTGCAAAGAGTGATGACTAATTTGACTTGATCTATGTGTTGGCTTCCGGAACTACTTGCATTTGCATTGTATTGCCCCTTTGAATTTTGCTGTGGTTGAGATGGAAACTTACCTTTCTCTTGAAAACTGAGAGCAGATGAGAACTTTGCAAGAGTATCTTTAAAATCTATCATACTTTGAGCAAGTAGAGTGTTGATTGTCTCTTGCTTTTCAATGAATGCATGCAATGTTTCCTTAAGATTACTTCTAGGAGGTAAAGCATAAGGAGGTGCATATCCATGAGAATTTTAAAAATTATGGTGTGCTTGAAACGGTGGGTGTGAAGTTTGTGCATCACTCTTTCAACTGAAATTTGGGTGATTTCTCCAACCAGAGTTATACGTTTGTGAGTATGGGTTATGATTGGGCCTTTGGAAAATGTTTAAAGCATGGGCTTGTTCATGGAGGCATTCCTTGAAAGAAGGCAAAGTTGGATAGTCAGTGGTTGAGTGTTCATTGGTTTCACAGATTTGACACACAATGTCTTGAATAAATTTTAATTGATCATTCTTTTTCAATTCTAGTGCCTCGACTTTTCTAGCTAAAGCTGCAAACTTGGCTTGGAGGTCATGATCTTCCTTAAGGTTGTACATTCCTCCACTAGATGTATGAAGTTGAGTTTTACTTAGTGCCTCATAAGTGCCTGTAGTATCCCAATTTTGAGCATTTTTAGCTAGCAAATCTTGGTACTCCATTGCTTCATTAGGATCTTTATCTTCAAAAGTTCCATATCACATCAATTCCATCATTTGTCTATATTTAGGTGTTAACCCTTCATATAAATGTGACCAATCTCCATGTTTCAAAACCATGATGAGGGCAAGTATTAAGCAAGTCCCGATACCTATCCCAACATTGGTAAAATGTTTCTCCTCATTTTTGAGTGAAAGTGATGATTTGTCTTTTGAAACAGTTTGTTCTATGAGACAGAAAAAACTTCTTTAAAAATTGTTATTGCATTTCATTCCAAGCACGAATGGATCCTGACATAAGATTTTGTAGCCATGTTTTAGCTTTATCTTTTAATGAAAAAGGAAAAAGCTTTAATCTAATGGTGGTCATGCTACAATTTAAGTCATTAGAGGTATTATAGATCTTCTCAAATTTCCTTAAATGCAAGTATAGATTTTTTAGATCTAAGCCATGGAAAGAAGGTAAAAGTTGAATAATACTTAGCTTAAAATTAAAATGAGATGCATCATGGGGGAAAACTATGCATGAGGGTGCTCTTGTTCTTATGGGATTCATGTGGTCTCTAAGTGTTCTAACACGGTTATTCGCATTATTCTCATTATGAAACGACTGGTTATCTTCTTCAACCATATTTTATGAAAATGATGAGGATACCCTACAAAGTCTACCACTTAATATACGTGACCAAACTCTCATGCACGTGTAGGAAGAGAATAAAAGGAAGAAAAAAAGAGAAAAAGAAACAAAACAAAAGAAAAGAAAAGAAACAAAAGTTAGAAAAGAGAAAAGAGAAAATAAAATAAATATTATAATTTATACAAGAATTTACCTCCCCGACAACGGCGCCAAAAACTTGACACGACCGAAGAGTTGATGTCTTCTCCCAAGTATAGGAGTGTCGAAGTAATAAATAACCTGACAAGATGGGGTCGAACCACATGGAGGTTAACTGTATAAAATACAAATAATGAAATAGATAATAACAAAAAAGGAGTTGAAGAGAGCTTTGAGATGTGATATTGATATAAGGATTTAAACAAGGATAAAATAATTGTCAAGGTTAGAGGATCCACTAATGGTATTTCAAACAAGTATAGTATAAACTCTTTTTATTACTCAACTGAAAATCACACACAAATGAGGTTCCAATCGGATTATAAATTGTTAGCATGATTACATTAGTTAACTTATTCGAATAATGTTAATACTTGTAAATGTTGTTAGGTATTCATGATTATAACTTATGTTAACAACAAATCAAGTTCCTTTCATAGCACAGGTGTCGGTTATACCATACGGTTGGGCTATGAAAGTTCCAAGTATTTGTTGTGCCAAGGGTTATACAACATAAATCTAGATTAACCATTTAACAAGCAAAGTATTAAAAGTGAACAAGATAACAAATACAAAACATGTTAGTATCAAACATTAAAGTCCATGTTGAGTTTATACTTATTCTTACACCATTAGTATAACCTTTTCACCTTGACATAATCAACTTAGCTAAACATAATGAAAGAGAGAAACATAAATAAAATATAAGTTAAATAAGTAAAGGAAAGGAAATGAAAAGCATAAACAAGAGATTAATATAAACAAAACTTAAGCATTACAAAAATATAAAGCGAGAGAGCAAGAACATGATCTTGATCTGAAAACCAAGATGCCTAAATGCATGGCAAATGCCTCCTTTTATAGGCTAAAATTCGAAACTATTGATTTGATGACTAATTGTTGAGTGGGTGGCCACATCTTGACTTGGTGACAATCCTTATCTTCTTGTCTAAACAAAACATCATTGCTAACGTCAGAATTTGAACATATAGTCTTCATGAAAGTTCTAGGAAATTGTCTTAGCTTTCCAACAAAAAACGAATCGGTGCATTTAGACTTATAGAACTCGAGATATGGGATGAACACTGAACAGTGTCTGAGCTGCATAACAGATTCTGACTTCTCCGTTATTGCTACAATTTGAACTTGAAAACGGCCTTTTGCAATCTTGGACTCTTCATGAAAGTTTTAGGCCTATATCTTATATTTCCATCCATATAAACCAGACCAAAATCCAAGTTCTACAGCTCCAGTTATGATTCAATAACTGAATGGTGTTCCAGTTTGGACTAAACTAGCATCTCTTTTCTAAGCTTAGCCCTCTCTTTGTCTTCTTAATTTTAGTAGTTAAACTTATCAATCAATCATTTCATTTATGTGATAAGCCTGCATTTAAGATGAACATTTACCATAAATTAAAGGTATCTTATATTATCAGATATGTTATTATAAAACATGCTCTAATTAAGGAGTTATTGATACTTCAAGTTGATATAAAACCTTGATAAAAATGCAATTTTAAGTACTAAACAAAAGACAACTGACACGATCAAAGAGTTGATGTCTTATCCCAAGTGCAGGAGTGTCAAAGTAATAAATAATCCGGCAAGACCGGGGTCGAATCACAGGGAGGTGAACTATATAAATTATAAATTATAAATAACAACAACAACAACAACAACAACAACAACAATGATGATGATGATGGGTTAAAGAGGACTTTGAGATGTGAGATAAATGCGAAGATTAAACAATGATAAAAAGAAATGTCAAGGTTAGAGGATCCACTAATAGTATTAGAGATAAGTAACGTATAAACTTTTTATAAATTATCAACATGATCATATTAATCATTTTATTTACGTAACACCATACTTATAAATTTTATCAGGTATTCATGATGCTAACTTATGTTGACAACAAATCAAGTTCCTCTCATAATAACGATGTCGGCCGAAGACTATGAAGGATCAAGTATTTGATGTACCAAGTGTTATACAACACAAATCTAGATTAACCATTTAACAAGAAAGGTATTAAGAATTAATAAGATAAAAATGATAAGACATGTTAATAGCAAGTTGTTTAGGATATAAGTATTAAAGTCCATATTGAGTTTATATTATACTTATCCTAACACCATTAGTGAAACCTTTTCACCTTGACATAACTAACTTAGCTAGACATTATGAAGAAGAAAAACATAAATAAATAATATAAGAACATAAACATAATATAAGTTAACTAAGTATAGTAAAGGAAATGAAAAGCATAAACAAGAGATTAATGAAAGCAAAACTTAAGCATTACAAAAATATAAAGAGAGAGCAAGAACATGATCTTGATATGAAGAACCAAGATTCCTAAATGAATGGCAAATGCCTCCTTTTATAGGCTAAAATTCAGAACTATTAATTTGGTAATTGATTATTGATGTAGTAGCCAACTATTGATTTAGTGGACTTGGTGGACAGCAACACTCAAGCATTTTGGCTGGATGAAATGACATTGCTGCAATCAGAATTTGGCAAAGTGTTCCTCATGAACGTTGTTGGCAATCATCTTATCTTTCCACCCATAAAATGGCAGAGCATTTGGATCATTAGAGCTCGAGATATGGCTAAAATACTGAGTAGTGCTGCTGGTGGACGTGGTAGATACCTCTCAAGCTCTTGTCTAGATGAAATGTCATTGTTACCATCAGAAATTGAGCAAGTCTTCTTCATAAAAGTTGTTGGAAAATGTCTTTTCTTTCCATCCACCAAATTTCACGATATTTTGCCTTCTAGAACTCCAGATAGGTAAAATTCTGAGCAGTGTTTGGGCTGGATTGCAGGACAGATTCTAACTTCTCTTTTGTGGCCAAACTTTGGATTTGAAAACGGCAGATTTAGGTCTTCCACTATTCATAAACATTGTAGGCCTATTTCTTAGCTTTCTATCCATATAAATCAAACTGAAATCCAAGATTTACAGCTTCAGATATGACCTAATAACTAAACAGTGTTCCAATTTGAATTGAATCGGTATCTCCTTTCTAAGCTT
Organism: Populus simonii; assembly: GCA_007827005.2. Classification (NCBI taxonomy): domain Eukaryota; kingdom Viridiplantae; phylum Streptophyta; class Magnoliopsida; order Malpighiales; family Salicaceae; genus Populus; species Populus simonii. The sequence goes on from CM017467.2 coordinate 13,311,227, forward strand.
AGCCTTTTCTTTGTCCTTTCACTTTCAATAGTTAATCACATCAATCAATCCTTTGAATTGTGAGATATGCCTGCATTTAAAATAAGCATTTACCATAAATTAAAGTTATCTTATATTATCAGATTTGTTATTATAAAACATGCTCTAGTTAAGGAGTTATTGATACTTCAAGTGCAAAATGATGATATAAAACCTTGATAAAAATACACTTTTAAGTACTAATCAACAACCACCCATCTCTTTCCCTGCACTTCTACCAACCGTGACTCTTAATTTCTACCTTTCATCATTATTAATCACAAAACTCAAAACAACAACCTATTTTCCATTTTTGTCATCACAGACTCTACTGCCACCCAACTCCCACCTTCACCATCTATCACAACCATTTTCTTTCTCTCAACTAGCAGCAATGCTGCTATCATCAACCCCCACATGTGGTGCCTTTGTTTCTTCTTCAATGTCCAACAACATAAAAAACCAACCGATCCAACCATCCACTTCTAGTTGTGAATCAACCACGATCAATACCATCAACTCTCCATCCCCACGGTGGTCAAGACACAATAACTTTTTCTTCCTTTCAGTTTCAACCATCCATAACAGCTACACCATAGCCTAACCAACCTTTCTTTTCTTTCGCAAGCCCGACAGTCAGTCTTCTAAGCCACCACTGCTATAATTGACAACAACAACATCCAGCATGGTGACCAACAGCCTTAAATCCAGTCATCAACTATGGTGTAGAGAGAGAAATTGATGAACTAGTTGAGAGAAGAAAATAAAAATTGAATGTGTTGTGTGATTTTCTTTCTTTTTGCAAATGAAGTTGTATTTCACTACTAATATAAACGTGAAAAGGAAGTAGTTACCTAATCCACTAGTTTTGCCCTCCTAACATTGATGCTGAGTGGGACCACATTCCACCAGTGGCGGTGGCACATTGGACTTACGCGCACAACTATTTTGACAGTATTCCTACATATTCAGTGTCTCCAGAGTTACCAAATAGGATTTGAAAAAACAAATCCAATCAAATCTTAAGACACATAACATACGAAAAATGTTCTCCCAACCAAAAAACAAGATCCACAAAGCCTCATGTCCTATATATAAAAAAAAAGGGCATTCAAAGTTTCACACAACACATGTATGATTTAAACACATAACTATATAAAAAAATGAGAATCCATCAAAAGGAACACACAAAAGCAGATAGGGTGAACAAAGAACATTATAAAAGAAAGTGCACATACCTACAAAGACAATGAGATGGCTTTTTGATGATATCCTTATAAAAAACAAACTCAGTCAACCATCCTCCCAAAAGCAAGAATCCAAACATACAAAGGAAACAACTAAAAGCAATAAAAAAAAAAACACCAAAGTATAAGCAAAGGCCAAAACAAACACAAAGCTAAAAAGAACTAAAAAATTCTGAATGAATATTGACAAAATTCATAGCCAAATCCTAGAAGCCAAACAAGCAAAGCCCAATCAAAAACACCTATATACCCTGCAAACCCAATCCCAACGAAGTGAAATAAAACAATAAAAAAAGCAGCAACAATTTTTTTTAAGAACCAATATCACAATCAAGCCAACAAAAAAATGCCATTAAATTATAAGAAACAACAATTGTAGCAGAAAGTGCACACACCAAACCAAAAACCAAATAGAGACTTATCTCACAAAAATTGGATGAAACCAGAGGAGGGGAAAGAGAGAAACCGGAGAAAAAAGTCCAACCAAGTCATTCGTAGCCCACCAAGCATCAAATCCATACACACGAAACCCACTATCGTAATGAACAGGGAAAAGCCTAGTACATTGCAAGTGGGTGTGCATATAATTCACAATGATGCACCTTCACTGATCGATGAAGGAGAAGCCCTACATACGCCAGCCACAACCCAACTATCCCTACCCATCCTAGTCATGCTAGAAAGTAATCGAACATAGAAGTAACACCAACTCTTGACAGTCACCTTTTAACATGACCCAATGCTAAATCGCACTAGAAAAAATCGATTAGAACACACTATGAAGCCTTGGGAGCCGTGAAGAAAGGTTGGATTCAACACTAATTCATGTGAGAAGACAAGTGAAAAAACAAAGCAAAATAACAATAAAAATTGTGTGAATCCACAATAAATTCACTCACAGTTCATAGTTTTTCATCGAGGACTCAGTTTTTTTCTTATAATGTTGTAAAAACTAGGCAATAGATGGGATGGAAAGCTGTTTTTCATTCTTGTTTAAATGTGTACATCTTTTCCTTACAACTCATATAACAAACATTTGAAACTAAACTTTTCTAGGATTATGTTGCTCCTCATCTATTGCATGATTCAAATGCTCCAATACACCCCTTTAACGGAAGGGGCAACTCCTTCATATGAATGTTGCTTCATAACAAATAAAAACAAGAAGAAACCAACAATTTTATAAATAGATCTACTAGTTGATCTCGTGTAAACAAAAAAGATACTTGAAGCTATTTTTGCTATTTTTGGAGAACCTAATCACAAACATAGTAAAAATCAATTTCAATATGCTTCATACATGCATGGAAAACAAAACTTGAAGATAAATACACTGCTCCAATATTGTCACGCCAGAGTGTCAGACACTTACACAATGGAAAATAAAGAAAGGATAGTAGTGACTGAAGCCATTTAATTTATGTTCCTGTGTTGGATAATAACTTGGACTCTAATTTTGTACTTCTTCAATCCATTATTTAATGCTACTTGCAACTCCATGAGATGAGGTTTTTTTTTTCATGAAACAAATAATAGGCAATATCAACACCACAATGATCATCGTTATCCCTAACCCAATCATGGGCATCGCTATAGCCATGAAGAGAATGATTAGATTGACTCGTAATCTGCAAGGCAAATGAGATTTTATCTTTTAGGTTTTGAAGGATTCGTTTTATGGCTTGCTAATGTGAAACTTAGATAACGAATTGCACTCACCGTGCTTCGGTACAACTAAGGATCTTCAAAGGCACAACCCTCATATATGGAAAGATTACAAGTTGTGCACACTGTGGTTGCACACAATTTAACTTTATGAAGCTTTACTTTGCATAAAAGAGTGTGTGTGTGTCTATATATATATATATTCTTTGGGTAATAATAAGATCACTCTCATACTAAATAGTTTCCACCCTAAGAAAAAAAGATAAGATGCCAAGTTTCTTAATAGGAAAATCAATGGACAAATCTACAACTAAAAAGTTTAGTAACAACACTAGAATTTTTACAAGCAACCATAATATCATTAACATAATCAAAACAAGTAAATACAACTCACCATCATGAAGAGTGTACAAATTAAAAGGTATCATCAACAACTGAAATTTTTTCTTTAACTAAAAACAAATCATTTTTATTTATATATATACATCACAAAAATAAAATTATTTATATAAAATATGAAAGGAAAAAAATAAAGATAAATTACAACAATCTCTTTGAAAGATAATCAATTTTTTTTAAAAAAACAATAACTACTAATTAAAAAGTATACACTAAAAAAAAATTAAATAGAAGAGAGGGTGATATTTAAAATTTATTTGTTTTATGTTTGTTTTGTTTGTCAAAATATTGATTTGTTTAAGCAACAACTATGAGAATCATAAAAGAGAATTTTAATAAAAAATAATGTTTTCATAACCATGCCACACATGTATTAAAAATATAAGAATTATACATTGAATTTTTTTAGAGTTTATTTTCAATGTGATCATGAGATAATAGAAAAACATACAAAGAAAAAAGCTAAAAAAATTAAACTTAAGAAGATAAACGAAGAGAAATCATGAAAGACCGGATAAAAATTGCTCAATAATCTTATTAAAACAATATCATGTCAATATTAAAAAATTATATATTTTCAAATCATTAAAAGAATTTATTCTGAATCTTAAAAAAAATTCCAAAAAATATAAAAAATAAGTTAAATAAAATATAGCAGATGCATGGCTCATTAAAGGTCTCATGGGTGGCATTGCAAAGCCAAGTATGCTTGCCTAGACCTTTTTGTTTTATTTGACTAAAGATGGAAATAACATGTTATCCACTTCTTTTTTTTTTAATAAGTGACATTTCATCTACTGCATAGAATTTAGCCACCATTATGGTGGCTAAAAGATAGAGAGGGATTTTCCTATAAAATATATTTTTCAATCCATTTTCTTTTAAAAGCACCTTAAAACACTTTATAAGCTACCTAACAATCCCAAAATATCTTAAAATCACTTACAAAAATAAAAATTAAATGAATTCAACCTTACCCACTATATTTAGAGACAAAAATCACTCCATTGAATTCCTTTCGAGAAGAGAAACTCATTGACACAAATATCTTTTTTTTATTAATAATGAATTATAGCTAAACAATAACTTTATCCCTCTTCTATTATTTTCCAGCGAGTTTCTCTATCTTCTTTTTAACTTAGGGATTGAAAAATAAATTATTTGGTCAAAAATAAAAATTATAAAAATTAGGATTGGCTATGAATTTTCTTCATGTTTTATATTTGATCATCTCACTTCAAATTTCATCTTTCTAATTCATTTGAAAACTTTATATGATGGAATTAGGTCAAAAAAATGATTAAAAAAAAGAGACAAAGTTAAAGATGATAATTATTAATTTAATGAAGTGTCACTTGTCAAAATAATGGTTCGAGAAAGAGAAAAATTGAGGATTTGTAAATTTAAGAATTATTGGTTTTTAAGAATTATAGATGTGTGCTGATAATGTGTTATATTATATAATGAAATCAAACCGTAACCTATAAGATGTCATTAGTAACAATTTTAATACTATAAAAAATTTTCATTGCCATTAATTCAAGAATTGTCATAGAGTTTTATCGGCAATCGTTCATGCTTATATGTCTATTATACTATACATTAAAAATATTGGGGTGAAAACACTATTCATATGAAAAGTTAACCATCTCAAGTTTTTCGGGCTTTACATTTGCCTCATTCTATTTATTTTTTTAATGAAGTCCTTCAAACCTTTTTTATCACCTCAATTTTATTTTTCATTTGTATTTTTTTTATTAGATCCTTCAAAAAAAATTTCTCATTCATATTTTTTTTATTGGCCCTTTTGCTTCCCATTTAATAATTGTGTGTGTATATAATTTTTTTTTTTTGTTATTTGACAATTTTTATTTTCAAATTCATAATAAATTAATTTAGATTTGATTTAATATTTGGTTTTATTTGGTTTTATATAAGATTCTCATGATGTTAAGAATATGTTTCAATATTAAGTTAATGTTTAATTTAGTAAAATAAAAATTAATTTTATTAATTTAAATCAATTAAAACTTTATAAATTTAATTTTTATACTTAATTATTGGTTATAATTAACAAATTTATTATTATATATAAAAGTAACAAATTTTGAATGAATGATAAAGAGAAACTCTAACAATGGCTCTTATTATTATTATTTTTTTTGTCATTAAAAAAAGAATCATCTCAAAGCGCGCCCGGAATCAAACTAGTGGGAGTAGGAATATATTTGGTGATCCATAGCAAACCCATCATAGATTCATCCCTCCACGTCTGCTCTCTCTCAAAATCAACAACAAACCTTTCGGGATTAACAATTCACCAATCTCAATAATTTCTCACAGTGATTTACCATTCAAAAAAACAAATGCGACACAGCTCCATCTCTCAACTCTCATGGGTTTCAATCAAACCATCAAGTTCTTTTGCACCTTCCTTCTTTGTCTTCTCATCTCCATCGTTGCTTTCTCTTCCGCTTCTTCATGCCATATCGTAATCCAACCAAGTACTCCCGCAAAAGAACTAACCCAATACCAAGTGTTCTACATCAAGAACACTAATCCATTCATCTTGGACAAAGAACCCAACAAGAACCGTAAAGAGAAGAGAAAGATGATGATGATGAAGAGGAGAAAGGAGATGATCAAGAACTTCAAAACCAGGTCTTTCTCTGCCATGCTTCCTAAGGGTTCTGTTCCTCCTTCTGGCTCCTCTCCTTGTCACAATCAGAAACCCAACTCGAAAGTGGCGTTTTTCTGCGATCTCTCAACCACTAAACCCTAAACGTTTTGTAGCCTAATATTAAGCTTCTCCACTGGAGATGGTTCTTCTCATGGATTTCTGTTATGTTCAGTCTTTCATTGAAGCTTTCTTGGCTTTTTCTTCAAAGTTCTCTTTGTTTTCTTTGTTTTCCGTTTCTCTAAAATTAAAGCTGCTTATTTGGTTGGCGGTTTTGGATGAGGAACACGATTTTGTTTTCGTTAATAGCAAAGGATAATGAACATGATAATAACTATTGATTCAATAAAGAAGATCGAGATTATGTAAATCTTTTTCCAGTTTTATTGATCTTTTGGCATATATTCTTTTGTTTATTAATTTTACATACTTTTTTCCTTATCTACTACAAATACATGAGTGGAGTTTGAAATCTATATTACATGCCAAAGCGATGCCTCTTCCTCCCTTTGCGATCTCTCTTCATTACACCCTTTTTTTCTTATATATAATGTTTTGAGTGCTCAGACTACATTCTGCTAATTGGTTTTAGCTTTATCATTTAAGTAACATGCATTACTCTATATTCTTGTTCTGCTGATTTTAAACTTTATAATTAACCTAACGCTGATAAATTTTGAACTGTATATATATATATAAGAACCCTATTAAATTATAGGCTGATAAATTGAATTGAGCATGAACTCTGATGAGCCTTTGACTTTCCACCATTTTTTCACTATAATATCACTTTGTGTCAGCATTGCTGCTCTTTTTTATTGAGAGAGACTTGTCACTAGCTACGTATCCATGAGATGTTTGTTACTTCGACATTGAAGTTTGGTCTTCTATTTCCACTCGTATTAATTGGTGATCTGGAAGGCACAATATATGTAGGGAATTCTTTGTGCACGAGTATTGGGCGAGGAAAAAAAAAACATGTGATTTTGCATCGT